>JAHTLZ010000237.1:52746672-52768077 GCA_023846285.1 Phrynocephalus versicolor
TTCTTCTTCTTCTTCTTCTTCTTCTTCTTCTTCTTCTTCTTCTTCTTCTAATTACTGCCAGGAAAATGTTTGTGGAATTGTCTGCCTCAGGTGCCAGAATAACTTGGTTGGGTCATGACTTTGAAGGTAAGGTGGGGTGTCATTTACTGTACTGCCTCTGGCAGTTAAATGTCTCCTGTTTCCCTTTTCACCTACCCTGCCCAAATAAGGCACACTGAGACTTGCTTACATTGAGGCTTTTCGGGAATTTATCTGAATGACAGCCCAGTACACTGTTATTTATTTCTCCCACTGAGTCAAGGATTTCTAATTACATGAGGCAAGGCATCATGCTGTGGGGTCTGGATGGTAGCTATAGAAAGTATGTCCCAAGACAGCATTGTCTGTCTGTCCTTCTGTCAGTCTATGCTGCTCATCTGAAAAGAGGCCACAACAGATTACTGATGGCAGGAGAATTTCTTGGACAGGAAAAGAATGGAACCTAAAAATATTTCAGTGATTTAATTCTCTATGACTGGGAGTTCCCAATAAGCTGTAGTGAGCCTTGCAAAATGGAAGCCTTCCAGCTTTTTCTTGGCTGAATGTCATGCATTTGGCAGAACACTCATACAGGGGCAGCCCTGCTTCTTCACTGTTCCGGCTCTCAGGTTTCAAAAACCAAATGGACTACAAGCATTTGGTCAAAGTCTGAGTCTCTGTGCTGTCACAATGATGGCAACTGTCACTGCTGGCTGTACTTAGGAGAACAGAGCAAGTGTCTGAAAGAAACAGATATTAATGGTAGCTAAGGGACGGAAGGTAAACAAGGGACATAAGGTGGAATCTGCACATCAAGAACTGTAATAATCTTTAGTTGCAAATATGTTATTTTTGGGTTGTGCAACCTCAGATACTCTTGGAACCTGACAGTCTGGATCTCTTTCAGAAAAAAGTACACTATAAATCAAAAAGTTAATGCATATCCTGTGAGCATTATCCTGTTAATGCTCACAAATATCAGGTGTGAGTTGGTTTAGACTGACATACTGTGAAATTCTATCACAAGGCTTCACTTGCAATTTTTATCTATAATTTCATTGTTTAACTTATTCTTTGTATTTTAGGTTATTGTGCCATTTTACACTTTAAAAAAGAAACAAATTCTGCATGACGACCCTGCCAAATATCTGAACACTATCAAATGTGACAGTTAGGGCACTTAGGAACTACTCTTAGCTTATTATGTAAATATTATTAATACAAGACAGAAAGTACTAAAGATCCATTTTAAAGACAAATAGATCTTCTAATCAATAAATTTTTGTCTTGCTTACAAATTATAAATGCATATTATTCCTTTTCTACCTGTTTAGACCTTAATATACTGGCCTGTATCTTTAGTGAGCACCTATAAATGGAAATGCTACTTATGTTCATACATAAAAAACTGAGACAATGTGGATGATGTTGCTGGAGCAAAAGGAGAGAAAGTTTCCTCCTGACCCCTTTTCACATATGAAATAGAGTTCTGACTATGTCAGAAAATTCTGCGCATCAGTAGAGTAGATTGCCAGTGGGCACCAGCCAACATGGAGTTGAAGGAATTGATTAAAGTTATTGCTAATTCATTCCCCTTGTAATAATGACATGTGAGCAGAATATCACTTAAAGGATGCTCCTATCAGCATTTGGAAATGCAGCATCCTAGCCATTGCATTGGACAATAACACCAACAAAATACCCATTGTTCAAGAGTAATACAACACCCTCTTAAGAATGAAGACTAGGTACCAAGTTAACACAAGGATATACATGACAGCTGCTCCCAAGCACTGGGTGCTTCTTCACTGTAGTTCTGCCCACATGGAAATTTCAGTGTGTTTTAGAAATGTAAATCAGTTTTAATTTAAAATGTACATAAAACGAAGCAGATCATGGGTGGAGCAGTTGGGAGCAAATTGCTCTAACATTCTGGAGGTGTTCCCATATTTTTTGAGGTCATGGCTTGCCTATAAGAATAAAAATATACATATAGACTTATTTTATGGAATACATTACATAAATCTTGCTGAACATGCTGACATTTTACATAGAGCAATATATGTAAACAAAATGTGAGGTGAAGGATATTATTACATAGCCCTGAGAGACAGCCTACACATTGAAGGCTAATGGCCTAATAATGTGCCTAATAATGTGCCTAGGCTACCCTCACATTTCAACAACCTTCCAGTGTTCATGAGTAAGATAGGCACACAACAGTGTGGCTTCTGCATTGCTGGTGCTGACAACTCCACCACTGCACAGAGCAGCAGCAGCAAAGGTGGCAAAAAAAGCCCTCCATCCAGTTGAACTGTATGAAAACAAATCCTTGAATAACACATTTTATTTGGCATCAGCATTAACATATACTTTGACTATGTGACAAATACTTATAAACATTGACATGAAACTATTCTAATGTAAACTAAGTACAAGTATCTACTGATTCTATTCACTTCCATTATAAATCCCTAATCAGCATAGTCAGATGATTAATGTAATGAAGCAATGCATTAAAGAAAACTGTTTGGGGCACCACGTAAACTGAAACCAAAGAAGAAGATTTGATTTCAGTTTTTCAGATGAAATGTAACCCACCAGCATCTTATATAATCTCATCTGTTACTGATAGTCAGATTTTGAGTGTTGTCATGTGAAAAGGTACCACACAGGCAGAAGGGTGGCTATGAAGGAACTCTGCAGATTATAAATGTAAAACAGACAAACAACACTTCCAGAAACAAATCCTTAAGGGAACGGATTGCAGAACAATTAAGTTAAAATAGAACACACATAGGAGTCACAGACCTGGAAAAGAGCAACCAGAAAGACTCTGTTATGTAAGTTTTGGGGTTTGGAGTGGCCTGTCTTTAAAAGATGAGAAAAGGTCTACCTCAGTGCATTTGTACCCATCCTGCTTTGCTTTGTTCTACTGTGTTCTGAAAGAGGGCAATATTTACCTGGATTTGTGGGATTCACTGATACTTAGAGATGGGCACGAAACAATTTTTTGTTTCATTTTTCATTTTTCATTTCGTTTCAGAACAAAATAAAAACAAACTGATTTTTTAAAGAAAAATGAAACGAAACAATTTTCAGTTCATTTCCTTTCATTTTTTGTCCCCCTCCCCAATCGGGTGCGTCTGTAAAAGGGTAATTACCTGAGGCCTCACAGCGCCCGCCACCATCGCTGCCACTGTCGATCCAAAGCAGAGTGGCCTCGCAAGGCTGCAGGGAGGACTTCCAGTGCCTGCCTCCACCACTGCCACCAACAATCCTGTGTGGTGCGGTCTTGCAAGGCGGCAGGGAGACCTTCTGGCACCTGCTGCCGCCGATTCGGTGCAGAGTGGCCTCGTGAGGCCACAGCCAAGCCTTCCAGCACCCGCCACTGCCGCTGCTGATCCTCACCTTGTGAGGCTGCGGTGAGGCCTTCTGGAATCCCCCGCTACCACTGCCACTGCCACAGTCCAGCACAGGGTGGTCTTGCAAGGTTGTGGGAGGCCTTCTGGCACCTGCCGCTGCTGCTGCTGCCAATCCGGTGCAGGACAGCCTCACCAAGGAAACCGGCCAGGAAGGGTGAACAATGCCAGCACGAGGTCCCGCTGCCACCACTGGAGCCCTGCCAGTGCCCAGAAGCCACCACAGCCCAAAAGGAGGGGGGAGAGTACAAGCCCCCAGAGGAACAAAACATTGAATTATTGTTTCATTTTGTATGATTTTTTTTCAAAAATTCATATTAAATGGAACAAAACGAAATGCAGGCAGGGACAAAATGGAACAAAACGAAATACCATTTTTCTGTTTCAGGCCCATCTCTACTGATACTGGATGCATGAAAACAATATAATATCAGATAAGATGAGGAGATAACGATTCTTCCTGGTCATGAACCACCACTGACTCCCTGTATCTAGAAAAAAGGGGACAGAGAATCTGAGAGGGAGAAGCGAATAGTGCAAAAGAAAATATACTGCTTTCTTGTCTTTTCCTTCCCTTCCTTTGCTTCTTCTCATCTTCCCCGCATTGCTTATAGACTGGGAAAGTGCTGTTGTACCATATCCACTCCCTCTTGGCATGCAGGCAGAAAAATGCACTTATTCATCATCTGTTGTCAAGTCAGTTTTAACTTATGTCAACCATTTTCAGGGTTTTCCAGATAGAGAATTCTCAGAAGTTGTTGACCATTTCCTTCTTCTTCTGGGGCCACCCTGAGAGTGGGTAGCTTGCCCAAGGGCACACCCCACTGGTTCTACTTGGAGGAGGCACAGTAAGGAATTGAACTCTCAACCTCTGGCTGTGCGACCAGGTTCCTGAACCATTAAGCAATCTAGCCAAGAAGAGTGTTATGATTTTAAAAGAAAAAGAAAGAAAATCAAGCTGGGGAAATCAAAGAGTATAAAGAAGGACAAAAAATGTGGAAATGTGGAAATTATCTCTCTAGAGAGAACACCCTAATATTCTTGCTCTGAGGGACTCATGGCAGAGTGCTAAAACTGTACTCACAACCTGGGGTTCAATCCAAGGTAGCCAGCTCAAGGTTCACTCAGCCTTCCATGGTCTGTCAAATGAGTATCCAGACTGCTGGGTTTTGGGGGTATGTAGCCTGATAATTAAATTACAAGATAGTGCTTTAAGCACTATGGGGCAGTTTATAACACCTTGCTTTTTGCTGCAACCTTTTTTAAAAAAAATATTTTTGTTTCTCCATCCTACTATGCACCCTTTGAAATAGAAAGTAATACCCTCATTTATTTTCTAAAAACTCACAGAATCCTTTTTTTCCTGCTATTTTAAAAAAAACTTATTATTTTAGCAGTGGTCAACCTGGGAGTATGATCTTAGTTCCTGTTTGTTGTTCGACCTACTCTTTTTTTTCAACAAGGGTATCAAATGAGACTGATGTCACCCTGGGAGTATGAATGAAAGCAGGACAAGCCTTAATCACTTGGTAAGGAACTAGTACATCCGGATGGTCACAGAGAAGAGTGAGCAGCAATTTTCCAAATACAAAACATGATGTAGGAACTGAAGCAGTGCTTACTTTGTTATGAGATGCTAATATGCTATATTTGGCAGCATATGTCCTGTGAAAGAGCACAGCCCACGAACTGAATAAGGCAACATATTCATGCACACATGTTTGGTGTGGAAAGAAATCAACAGAAAAGACAGGTGGAAAATTATTGGGAAACATTATTGCAAGCTCATTACCAATATCTTCATCTAGACCGCCACCCCACTGAGTTTACCACACTAACAGTGGAATTCACCCAGTCAAATTCAAAATATTGTACTTTAGAGATGGGCACGACTTAGCGGTATTCCCGTTTCCGTTTCCGTTACTCGTTTCCGTTACTCAACGGAAACGGTAACGGGAATTACTCCACCAGAACTTGAACTCGAACCGACGAACGAATAATTTGGTCTGATTTGTCATGGTCGTTCCTGGCATCGCGCGATCGCGCGATGCCAAGCGACACAGAAAAAAAGTTTTTAAAAGTTAAAAAAACCCCCGATTCCCGGCCCTAAAAGCAGGCGAAAACTGTCTGAGGGCACCTACCTTGGCTATTGCTACTGCTGCGCTGCTGGTACCAGGCGGGGGGGCATCATCTCGTCTGCCTTTGCCATGCGGTGTGCGGGCGGGGGGATCCAAAATGGCGACCGCAATATTTTTTTTGAAATCGTGGCCCAAAACCCCACCAAAGCACCACAGAAACATGCGAAAATTAGCTATTTTAAATGCTTGAATTTTTACAGTAGCAGCAGTGGGTTTTTCTTGCAAAAAAAGTCTCTGTTGATTTTATTTTATTTTATTTTATTTTTTTACACCTGCGCATTTGCAATGATGGGCTCGCCCATGGGAGTGGACCATGCAATTTTTTGGAGCCATTCCACCAATCGCATGGCCAGGTTTTGCTGACTGTACCAGGCTGGGAGGGTGCATCCATTTGCCATGCAGTGCGGGGGGATCTAAAATGGCGGCCGCAATATTTTTTTTTAAATCGTGGTCCAAAACCCCACCAAAGCACCACAGAAACATGCGAAAATTAGCTATTTTAAATGCTTGAATTTTTACAGTAGCAGCAGTGGGTTTTTCTTGCAAAAAAAGTCTCAGTTGATTTTATTTTATTTTATTTTATTTTATTTTTTTACACCTGCACATTCGCAATGATGGGCTCACCCATGGGAGTGGACCATGCAAATTTTCAACCAATCACATGGCCACTTGGCCAGGTTGACCACAGAGACTTCTGGGATGTGCCAATCGTGCATAAACAGCCCACTAATCATAGCCCGAACCCGAACCCTAAGCCTAAGCCTAACCCATACGCCAGTACACTGTCCTTCTAAGTGGGTCAGAGAGGCACCCAGAGGTGAACCCCAATACTCACCCTAACCTCACCCGTAACTAGCCTAACCCTAGCCCTTGCGCTAACCCATCTTAACCCTAAGCCAGATCTACTTGCATTGCACTACACGCAAGTACATTTCCCTTCTTAGTGAGACGCAGCGGGTGCAAAGAGTCTGCCAGTCCGTCACTTGTGGCTCTGGCTGACTCCTGCAGCTGCCTCCAGGAGCCCGCTACCCCCCCTAAACCAGTACTAACGACAACGAAAAAATGAAAAAACGAACCGACTAATTTTTGCGAATTTTCGCGAAAACCGGAAACGAGCCAAAACGGGCTGCCTCCGACACACGACAACTCGAAAACGTCATTTTCCCTAGTCGTGCCCATCTCTATTGTACAGTATGTCAGGATAACATGGCTTGTTTTAAAGTAAAGTTGCTCTGGTAGAAGGCTTGTGCTTTAGTACAAAATGATCTCTGTCCGTGTATTCTGTGCCTTAAAATCACCTGTCACCTTGGTTGAACATTTGATGGCAGAAATGGTAGAGGTGTGTGAGGGGGAGCTTAAAAATAGGCATAGGGTTGAATGTAGCCCTCCTTTGCCTTCCACACAGTCTTTAAATTTCAAAAATATATCTGCCTGTTTCCTTAAGTTTGTATTGTTGCATGCTGACTATTGTACCCCCTAGAATTGCAATATCAATTCTCCAGACATTTCTTCTTTCTACTACTGTTGGGGTGTGATGTGTTAGGTTTCACGATATCTGTCCGTTTAAATCTGAAAGTCTAGCAAGGTTTTAACTTGGTTATTTTCTGGCACCTTCTCTACCGATGTTGGCAGGCTATATTTTTCACATAACAATCGGTGTATTAAGTTTGTCTGTCATGTCTAGCGTGGTAGTCTGTCTGTGCAATGTTTGAAGATTCAGAAATGAGGCGTGACACAGTTTCCTTGTTTGTGGCAGAGCTGACATTTGTGCTGTTTATACCAGTTCCTTCAATTTTAGCTTTCATGAAATTTGTTTGGAGTGCTTGTTGTTGTTGTTGTTGCTGCTGCTTCTGCTGCTGTTGTTGCTGTTGCTGTTGCTGCTGCTGCTGCTGCTGCTCCTCCTCCTCCTCCTATGAAACAGCAGGTGGGGGGACATGTAGAAGACTGGAAAACAGAAGAGTAATTAATTTCTTTTTAATTCCCTCAAGTGCTCTCAGGATTTAGCTTTGAGGAGTGGACTATATCTGTTTGATAGAGAACATTATAGGCTGTCATTTGAAGTAGAGGTCCTCGGAGTGTTTCTTCCTTTTCTTTCTTATGTTTAGATAGTCACTTTGAGAGTATTTAAAAGGACCACTTGCTGACAGTGGAATCTTGTAAATCGCATAGATACATCCTGGGTCATTCTGTCATTTATAAGTCTCTGTATACATGGGAAAGGGTGTCCATGTAATGATATCCACCTGGTTAAAAATAAAACTTTGTGGATATTGTTACATCTGAACTTTGCCTGAGAGGCGAGCTAGGACCTGCTAAGCCTATCACATGTTTGCTGTTACTTAAACTGATTGTGTAAATTGGCTCCTGTAATTTAATTTGGAGAGATGAAAACTCATGGTGCTGAGTTTCCTGAGTATGAAAGAGTCCTTTATTTTTGGCTGGTTTCCAACAGAAGTTGTGGCAAATCTAGTACCTCACATGCCTAGTATATTGTCTCTAGACACTCTGAAGATAAAATTCTGAAAACCACTGGCAGTTAAGCTGATCTGTCCTTGGACTAAAAGACACATTGGTCACTTAATTGCTTGGATATTTTGCTAAGTAACATTACCTCAACCAGGTATGGGGAACATATGGCTATTCTGATGCTGCTGGCATTGCTTCTACCCATAGGCAAAATAATCATTTTTTAAAAAGTCTGGCAACCCTATTATTTATTTATTTATTTATTTATTTATTTATTTATTTATTTATTTATTTATTATGAGATTTCTATCCCGCCCATCTTCCCTCGGGGGGGGGGGGGAACAATGGGCGGATCAATTCAGCCAAAACAACAACAACATAACAGACTCCACAATAATTTAAAAACAGAATGCGCACCCTTGGCGTAAACATCAGAAACTAAACTAACATAAGCAGATGGTGAAGAAAAAAAACCCTAAACTGGGTCACCAAAGGCCTCGCGAAACCGCAATGTTTTTAAAGCTCTGCGAAAGGCCGTCAGGGACTCTGCAGAGCGCACTTCGCTAGGAAGATGGTTCCAGAGAATTGGGCCGGCCACCAAGAAGGCCCGGTTCCTGGTGGCCACTGACAAACAGATACATGCCTATTGCTATTAAGTTAGTTTGTTGTTTGTTGTTACATTCATCTGGCCTTTTCTATAGTGTATGATTGAGGCTCACCGTTGTACTTTATTCTTTTGAAAATCCTGTGAGGTAAGTTAAACTGAGGGAGAGCAAGGTTACAGTTCCATTGGCAGTAAGAACTGTGTTGATTTTTTTTATTTAAGCATTTTAAAAATTGATTTATAAATTCTTGGCCTCATGATGCATGAGAGGAATTGATTTATTTGGGCTACCAAGTGAGTTATTTGAACTGGTCAGCGAAAGCTTTTAAAAATACCTCACTTGTAATTAGATTTATTTTAATTTGGATTGATGGCTGTGAATTGTAATGGCTGGGGCATGGGCAGCAACTAGGATATCTGCAGGGGGCCCAGGACCGGGGTTCCCAGGAGCCAAGAGCATGGCCAGCCAGTCCAAGTTCAAGAGTCACAGTGTGGGTTGTCAACCAGTCCAAGTTCATGTGTCACAGTGTGGGTCATCAACCAGTCCAATGTCAAGAGTCACACACAAACAGTCCAACAGGGAGGGGGGGTGCTAAGTAGGAAGACTTCCAGGGTAGCAGAATTACAGGAAGGATCTAGGTAACAGGGCCATAACTTCAGGAGTCTAAGGTCTCATGTTGCTGAGGCAAGGAACAGGGAGTGCCAGCTGCTAGCTTTATGCCACTAGCAGGCCCACCAGCTACATTCCCTGATTGCTTCAGCCTGAATGGGGGCCTGATTCTGCAAAGAGTCTCCATGTTTGCTGAGTCATGCAGCCCCAATCCTGACATGAATGCTATTGCCTATCTATTTTAAACTTTTGCTGATTTTGGCACTATTGGCAATGTGGTTTTGCCACTCCATTAAAAATATTTTTAAAAACTATAGTGATACATAACTGTGGTTGCTAACATTTTTTGCATTGTCGACAGCTTATCAATGCATCATTTCAGCAATGTTTTTATATTATAACCATCATCCCGGTTTGCTACTTTCTGGTGATGAAACATTATTTGAACTTGTGCTTTCCTCTATGTTGCTCCCCCTAAAAAGGGGAGGAGATTAGTCTGTTTCATCCATGTAACCACAAAAGCAGATTTTGATTACCAGAAGTAAATCGAATTACTTTCAGTCAAAGTGAATGTGGCTACTACATGACTTAACACTAGACATGGGCACGACTCGGCAAAATTTTTGTTTCCGTTTCCGTTTGTCGTTTCCATTACGTAATGAAACGATAAACGAAAATTGAGCTGGAAATTGAAAGAAACGAAACGACCCATGAAAACTGTGGTCGTTAGTTTTGTTTCCGTTACTGGCGGCGCGCAATGAAATGAGCTGTTTTAAATGTTAAAAAACGCCCTGGACATCCATAAAAATGCAGCAATAATTATTTATACTGTCTGATAATACCTACCAGGGGGTGGGGGGTCCTTAAAACGTGCATTTATGTCTTTTCTCAGATCGCTGTATTTTTTTTTTCCTTTAAGGGGAGTTGGGGACATTGACCCAAAATGGCTCCCAGATGCCTAATATTGATTTCTTGGGTATTAAAACGCCCTGGACATCCATTAAAATGCAGCGATAATGTGAGAATTATTTGAAATTATTACCTACCAGGGGGTTGGGGTCCTTAAAACGTTTGGTTTTGTCTTCTCCCATCGCGATGTATTTTTCTTTTCACTTTAAGGATGACAAAATGGATGTTGCCACGCCAGCCATTCCAGCCACAACATGGAGGCAAGCCATGTGATTGGATCATGTAAATTCTTGGAAAACTTCAACCAATAGCATGCCCAGGTTGCAGACTGGGCAGGTCTGGCAGCCACAGAGGGCATAAAAAGCTCTGGCAGCCCCCGGGAATGCTTTAAAATCACGCAAAAAGCGGGTAGAAACGACAAATGAAAAAACGAAAAACGAAACGACAAATTTTTGAAAAATTTCGCGACAAACGGAAACGACCCGAAACGGACTCATCCCGAAAAACGACAACTCGAAACATAATTTTTTCTGGTCGTGCCCATCTCTACTTAACACAGTTATTTAAAAAGTCGACACAGTACTCAAATCAAACGGGTAGTGGCACCATGCCCCAAATTGCCCAAGGTCTCCCAGTGTGGTCCAAGTCTTGGTGGAGTCTTCTTCAGGTTGGGGTGTTGTAAGGGTGTGCCAACAATGTCCATGGTCCTTTACAGAGTAGGTGTGAATAAGAACCTGTCCTGAAGAAATTCAGAAATCAATTAAGAAATCAAGAAAAGGAAAACAAAAGGAGGAAGGGAATTGGCTATGGAGTAAACAGAGAAGGTACAGTATATACAACTCATTTATTTGTACATTCTGGGGCTTCGTTTTGCTTAAATAATAGGAAACAACGATAATATTATCCATTTTTTTACACTTTTCACTTAGTAAGATTTTGATTAATGCATAGGCCTCTGATGTAAAGAACTTCAGTGTAAGTTATCTTGTGGGCGGTTAGTGAGCCAGCCGGATAAAAACCATGCTCATATAAAATAGTTAAGAATGTGGCATTAGATATCCCTTTCTATTTATGCCCTTGTTATTTATATTTGAAAGATTCCCTGGTGGCCCACAGAGAGGGAGGTAGTGGATAGCAGATGATGACTCATTTGCATTGTAAACTAATCTTTGCTCTCAAGATGAAATGTCAAGGGCTGTCACACCCATCAATGAAGTTGCTGCTCAACTCTTTCCCTGTTACCTGGGGCATTCCTCTTGGCAACTGTATGTTAAGCAAGCACAATAGTTAACAAATATCAGTCCAGGTAATGCAGTTAATCAGCATATTCCAAATAATCAGGCAGTTGGCTCCTAGGTGCACAGCTCTTCTCTGACATCAATGGAGGTGAGGCTTTGTTTAGGCCCGAGAAGACAAATCCTAAAGCACAGATACGGACATTAAACCATATCCACAGCTGCTCTTTCTGGGTGATTTTTGTTTCTCAGGCTGGCTTGCATATTGACTCAAGTTTCATGGTGATTTCAACAAGCTACTGCAAACAGCTGCCACAAACAATTGGCTTCAGACATCCACTGATGCTCCCACCCCACCCTCAGCTTGCTAGCAAAACATTTTGAAAAAGCTAAGCAACTGTCCTTCATGGGCTTGCACCAGCCTATGACACTGAGACCAGCCATGCTTATTGAAACCTAATAGGAGGTCTCGTTCCTTCAAATGAACACACTGTTTGCTACTC
This sequence comes from Phrynocephalus versicolor, assembly GCA_023846285.1. NCBI lineage: Eukaryota > Metazoa > Chordata > Lepidosauria > Squamata > Agamidae > Phrynocephalus > Phrynocephalus versicolor. The sequence continues at coordinate 52,758,578 of JAHTLZ010000237.1, forward strand.
ACCAAGAAATACTTTGATATTCAAAGCTTAGTTTAACTCAGTTTTCTTTCTCAGTTAACTCTCAAGGAACTACTGTTTTCTCGGAGACTATTTTGACTGTCTGTTGTCAAAAGGCAATTTAACCTGCAATTGCTATGAAAATGCCATTATAAACCCACACTATTTCTTTCAAGGTTAATTGAAAACATTCCAGCCTGTCTTTTATTACTTGTAAGATCTCCTATTGTACATGAGTGCTACGCTTCCCAAAATTTCTGAACTAAAGTAAAGAGTACTATTGTTGGTGTATTGTTCTACCAGTCATGAAAAAATATTTGTCCAGGATATGGTCCCATAAAGCTTTCTATTTTGCCTAGGTCTTAAGACAGGGTTGAACTTTGAAATACACTGACCCAGTGTTTGCATCATGACCAGATCTGAATGGGTTTTATTCCTCCTGAAGAATGACAGTGGACATTATAGATGTTTTGCTTTTATGTATATCATGTTTTAAAACTCCCTTTTGGGAATTGAGTCAAGTTTAGAGATGGGCATGAACCTAGGCAGCACTTAGTGGCAAATCAGCTGTGTCGTGGCACAGGTGCCATCAGGGCCGGCGCTAGGATCTTTTGCGCCCTAGGCGAGGTGGGGGATAGGGCGGCGGCGGCAGCGGCGGGGGGTGGGCTGACGGCGGGGGTGGGGTGGCAGGCAGTGACGGCAGGCGATGGGTGGGGGGACGGACGGTGGGTGGCTGGCGGTGGGGGGACGGGGGGCAGCAAACTGGCCAGCGCCCCCTGTCCATTTGGTGCCTTAGGCAACTGCCTAGTTCGCCTTAATGGACGCGCCGGCCCTGGGTGCCATGCATAAGCTCCCTTCACCCTCACCCTGGAGGCCCACTCACCTTCAGCAGGGGACTGCTGGAGTCCTCCCTTGCTAGTGGTTGGCCTGCTCTTCCCCACCTTCTCAGACAGTCAGTCATCATCAGTTGCACAAGGTTTCTCTCCTTCTTGCTTCCTCACCAGGCTAGCTAGCAGTTCCCACAACTGTTGCTCGCTGGATGGAGAGGACAATGGTGGTTGCTGCTGAAGATGAGTGGGCTCTGAGGGGAGAGAGTAAGTATTGTGCAACTGATTCATCACAAGGCGCTTCATAGTACTTCATGCCCATATCTAGTCTGGGCCACCATTAGCAGAGAAAAGCCCACTTCTTCTCTCCTTCAGAGCCAGTTGCAGGCTGAACAGTGCAGTTGTTTCACAGGGCACTCGTGACACTCTAGCAGAAACCAAGTGGAGCTAGCACAAATGGAAAAGAGGGAGGCATGTTAAGTGAAATGGTAGTAGCATGGTTCCATTTCTTCAGGGTGAGGAATACAGGAAGCTACCTTACATTATTGATCCACCTAGCCCAACACTGTGGCCACTGAAAGTTAAACCAGAGGATGGATGGATTGCAGATTGAAATAGTAAAAGATGTCTGTCATAAACACTTGGTTTTCCATATCTATGTCTTGTATTTAACATGCTTTTGTTTTGTGATTGATCATTGAAAGGTTAACACTGGCATAATTTGTAAGACTGATTGGTGAGGCAGATTCTGTGAAGAAATCTCATTGGGTAAATATTAGAGAATACATATTTTCCTTAATGCCTAGTTGACCCTTAGTTTTCCTGGCCTTAGCAGGAAATGCCAGATATCAAATTTGGGACCTTTGGCATGCAAAGAAAGTGATCTGCCATGCAGCTATGGGTTGAATGGCAAAACAATGCCCAAAAGATAATTTTATACAATTTCATAAACATGGGATCCCATTATACAGAAACACCTGGAAACATTAAATGAATTTAAGTCTCCTGGGCCAGATGAATCACACCCAAGGATATTAAAAGAACTGGCAGAAGTAATTTCAGAATCATTGGCAATAGTCTTTGAGAAGTCCTGGAGAACAGGGGATGTCCCAATTGGTTGGAGGAGAGCTAATGTCCCTGTCTTCAAAAAGGGGGAGAAAGAGGACTCAAATAATTACTGCCCAGTCAGCTTGACTTCAATTCCTGGAAAAATCCTAGAGCAGATTGAACAGGCAGTCTGTAATTATTTAACATACAATGCTGTCATTACAAGTTGTCACCACTGGTTTCTTAAAAACAAGTCATGCCAGACTAATTTGATCTCTTTCTTTGATAAAATTACAGGCCTGGTGCATGAGTGGAATGCTGTGGATGTTGTTTACCTTGATTTCAGTAAGGCCTTCAATAAGGTTCTCCATGGTATTCTTGCAAAGAAGTTAGTAGAAAGTGGGATAGATAGTGCTGTTAGGTGGATTTGTAATTGGTTGACTGATTGCACCCAAAGGGTGATCATAAATGGCCTCTCTTCAGCTTGGAGAGATGTAACCAGTGGGGTGCCCCAGGATTCTGTTCTGGGTCCAGTGCTGTTCAATATCTTTATTAATGACCTGGAGGAATAGAGAGTATGCTAATTAATATTGCAGATGATACCAAATTGGGAGGGGTTGCTAATTCCCTAGAGGATAGGATGAAAATCCAAAAGGACCTTGACAGATTAGAATGCTGGGCCAAAGCTAACGGGATGGATTTCAACAGAGGGAAATGTAGGGTGCTACATCTAGGTAAAAAGAATGGATTGCACAGGTATAGGATGGGAGATGCCTGGCTGGAAAATAGGACACATGAAAGAGATCTGGGAGTCTTGTTGGAGCACATATTGAACATGAATCAGCAGTGTGATGCAGTAGCCAGGAAAACCAATGCAATTGTTGATTGCATCAACAGAATCATAGTGTCTAGGTGAAGGGACGTGATAGTATCACTCTATTCTGCTCCAGTCAGACCCCACCTGGAGTACTGTGTCCAGTTTTGTGCACCTCAATTTAAAAAGAATGTTGACAACCTCGAGTGGGTACAGAGGAAGGCCACCAGGATGGTGGAAGGTCTGGAAGAAATGTCTTACGAGGAACGGCTTAGGGAGCTGGGAATGTTTAGCCTTTTAAAAAGAAGACTCAGAGGGGATATGATAGCTAGCTATGTTTAAATATTTGAAAGGATGTCATATTGAAGAGGGAACAGCTTTGTTTTCCATGGCTTCAGAGACTAGGACTCAGAGCAATGGTTTCAAAGTACAGGAAAAGAGATTCCATTTGAACATTAGGAAGAAATACATGATGGTTAAAGCTGTTCGGCACTGGAATATGCTACCACGGAGAGTGGTAGAGTCTCCTTTGGAAGTTTTAAAGCAGAGGCTGGATGGCCATCTGTCGGAAATATTGTGATGGAGTTCCTGCATGGCAGGGGGTTGGACTGGATGGCCCTTGAGGTCTCTTCTAATTCTATGGTTTTATGATTCTATATTAATGAAGGGTATTATTTCAGTGACTAAAATGTTCTTCCTACAATTCTTTTTAGTGCATGGGTCCATTTCATTTAAAAGCAGCCCCAAATCTGAGGGATAAATCTAATTGTTCAATTATAGGCTCAAAATGGCTCTTCTCATCCTGTATCACTCACAAAATTCTGTACAGCTGTCAAGATTATGTTTCCCAATCTGAGAGAAGACCAGCATTTTGAATGAATCAATCCTATATAAAATTTGGATCAATCATGTTGTAGTCAGCTTGTTTACAAGAGCATGTGGCTGAAGCTCATTTTGTCTTGTTATATAAAGGCTCTTATAAAATGAATGGGAGAGGCAAGGAGTGTTAAAAAAACAAGTTCAGAAGCAACAAAAATTACTCATTGATGAGGCTAGCAAGTGTCATGAACCAACAATCTAATCTGTGCCAGCCAAATCAATGAGATTCTGAATTATATCAGAATTATACGGGGTCCCCCTCCATACATTGAACACCACCCCCAACCCTAATTTGACTGCTTTCACAGCCCTGAACTGGCCTCTGTAAATCTAATTCTGCTGTCTTATTTCTCCTGCTCATTTGTGTAATCCAATATGCATGTCAATTTTTGTGTAATAACAGAACATGCTTGTTTCTCCCAACCCTTATGCTTGTACATTACTCCTGCCAATGCATAAGAAAGGAAACAGAAGTATCCCAACTTTGGACAGGGGTGAAATTTCCAGTTTTGTAATTAACAACAGTTGAGCTCCCGTTAAAGTCAAGGGACCTTTTGCTTCTTCAATCAAAAGGTTTTGCATGATTGCAGACTACATATTGAGAGCCAGTGTGGTACAATGGACAGAGTAGCCAGGACTCAGAAGTAAAAGATAAAGGTAAAGGTTTCCCCCTGTACGGAAGGGGCTCTGCTTTCCTCCAGAGGCTTCCTCAGAACACCTCTGGAAACCAGTAAAAAATCTTAACAGGCTGTATGTTTAAAGACACACCAGCCTAAATTCCTCCCTTAGTGGGAATTACAACTGTTAGGTCTAAGGCTTGGATTCAGTCTCTCCCATACGTTGGGCAATAAACAAACCAGTTGTAAAAATTATTATTTTATTTAAAAATAGAGGATTAAAGAGTTACAAAAATAAGCCAGCTCAAAGACAGTTCATGGTTCAATTTTTGGCAATCAGAAAAATAAAGAATTCTATTTGACTAAGTTACACTGGACATTCTGAGTGCTCTATGCAAGCATTTTAGAACAAAAGCTCCCTAAAATCTATATTGTCTCTAACTTAAAGCATTAACTTCCCTCTGCAGGTTGCCCCCCTCCTTTCATCCGTTCCATCCCATTGTCCAATCATAAGGCTAGATTTAATTAAAACAATTATTTTCTGTGTTCTCAGGCGTTCTCATGCGTTAATCTTCAAAGTATGTTCTAACTGGCATTGCCACAGCCTGTTGTGTCTTCGTATGTCTCCATATGGTACAGCGAGGTCTTCTGCGCTCTGGTTTCCCAGCTGATAAGACACCTGTGAAGCTGATCAAAAGAGCATGGCACGGCCTAATCTATCTTTTCTCACACAGACACAGACTTTTGCTTCTTGCTGACTGAACAGACATTGATTGAACCAAACAGACACCATCTTTAAACCTTTCTCCTTCCTTCACACCCCCGCACATGCGTGCTAGTCGTGTCTGACTCTAGGAGCAGTGCTCCTCTCTGTTTTCAAGCCAAAGAGCCAGTATTGTGCAAGTCCATAGCCACGTGGCCAGCATGGCTGCAAGGAAACTCTTCCCAATTTAAGGCAGTACCCATTTATCTACTTGCATTTACATGCTTTTGAACTGCTAGGTTGGCAGGAGGTGGGGTTATCAGCGGGAGCTTGCTCCGCTACATGGCATCCAGGATTCGAACCACCAAACTGCCGACTTTGCAGCCGACAGTTTTCGAAGCCTTAGTCCACTGAACCATCATGCCATGACCTGGTTTCAAATTCTCACTCTTCTATCGAAACTCACAGGTAAACCAGTTCACATGTTTAGAAAGCTCTACTAGGGCTGTGATAAATTGGAAGTGAATTGCCAGTACACACAGTAACAACACAGCAAACTGTATATTATCTTGTTTTAATCTGGTAATTGGTCATAGGGAGCTCAAGATTCATTTACAAATTGATTATGTAAGCATGGTAGTGTTGAGAAAAATGCATATTTGAAAGGATAGCATTTTACCTCATGATAATTGAAAAACTGACATTGCCTCTGTCTTTGCCCTGAGAGTAAGGTGCTGGATTGAAGTACTGTGGAGCAAAGGACATGAAAGGCAAGCAGCCTTTCTCAACATATTTTGGCATCTGAAAATTGGGGAGCGTGAGGGACAAATATTTTCTGAAAGATGAATCCCTCCTTCCCAACACAAGCAGCAACACAAATCATGATTTGTTCCACTCTAGTTTTGAGAGTCTTTCAAGGAAGCCATTTCTCCCCATGTTTCCAGCAAATGATGGTTCTGGAGAATGATAAAGTAGTGTGGTGGGACGCCAGACTTGTTAAAATTCCTCTCCTTTTCTTTCCTTCTACAATCTCTTTGTATCTCTTGTATTTCTTTCAATGTCTTACAAACATTGTTTGCCTTAAAGGACAGTTGATTTGTTCTTCTATGTGTGGCCTTGTCAGCTGATAAAGAAAATATTTCTTTTCATGAACTCTCATAGCTAGTTAGCTTGGATATTTTCTGCTTTATTTACTGGAGCACTTAGCAACCTGGCTTATTGCATTTACCAGTGTACTCAACCCACCTCCTAGAAACACAGCAGGCTTCCTCTGCCTCTGATAATTACGGTTCTTGCAGCATTATAGGAACTTTTAGCTTTAGATTTGACCTTTGAAAACATATTTAGATCTTTAAAAACAATTTTTATGTATCCCATAAAAGCCAAGGGGAAAGAGCATTGAAAATAGCATTTTGAAATCTGGAGATTGAACCTTCAATATTTTGAAACAATTGTTAGAATGTAAGCATTTTGACAACCTGCTCTGTCAGAAAGAAATGTGTGTCTTATACTGAGTAACAAAAGCTGTTTGCAAATGAAAGTGCTATCCCTCTTGGTTAAAGCAAATATAAGGGAAGTACTTTTTGCAAAGGCTTGGAATTAGAGGTAATACAGTGGACCCTTATATAACAAATATTTGTATAATATAAAATTTGTACAGCATAAAAAATTCCAGAGATAGGAGAAATTTCCTTAACAGAATTGTCTATTTGGTAAATCCGTACAACATAAAAATGGTTGTGATTAGGGATTACTCTGTTTCAATGCATTGCTATGGGAAATTTGTATAAAGGAAAATTTGCTTAACATAATTTCATTTGGAACTAATGAATTCCTTTATCCAAGGTAGTACTGTATAAGGCAAGTCTGTCTGAAACCTTTCAGTCAAAGTGAATCATTACAATGAGAATATGATAATTATCATATATGATAATAATCATGTAATTCAAAATTCTTTGTCCTTAATGATTGGTGAAGGGGAAACATATTTGATTATACATTTCAGATCCATTCATAAAAAGATTCACAGAAAAGTGATAATCCTCTGTAGTCTGAAGAGAAGAGAATGAAGGTCCGTGAAAGCAGCACAGCTACAAATGTATAGTGGCAGCCATTACATTTTTCACCCCAAACTGCTATGGAGCTCAAAGCTACCTTCTCACCTATGTGCTGCTGCTGAGGAGAATGAAACAAAAAGGAGCAAATCACCACTGGTAATTTTTTGGGTGCTTGCAGTTGGAATAGAGCTGCTTTAGAGGCATGTGTGCTGCTAGATTTCAAATAAACATGACAACTATATGGTGACTTGCCTGCCAGGTGCAAGGCTTGTAGACAGCACAAGAAGTCTAGATAGTTTGTTGGAGAGAACTAGCAAAGAGCCAGTCATCATGGTACATGTTGGTACCAATGATGTTGGGAAGGTAAAGCAGTCAGCCCTGGAAGCCAAATTCAGGTTGTTAAGAAGAAGAGTGAAGTCCTGGGCTTCCAAGGTAGCATTTTCACAAGTGTTGCCTGTTCCTCGTGCAGGACCTTCCAGGCAGGCAGAGCTCAGAAGCCTCAGTGCGTGGATGAAGTGATGGTGTTGAGAGGAGGGTTTCAGATTTGTAAGGAACTGGAAAATATTTTGGGACAAGCCAAACCTGTTCAGGGGGGATGGGTTTCACTTGAACCATGATGGGACCAGGTTGCTGGCACTTAACATCAAAAAGGCTGCAGAGCAGCTTTTAAACTAATTGTGGGAAAGCCGACAGGAGCTGGGCAGCATCCGGTTTGGAAAAGTGTCTACTTGAGTAATGAGGAGGATGCAAAAATTACTGAGCAGAGCTCAGAGTCACCAGCACTCCAGCAGAAGGATGCAAGAGGCAGGCTAATGGTGCAACTGGACTCAAAAGACTGCATCAGAAAAGCATCTATAAATGCTTGTATACAAATGCCAGAAGCCTCCAGAACAAAATGGGGGAGCTGGAATACTTAGCAGTAAATAAAAATATTGATATTATTGGCATCACTAAAACCTTGTGGATGAATGATTACCAATGGGCTACAGTTATCTCAGGCTACACACTGTACAGGAAGGACAGGAAGGGACAAATGGGAGGTGGTCTAGCCTTGTATGTCAAAGAAGTGATAAAATCGTATGAATTGGAATATCTAGGTGATTTGGAGTCACCATTAGAAACTCTGTGGGCAAGAGTATCAGGCCACAAGGATGGCCTAACAATAGGCATATGCTATGGGCCTCTGACCCAAACCCCTGAGGATACTGGCAGCTGGAGAATGTTGTAAGGAGGCATCCAAAAAGGGAAGCCTGGTTAAAATGAGGGACTTCAATTACCCTCACATAGGCTGATACTTCACGTCCCTCTCGCTGCAGTTCGTGGCCCCGCTGGAGACCGGTTCGAAGGAACGCAACCTCACGTCCTTGTGGGGTCAATCCGAATTCGAAGGAACGCAACCTCATGTCCTTGTGGGGTCAATCCGAATTTGAAGGAACGCAACCTCACGTCCTTGTGGGGTCAATCAGAGTTCAAAGGAACAGAACCTCACATCCTTGTGGGGTCAATCCGAGTTCACCCCGACCACGCCCCCTGAACTGCGCTCCAAGCAGGGTGAGAGATTCCCGTCCTGGAGCTCGGGAATCTTTTCAATCCACTTCTCAATCCGTGCTGAAAACCGATTTCAACGTGGAGGCAAGTTCACCTCGGCTCGAGGAAGGACGTGAAGTAACCACCATAGCCTGGGTGAACTGTTGCTTAGCGCATGATAAAGAGATAAAGTTCCTAGATATGCTAAATGACTGTTCTCTTGAACAATTGGCTGAAGACCCAACTAGTATTTCAGTTGAAAATACTGAATTTCTTTGAACATCTCCTGGAGTTCTCCCTCTAGCTATTTTTGAGTTCTTTTTAAAGTAGGAACCTCAGAATACAAGAATGGCTGCATTATCTTTATCATACCCATTTATAAGCCAAAGAGCAGTTGTTTGTGTGTAAACATATTTCCTTTCTAGTGTGGGCAGCATGACTAAATGTGCAAGCTCATGCAATGCCCTTACCTTTCCACCCAAGTGGTACCTATGTATTTATTCTCATTTTACATGCTTTTGAACTGCTAGGTTGGCAGGAATGGGAGCAAGCCATGGGAGCCCACTCTGTTGTGTGGATTTGAACTGCCAATCGTTTGATCGACAAGCCCAGCAGCTCAGTAATTTAACCCGCAGTGCCACCTACATCCCAAAATTCTAATTTCTTTTTCTTGTAAATGAAGAAATAAAAATGCAAGAGAAAAGAGAACTAACCAATTTGTAACGGAGAATCAAGTATCCAAGGCCACTAAGTTCTTGACAATACTTCACTCCATAATTCTGTTTGGCCCGGGGCAACAGTCAGTTTTTGCATGCCCCATCACTGCAAAATATAATATAAAATATAATATAATAATAATATATAATATACTATATTGCAATTTAATACAATATAATAATATGAAAATATAATATAATAGAACATATAATCTAAAATATAATTATACTAATAATACATAACAATATAATATATTGTAATAATATAAAATAATAATAATAATAATAATAATAATAATAATAATAATAATAATAA
>JAHTLZ010000237.1:52768087-52811948 GCA_023846285.1 Phrynocephalus versicolor
TAATAATAATAATAATAATAATAATAATAATAATAATAATAATAATAGTAATATGTGGTTGTGAAACTGTAATTTTGGGTTGGAAAAGTGGGGTTGTCTTATACATGGGGGTGTCTTATAGGCAGAAAATATGTTAATATGTTAAAATCTACTTTAGAAGAGGAGTGGGGAATTTCAGGGGTCTTGGTAGTCAACGTTTTGCCTCCACCATGGGCTATAGCAGGTCAATTTAAACAGAAACTTTAAAAACAAAAACAAAAGGAAAGTATTTAGATATTTTTCTTTCCTTGGTTGGTTTCCTATGAGGTTTGAAGGTGTTAGGTGCAGTTATGTTATATATCTATAGCCATTATTTCAAATGGAGACTGCAGCCAATAACTCAGAAGCTCCGTACTTAGAGGGACATGTATGACGATGCTAGAAAAGGCCTTCAGGTGAAAGGATGTGTCACTGGAGACCAATCTACACCATGATATTCCCATGAACTGATATGAAAACTAGTGAGGAAAGGTACATTTTCAGTCCATTGAAAATGTAGTGCTGAAAAAAAAATTATAAAATAGGGTTCTCAGCCATGTATCAGCATGGAAATCACAGCATAGCTTCATTAGACTCTTCCCTGTAAGCCCCCCAAATCTGGAGAAGTTTGGGGATTTAAGGAGGCTGAGTTATTAAGCTCCAAAGGGGGTGCCTCTAGGAGAAAATCATTCTAAATTGAATCAGGATTCTGAAGCCATGCCGCAATCTCTTGCCCGGGGGCAGGGGACTATTGCAGTTTCCCAATTCAATTTAGAAAGATTTCTTCCTAGGGGCATGCCCTTTGGAGCTGAATAACTCAGCCCCCTTAAACCCCAAAACCTCTCCAAATTTCAGGGACTTACAGGGAAGAGCTTGAGGAAGCTCCCCTGCCATTTTGGTGCCTCTAGAACCCAGGGGAGCATAGTATTTTGTTTCATTTTATTTTGTTTTGTAACAAAACTACTTTACAAATTCATTGCTAATGAAACAAAACGAAACTACTAAAGAAACAAAATGAAACAAAACACTATAATTCCATTTTCCATTTGCTTCTGTTTATATATTGCCCCATAGCACCATCTCTACTACAGACTATATAACTGAGGGGAAGAAAATGTGAAAATGTGAAAATGTTGGCACTATTTTAATGTCACCGGGCAGCAGCATCTTTTATGTACAAAGCCACTGGATATGTCGAACAGAGAGGAATAAGTCTTGCAGCTTTGTATGAGGCATGCAGGCCTTCCCAGCAATGCCTTTGATTGCAAGTATATAAATAGCATAATATTTCCTAAGACAGGGATGTTTTGTTCTTCTCCCTCTTCTTCTCTGTCATCATTGTGTTGAGTTTAACTATTAGCTGCCTGTTATCTCCTCCTTGTTCTTAATAGCAGCATAACCCTCCCTTTTTATCTGAGCTGGAATCATTGGGAAAAATAAGATTTTGTTCTTTTCTTTTGCTAGTTCACAGCTTGAACATTCAACAATGGCCAGTCCTTTGCATTCAGGTGCTTTGGAAGCACATATACAGGCATACCTCAGTTTATGAAGTTAATCCGTTCTCTGTGACATTTCGTATTCTGGAAAATTCATAAATCAGAAACGCAAAGGGTGCAATGCATCTTGGGTATTTTTTGCAATGCCTTATATAAACCAAGGTATTGTGGGGGGGATTGTAAATGGAGGCATTATTTCCACTGGATTTCCTTTCAGGAACCAAAAATTTCATTAACGGAGGTATTCGTCAACCAAGGTATGCCTGTAATAACAATTGTTTTGCTGTCTATTCTGACTTATGACAACCCTTTTTGGGGTTTTCTAAGTGGCGAATACTCAGGAGTGGTTTACCATTCCCTCCTTTGGGGGCACCCTAAGACTGTACAGCTTGCCCAAGGCCACACCGTCTAGCTGTTCTGCAATGCACAGAGGGGAATTTAATTGTGGGGAATTTAGATGCCTAAGCCACAGAGATATCCAGCCCCTATATTTGTTTGCGTTATGACTCCACATGAAGTTTGTAGCACCCATTCTTCCTCCACAGCTTGAATTTCATTACTGCAAAAGGAAAGGAAAACACTTCTACAAGAATGAAAACAACTATAAAGAATTTTCCGCAGTGAACAGACAGCCCCCCTCTCCTCTGTTTATAAGTTACTATAATCTTGGAAATGGCTGACATGTCTATTTTTTTCAACATCTGTTATGGAACAAGCTTTCCTGATGGAGGCAAACAAACAAATACACCTTTCTTATACAGTTGTCTGAATTAGTCAGTGAGGGTGTAGTTATACGTGCCAAAAGAACACCTTTTATTGATTCTCCTGTTATTTACATCATTTCATAACTTTCTGTTCACATGACACAGAGGTAATTCATTGGACCAGCAAACGATTTTTTTCCCAGCACCATGCTGGCATGGCCTTCTAAAAATGACTGGTTCCCTGCATCACTTTGCTCCTTATCATATTGGTGCATGTGATTATTGCTGTCAATTTATTTACTTTGTGAATGGATTGAGGTATGGGGTGCCATCCTTACAATTTCTTCTATCATTACATCTTCACTATGTCAACCAGCAGAAGGCTTCTGAGTGGCAGAGAGTGTTTCATTAAGATTTGGAGATCAGATGGCACCTTTGATGGCTCACTGTGACTAATTGGCATCCATTTTTCGCAGACAAAATGACTCGTAGGCATTCCAACCAGGATGTCGTCATTTTGAAAGAGTCAGTGATGAATGCAGCCTGGGTTCCATCAGTTCATGTTGTTCTGGGTAGGTTTCAGCTCATGTAGCCTCACAATGTGGACATGTTACTTATCAGTGTGATACATGGCACCTGTTCTTTGGATTCCTGCCATTATTGAATATTGAATGCTGCTAGGTCTGAGCATACCATCTAGACCTTAGTTGGTTAACACCTCTTCAAGGGAGGCTATGGATTCTACTGCATGCAAGAAAGCAATGACCAAATTCTTATTAGAAATTAAACAATACTGGATACCTTGATTATGTATTATAATTAGCCAGCAATTAATATATTGTTCTTGATTATGATACTGTAGCAGATTGTGTCCTTTTTAGGCTTAGATTTAAAATGCTGTGGTGGTAAACGCCGCCACAAAGGCCTCTCGAGACTTTGATGACAGCGATGAATATAAGCACATCCCCAAGTGAAGTGCTTGTTTTTCCAGGGGGCGTTTTGCTTTCTCCAAAACAAATCGAATCACACTCATCTGCACCACAGAACAGTTATTTTGCCTTATCTGGTCTGAACCTCAATATGTTAGTTCTCATCCAGTTCAGCGCTGTAGCCAAATACTGGTCTAGCAGCACTCCCACAAACCCAGATGGTTTTGAAGAAAAGAAGAAACAGAATTGTGTGTCACCAGCATACTGATGACAACACAAGGCCCAACTCCCTGAATGACCTCACTAAGCGGTTTTGTGTAAATACCAAATGGCATGGATGATAATACAGAACCTTGTATTTACCAATTGTATTTTAAGTATTGTATTCTAAATGCCTCCTGACTTGCATGATTGCCCTCCGCTCAGATGTATACCGAGGAGTTGCAGCAGCTTCCAAAGCTGAAGAAGCCAATCAAAGACAATAGAGTCAGCTTCACAGGCAAATCCCTGCATGCTTCAGATGGACCCGGAGCTTTGACAGGAGATCACAAGGCTCACCATAAGCTGGAAGTGACTTGACAACATAGGACAACAGCACAAGAAAAACCACAAAGATTTCTCCTGCATCTGCGAGCTGACAACAACATATGTTCTGAGTATAACTGTAGTGTGAATGTGAAATTCTAAAAATCCCCAATAATTTGAACATTTGATATACTTTGTTCCATCTTGAATGCTTCTCTGACTATTCACCATGCCACGTGAATGCAGTTCAACTCCCACACAAGCTCCGGCAAACTACTGAAGCAAAGGGCTTTGTCAAGGAATAAAGGCCCCCCTTGCAGAGGTCTGTCACACCATCAGAGTGAAGGTGATTAGCAAGTACTGAAGAATTTCAAGGGCGAAGCTCACAATAGCTCTGTGCAAGTGTACACCGTGGGCAAGGCATCTGAAGCTAAATGATTCATGCTGTTCACCAGTCTTCTGGGAGATATTAGAGATAGTGCAACCCATCTGTGTAGAGAATGAGAGAGGATGCAAAAAGAGCCATACAGTTCTACATTTTGAATGCTACAGGATCACTTATCAAGAAAGCAGGCTCAAAAAAGGAGGAAATTAGAACAAGAGACGGTGGGGACAAGTTTCTGTCTTTTTAGAAGCTGCAGATAGGTGTACTATAACTTTCATCATGGAGAGGTCTTAGCTAATTGCTTAAAACATATGACTCCTGCATCTGTTCTGGTCTACTGTTCTTGTCCTCTGTTATTACAAGAAATTTCAGTTCTGCTTATTTAACAAAAAGTCAGGGAACAAAAAAGGCAGAAGAAACTCCATTCTGTGATCTGCATTGGAACAGCATGGCATAGATCAGGGGTCCTCAATCTAAGGCCCGGGGGTTGGATCTGGCCACCCAAGGTCCTGAATCCGGCCCCTGGGACCAATTGCAACCCCCACCTCCCCCCTGCTTCCCAAGAAAGCCAGCCTCCACAGCTGCTTCTATTGCTGAGGGAGTTCCAAGCAGAGGGCTATGTCACTTGCCCCACTCCCCCAACTACTGCCCATATGATCAGTATGCTGGCTAGTGGGGCATTAAAATGAGACGGCCACGGCAAGGTTCCCTGCTCCCCCCACCCACCGCCCACATGGTCAGGGCACTGGCTGCAGCCGAGTGAGGCAATTTAAAGCAGAAGGGCTGCGGCAAGGTCTCCCACTCCCTCCATGGCCCTGAGGCTCCACCCCTGTTCCTCCTCCACCCTGCCCACCTGCCTTCTTTGTGTGGCTGCTGCCTGTGTTATTGTGGTTGTGAGGAAGGAAGGGAGCAGGCAAAGGCAGTGCTAGCCAGCCTTCCGAGCTGGAACAGCCATGGCAGTGGACTGCTGGAGGGATAGGCGGCAGGTGACCAAGGGGGAAATAGAGTTACTTCCTGACCACCCAGCTCCCTCTGAGCTGCTGCCTTGCTCCATGAAGCGAGGGAGGGGAGGAGGGAGCACAGCCATGGCCGGAGGCTGAAGTTGCCGCCACCACCACCAGGTTAAAGACCAGCGGGGAGGATGTGGTGGAGAAAGAAGAGAAGGGAAGAGAAGGCCAACGGTGGCCTGGGCCTGGTTCCTGGGAGGCTGGAAGGGCTGCATTTTCCCCCGGTTGGTGATGGGTGGGCTGCCGAGCCAAGAGAGCACCGCAGCCTGGCTGGGCTCAGCCAGTGAGTGGGCTGCAAGTGGCTTTGGGCATGCCTTCCTGCCTCCCCTTTCTCCAAAAATGCAATGCCTCTCTGTTTGGCTTTGGTCAGAATTCATCTGTAATACATGTACTCTGCCTAGTTCTGGGTACCACAACTTTATGAGTGCAACTACCAAGTGGGAAAAATGTAAATGTGTCTGCAATGAAATCACCCCCTGGAAATCTGTTTTCTCTGGTTTAATTCACTTGATCCAACCATTCAGGAGTCAGCAGATAGAGGAGAAGAAACTGACTCCCAGCCTTATTTGCAGCTGGTTAAGGTAACTCTGGTTTGGCCACCTAGATTTGTGGTGATCACAGTTACAAAGGTGGAGTATTGATGCATAACCTCCCCTCTGCTGACTCATTGTTTCCCTTCCCCCCATTTTGTCACCTAGGTGCCCTAGCACTGGGAGCAGAAAGCCAAAGAGAGAGGGGGAAAGACAGAAAGGAAATGAAAGAAAGAAAACAGAATTTAGCATCATGTTTGAGAAGAAGATTGAAACAGCAGTCAGTTTTCCCGCTGCCTTGCCTCTCTCACTGATGCTGTAGCTGAGTGGAATGCCTTGAAATGGAGGGGCTACAACCCACTCCACATTGGCTCAAGTGATCATATTGCCTAAACTGATGCAAGTGTATTAGCTGTCAAAAAAGTAGAAGCCCCAGTGGCAAAGGAAAAACTGCAGGTTGTGGAGAGAAACTCCAGGCTGATTTGCATTGAGTAATACATTGTGTAGTCAATGATAATAATGCAAATATGACTATCCCAATGCTGGAACATTTACTGTATTATTTATCAGTGTAGTTGCTCTGTGCCTCAGTGGTTAAATGCCTGTACTGCAGGTAAAACTGTGCTCACACGACCTGGGGTTCAATTCCAGGTAGCAGGCTCATGGTTGACTCAGCCTTCCATCCTTCTGAGGTTGGTAAAATGAACCCCCAGCTTGCTGGGGGGGGGGCACACAATGTGTAGCCTGACCACTGTAATTAAAAGCTATAAACCACCCAGAGACTACTTGAAGTGGTATGGGGAGGTATATAAGCAGAATACTTTGCTTTTTGCTTTTGCTTTAAGAAGGACATCAGCAAGGTGGAATATGTTCAGAAGAGGGTGAGCAACATGGTAAAAAGCTTGGAAGCAAAGCTCTAAGAAGAATGATTGAGGGAGTCGGATACGTTTGGCCTGGGGAAACAAAAGAGATTAGGACTAAACATTAGAAATAACTTCCAGGATGTTAAGTGCTGTTCAAAACAGAATGGAGTATCTCAGAAGCTAGCAGGCTTTCCTTCATTGAAGGTTTTTAAACAGAGGTTGGATGGCCACCGGTCAGGGATGCTTTAATTGGAGATTTCCTGTTTTGTCAGGGAGCTGGACTCATGGGGTGTATGTGTGTCCCTGAGTCCAGCTCTACAGTTGTATGATCCTATGAAGAACAATAAAAAGGTCCACTTCTCTCTCCTATCTGATGTCCTGTGTCGGCAAAGTCAGATAAGGAACAAGTGGGCAAGGGCTGTTGATCTGGCAACCAACAGAAGGAACATGCCACTTAAACTCTCATCACTTTTATTGAATGGTAACATTGAAGTAGTAAATCCAAAGAGAAACAACTAAAAGTAGGGTTTTCCTTCTTTTTATTGTTGAAGTGCCTCTGTGGCTTTCAAAACAATTCAACAGACAGGAAGGGAAGAGAGAAATCTCCGCCAAGGACTAGATGTCAACAAGAAGTATAGTTATGGCTACTGTATTACTGTTTATCATGTCCTTTTGAATGGCCAAGGAGATCTGGGGAAAACACAATAGCAACATCAGGCAATTATAGTTAGCTTTCCAATGTCCATTGGGCCTGCTGTAGAGCTCCTTGCATTCAGTATGGGCACTGAGCAGAGACTGTCCTTTCCACAGTGTAATAGTTGTCCATTGTAGACTTACCCTTCCTAAATCCTGTTTGTTCTTCAACAAATCATGATCCATTGCTCAGTCTTCTGAATTTTGCAGAAGATGCTTAGCAGAGATATTAACTAGAATGTCTACAGATTGATTGGTGTATACTTCTTAGGGTTCTTTCTATCACTGTTCTTGTACATTGCTGCTATTAGATGCAGGTTTCAGCCTTTTGGAACACAATGTGTGTTTTTTATATAGGTGAATAGGCCTGTCCTAATTGAAACCCACCAGTCTAAATTAGTCTTAAGTAATTCAGATGGCAGAAAAGGCTTTCCTGGTGCCTTATCAGTCTCCAGTAGCTATAACAGCAATTTAATTGCAGAAGCAGATATTGAAGGGGGTTGATGTCTGATATCAAAAAATTCCCATTAGCTGTTCTCATTTCAGTTTTAGCATCTTTCAATAAGCTTGCAAAAGGTTTTCCAATGATGAGTTTGGTATATTGATGTTGTCTTTCCTCATTGAGAGTTGAAGCCCCTCCTGGTAGCCTGTGGTGAGACACAAGAGTGATGATTGTGGTAAAATACAAGTGGTACAAGCATTACCTGAAACTCTAGAGGTCTAGTGGATCAGATTAGCTGTCATCACTTGGATGCTGTTATGTTCAAGCTTCTCATACTTGTAGTAAGTGTGCAATCTCCTGATGTCCTCCTTCATGTTTGGTGATCAGGTCAAAGATTCTGATGCCTGAACATACCCCCTACGACACCTCTCAGACTAGACATGGGCGTTTTGTTTTGAAAGGGGTCCAGTTCTGAAATGAAATATGGCAGCACAGTTGCCGTTCAGTACCAGGACCACCCTTCCAGAATGAAATTAATCAGTCCCTTACCTTGTTTTGGGTTATGTGGGGCTAAACTCCCATGAGGAAGCAGCCTCTAATGCATCGTCTTTCACTCTCCCTGGCGCTGGTCAATCAGGAGCTCTGCTGGGACATGCATCATCCTGCCTCCCCGACTGATTGGGATACCATATAGGTGCAGATGTGTTGTACAAGGTTTTGTTGTATTATGCATAGAAGAGATGGAGAATGTGGGATAGTCTTTGCTTCTCATCCTCATCCACTGCTTACCTGTATGGTCTGTTTTGCCCTTGTTGCCCACTTGCTAGAACGGAGTTGGTGTTCCACCTGGGCATTGGTAGATGTCAAGAGACTAGCACTTTGAAAGTTGTTCTGTTCTAGAATGCAGAGGGGGGGAATCATTTAGGCTGGGGATACTTTCTCTTCGAGCTCTGATCCTCTACTCTTACTTGATTTGTCCCAGCTCCAGTTGCTTCTGTGGCTTCTTTGTGTCTGGCCTCAGACCTCCTAGAGTCCCAGGAGATCAGCAACAAGAAGAGCCCAGGCAAGCAAGGCAAACAGAACAGAAGCAGAAATGAGAAGATATGACCTGTACCCAGTTGCTCCATTCCTCACTACGCACTAATAGATTTAATAGATTTATACTGCCTCTGCCCTTTCTTAATTGTGTAATTTGTTTACACTGTTTCATATTGTCTCTCATTATTTCACATTATTCTATTGTTTAATATTGTGTTGGTTATATTTTTCTACTGTTATTATTCTCTTATATAGATTATATTGTTTTAAACCACCCAGAGTAGCCTTGTAGCTAGATGGATGCTATAGAAATCAAATAAATAAATAAATAAATAAATAAATAAATAAATAAATAAATAAAGTGTCCAGCAACAGATCTGCCTTAGGTTAAAACAAAATCTGTCCCAGTTATCATATAACCTGGCTACACTATAAGCATATCACACCACCTCAGAAGGCTCATAGCTTAGTGTTAAAACATATGCTTCAGATGCAAAAGTTTCTAGGATCAGTTCCTGCATGTTATGTGCTGCACACCACATCTGACCCTAACAGGTTATTGAAGGTATGTGAGATATTTAAGAAGTGGTTTTAACAGTTTCACTGTTTATTGTGTTTCCATAACCAAATAGGTACTTGAACCCAAATCTATCCATCATACTACACTGAGAACCACTCAATTTTTGTAGCCTATTTTAAAGGGTTAGGTAATAGGTGATGAGAAAGATTTTGCCTGTCAAAGACTTCCGATTATAGCAAAAACTACTAGGCTAGGCAGATGAATGTCTACAATAAGACAGCTACTTACCTTTCTATTGGCAATGTCAACTCCAGAGAAAAACTACATTGGCTCCTGGACACAAAATACAGCAACTCCAACTCTGCAGCCAGATACTTATTTTACCAAGCTATCTAGTACTAAATTTCCCAAGTTCCCAAGAATAGGAGGTAACAATTTTCATCTCTTTTGATAGCATGACCTGTCTGGTCATGCTATCCCAGAAATTCTGGGACTAATTTAGCATTCAGACATGATGTTCAGACATGGTGCCAGATGGCCAATGCATGGCTTGCAAGTGGTTAACTTCACCAGCATTTTAAATAGCCAAGCAACCCACATAACACCTCTAGGCAGTCTGTCAATTCATATAAGGAATCTTTGCATATAACCTCATGTCTCTCATTTATTGCACAAAGACACTAAACAAAGATCAAAGCAGACAAAAGGGTGTGAAAATATTGGGTTCCACCAATATGCTTGTCATTTTAAAAAAGCTTAGTATATAAATGTCATGAAAACAAGCTGTTCCCTCTTTTAAAACAAAACAAGTTATATCACAAATAGCCCCCTCTCTCTCACACACACACTTTAATTTAAGGGATAAACAAGGAAAATGTAAATTGCCTAGAAGGCAATGTTTCTGCATTTCCAGGTGAATGATCTCGGCAGTTTTTCTTCCAGATACATGGCAAGTTTATAGGTATGGTGTAATCTTACACACAAGAGGGGTGTAGTGTGGTCCTAGGGCTATCGGTAGCCCTCAGACTGTTTTTGTGACCACTTCATTTTCAGGGATGTGGGAATGTATTGTCACATCTACTCTGGACTTATATTGCATTCTCAGTGGTAAAACAATGTGGACTACCGCTCATCAGCCCAATAAACATTGCCTCCAGAAGCTGAACAACAAAACAGTTATCAGTCAGGCTTGGCAATGAAAGAATAAGCAGTGAACAAACTGTGAGAGACTACCACAAAAGTCAGAAACAGCAAGTCATTTTTATGAGAGTTGTAGATTTACACTTTCTCATTCACATTTATTTTGTTCCACTTCAACTCTGCTTAAACTTTTTTAAAAGCTGTGTGAAAATCTGGTCCATGAGCTGTGATCCTCATCTCTCAGAGGTGTGTTGAATTATTGTCTTTTCTTTCCATGGTAGGTACAATGTGTTTACCTCGGTGTTTGTCCTCTAAGATTATCCTAGGATACCAAATTGGATCCAGTACTTATTCCAAAGTATCTCCTGCTTGTTCTTCTTCTTCCTAGCATTTTCCTTCTGGTTCAGAGTCCCCTTTTTGGATCCTAAAATCTTTGCCCAATAGACTGGACCTTAAAGATGCAGTTGGGGATTTGCGTGTCTTTATTGACAGTGTCCTGCCATTTCTGTTTAGATCACCCATGTGATGTCTGCCATTGATTTCCAGGTGGTACACAGTTTGGGCGATGGTGGAAAATATTGCTCAGAGGACACTGATGCCACCATTGCCTTGGAGATGGGAGCCAAGATACCTGAAGATACCCACCTTCTTTAGGTGTTCTCCATTTATTTGGAGCATTCCATGCATGGGTGGCAAACTTTTCCTCTTTGTTGCATCCTGAAAAAGAATTGAAGACTCAACTGGGGGGGGGCGGTGGGGGGCATGTGCCCTGGGTGCCGCACTGGAGGGTGTGTGTGCCAAAATAACATTTGTACTTGGCACTATTCCATGCCCCCATGCTGACTTGGGGGGGAGGCACAGAATCTATGTTTGCCCCAGGTGACAACAGACTTTAGTTGTGGGCCTGATCCCAAGTGTTCAGATCAAGCTGGTCTGTTTCTTTTGGAGATTTTCTTTTATCCTCTTGCTCTGTAGCATAAGTTCCACTTTGCTAGTCCCTTTCCATGGATATTTTTTTTTCATCCACTCGACCCCGTGTTTATCTTGTTTTCTCTTAATGTCATATCTGAAAGCAGAATATCTTGCTGACTGCAGTGTCATGCACCTGCACCATCGAAGTTTTCTCTTCACCTGGAGCTGTTGGAGACAATGGTCCCAAATTCATGAGTTTTTGAGTCAAAATATGGGACAGGAATGTTTCTCTCACACACATCCCAAAACATTTCTGTTCCTAATTTTAATTGATTTAAAGAAACCAGGAGACAAGCATAATGCTCAAGTCAATATCACCTGCATTTCTGCTATCCTCTGTAAATATCTTGCTCACTTACCAAAGACTAATCAACTTTCTGCTCCCATTTCAAAGGCACAGCGTCCTAAAGCAACTGGATGCCCTTCTGCCTTTGCCAAATCTCTTCTAGGAGGACTCAGCAGAATATCCCAATATAGCATGTTCAGGCATGTGGCTGAATTGTCTAAAGAAGGGAAAAGAGGTAGAATGCTTTATTGAAATGCAGTAATAAGCTACATTTGAGGAAGCTTAAAAGGTAGAAAAAGAAAAAGAAAGATATAATTAGAATTTCAATTATTAATCACTTTTGTTACTTCCATTTAAGGAAATAGAAGCAACTGGAAACTGTTTAGTGTTCTGTCTTTTGTCAAACTGCTTCACTGCTGCACAGTACAGTAATTGTTAGCGAAAGTTACTTTAATCCTAGAACAATAGAGCTGTAAGGGATCCTATGGATCATCAAGTCCTGTCCCTGTCAGGGATGCACAGTGCAGAATTGAACTCCCAACCTCTTGCACTACAGCCGAATACCTAAACCAGTGAGCTATCATCATGCCTGTTTCCACTATACAGGGTTGCCACTGCTAGCATGTTTGTAGAGGAGGTGCTCCCTCAAGTGGTAAAAAAAGTCTGTTTGTCACTGCATGTGGCTTTCCACATCTCTTTGTCTTGGCATCTCCTTTTGTGATTGGTCATGGGAAGGCAAAAGAGAATTCCTTTGCAAGCCTGATCACATTGCTATGTATTTCTCAGTTAATCCCAAATTGGTAGGGAGAATATTTTAGTCTGAGGAAATGTGCATTCCCTCATAACGCTGTCGAATTGTGCAATGGCAGTAATTGCCCCTCTTTTGTTGTATCCCCTTTATATCTGTTCTATCTGCCTCTACAGATGGCAAAGGATAGGTCAGGTCTTCCATGCTCCTACCCTGAATTCTCTGGGGGCACAGGATAAGTATGATAAGCGTAAGCAGCAGCATCCTGTAATTTTGTCAACACTTACAAGTTGCTCACTTTGGTAATTGCACTAACTATGTTGGAAGGGAAAGATTGAAAACGGGAGGCTCTTTGGCTGGAGTTACATATCAGAAAAGTGCCGTGTCAAAGCTGATTAAGAAGCTTCTGAATTGACAGTGCACAACACCCACCTTTTCTTTGTTCTGGAATAAATATAGAGCAATATAGAGTGAAAGCAGAGTCTGATATTGCTGTTGAGGAGGGGGGAAATCCCAAATAGAGGGCTGAGATCATGTGAAGCAACCCAAATAATTGCAGATTGAGGAAGTATTAAAAGGTGTGTGTTGATCTGGCCATGTCTATTATCAGAACTCTGATTTAAATGCATTGGGGAGGCACAATGCACTGAGGAAGCAATTCACTCACCATGGCTTACACAATGTCATAAATATTTGATATACCTAAACAAAAGGTGGATTAAAAATATTTTAGTTAATGAATTTAGAAAGGTCTACACCTTGCCTTTCTACCAAATCATGTCCAGGGCTGCTTAGACTTACAAAAATAAAAGATAGAAAATTAACATAATTTTATAGAACAATATTATATTCATAAATATAACATGAAGTCATTAAAAGCGCTATAAATAGAAATCACAATTATTTATATATGGTAATCATATTAATTATTCATAAAATAAATAAAACAGCTTCAAGATTTCACTAGCAAAAAGAGTCATTAAACAGGTAGGTTTGGAGACTATGGAGTTACAAAAGTCATATAGCAAGAGAAGCATATGTATGTTTAAACTTTTTTCATTTTCAATTTTATTTTGGGGTGGGCATCCCCAAGCCCGCGCTACAGCTGATCGGCGTTTGGGGCTCAGCAATAAATAAATAAATAAATAAATAAATAAAATTTTTAAAACATCCTGCCTTTTCCTCCACCAAATCGGGTGAGGGAAAAGGTAGGATTTTTAATTTTCTTTCTTTCTTTCTTTTTTGGCTGAGCTCCAAGGACTGAGCAGCTGTAGTGCAGCCGGCTGAGGGCACTTTTAAAAAAACAAGCACCAGCTGTGCTTCAGCTGATCAGTGCTGCCGC
The DNA here is from genome assembly GCA_023846285.1 of Phrynocephalus versicolor. Taxonomy (NCBI): domain Eukaryota; kingdom Metazoa; phylum Chordata; class Lepidosauria; order Squamata; family Agamidae; genus Phrynocephalus; species Phrynocephalus versicolor. The sequence goes on from JAHTLZ010000237.1 coordinate 52,781,726, forward strand.
TTTAGAGGACCCTTCTGCAGGGGCTGGTCGGTGGCAGCAGCAGGGGAACGAAAAATGAAATGAACAAAATGAACATTTTTGTTTCATTTTGTTTCATTTTCCTTTCAGAGGGGTGGTTCGTCATTTGTTTCATTACGTGACAAAATGAATAACAAATAGCTAAACAAATAAAAAATTCATTTTGTGCCCATCTCTATCTCTAACTTGTTACACAAATCCATTTTGGCTATTCTAAATAACCCTAAACACTAACTATGTAGGCAGCATTGCTAGAAGCATGCTGAATCAATCTATAATGGTAATTTGTTTCTTCTTCTGCAAAGTTTCGAGGTGAAGAATGGCACGTGATGTGTACTGTCCTATTGTAGCTCTCTTGCTTGCTTCTGGAAACCTTGTTATGTCTAAAAAGGTGCATTCTTTAGATAAGATTTCTACTGAAAGGGGAAAATTGCTTTTAATATCAATGCTTAAGAAATCACTCCATGTCCCATCAAACCTAATTTACTAACACGCAGCATGCTTCCAAGACAGTGGCAGGGCTCATTTAGGCTAATATTCTTCCTTCCTTCCTTCCTTCCTCTCTCTCTCTCTCTTTCTCTCCCCCTCCCTCCCTTTATGCAGCATTCTAGGTATATTTGGTAGGCACAAACACAATGAAAATTGTTATTTTTAGAAAACAATATATAATACACTTTTATGACAAAATTGTAACTCTAATAAATCTGTTTAGCATCAAGACTGCAAAAGCAATTGCTGGATTATTCCCGTAATAGTTAAAATGGTGGCATGAATTAAAGAAGTTTATAATGTAGAACTGTATATGCTCCGAGTGTTCTGTTCCCGCCTCCCCAATCAGAAGGGACATATTATTGATGTTCTGTTCTGCTCTAATGTATCAGAGATGTAGAAGCAGTTTGTAAAGCATAAAATGGCAGTGGTGAATTGGGTGATGAGGATAGTTGTGTGCTGTACAACTACATTAATACACTTGATCATCTAAAGAAGGGAAGGGCATATGATCATTAAGTCCATATTCTTAATTAGCCTTGTTGCCAAAGGCATGAGAATTTTTTCCTGTGGCCTGTCTCCAGCGTCTAGTTTTGTTGTCTCCTACATCTGTATAGCATTAGCTAGCATAGTCCATTGCCTGCTATTCCATGAACGTTTAAGATATCTTTTCCTATAAATCATCTAAGCCAATAGTTCTCAACCATTAGTTCTCCAGATCTTTTGGGCTTCAATTCTAAGGTGCTCCAAACCAGCCTGACTTTCTGGGAATTGAAGTCCAAAACATCTGAAGGACCAAAGGCTGAAAAGCACTACTCTGAGAAAATGTAACTGCTATGATATTGTGTGGCAGCCATTGAAATCAGAACACTAAAACAGATTATATCTGGATTGCAGAAACATCTTACTGCAAGAAGGTACATTCTTCGCTAGATCCCACTTCCATTCTACAACTCAAAATTTCTTCTCCTTTTCCTCGTAAACATTCTGATTGATTGTTAATAGCAGCTCTCATGATGCTATTTGATTAAACATAGCCCAGGCAATGTGACAGACAAGAGGGGAAGGAAAGGGCAAATGAATAAGGGAAACATTAAAGAGACTGTTTTGGAATTAAACAAAATAATGTGAAAAGGATAATAAGACCCTTTCTTGTGTCCTCTCCTCGTCTTGAAGGTTAACCTTTTCCCCCTCAGCCATGTATGGTATAAATAGAAGTGAAATATACTTACACATTCCTCAGTCCTGCTGGACTTAAAAAGAGAATGTTGACCAGCAATTGAAACATGTATACTGCCAGCAGATATAATTCAAATTTGGTTCTTATTAGAGAGAGGCATAGTAATTAATGTAGCACTTGAGATCTGTACCCTGAGGTTTAGGGGAATGGTAGTGGTTAATGTTTGGTGAATGATAAAAAGGAAAACTTCACCCTAGAGGCGTTTCTGATCCAGATGACGGAGGTACACACTCTGAATATTCTCAATACCCTAAATTTCTCTCAATTATGTGTTTAAGAAAGGGAGGAGTCCTCTAAGCAGAGGGATAGCACAGTTACCCTTCAACCATGGAGAGTTGAACACTGGAGCTCTTTAAAACCTGACCCAATGGCTTATGGGTCAGTGTTTTGGTGCTTGTCTAACATGCTGCCAGTTCACTTTACCACTTGTTACTCTTCTGTTTATCATGTTAATCACACTTTAATTTTCCCCTATTAGCTTTATCCACTTAATATATTCAGCTCTGTAACACTATAGCCCTGTTTAGGCATTGTGTTTTAAAACCGTATCAAGGGAGTCAGGGAGGTGGTAGCACAACAAACCATCAGTTGGGGACACTTCAAGAAGCAGTTTATGATATAGATAGAATATGCCTGTAGGTGCCCAAGCCCTCACATAGCTCTAAAGTAGCTCTGTGGATCCTGTCAAAATATGCATACAAAATCATTTTTAAGAAACACAGAATGACTGTAAGGGGTCTTTTCTTTTGTTGAAATGCACGTACCACAGCCAAAATAGAATTTTAAATTGTTTTTTTATTAAGTATTTTTTTCTCTTGCTGCATTTTGCTTTATGCATTTGGCAAGCTGTTCCTGTGTGGATGCTTGATCAAATGCACAAGAGGTTGAAAAGGGGGATGATCCAATTTATAATTGCTTCTTGTTGCAACAAACTTCAGGGCCTCAGCAGGTCTCGGCAAAGATGCAGAGACCTGCTGCAAAGAATCTGCAAAGATTCTTGGGAATCACTTTAATTTGCTCCAAATCCAAAAATCTGTGACTTCCATTTCTTTCAACAATAACATAGGAGGACCTTCCAATTTGCCTATGAGCATTCAGATATGTCTGATTTGAAGATTAGCTTGTAATGCACATATGTATGTTGCAGGCTTCTTATAAATATGGCCAAAATGGTGTGTAGACAATCTAGAAATACTTGCTCTCACGGGGCATTTCCCCCCTTCCTTATTGCATCAAGAAATGGCTCAAAAGAGCAGCCATTTCTAGATGTGTCTATACAGTTCAACAGCATGTACAACCTCATTTACCAGAATGGAACACGGTGTACAGATATTGAGGGGTAGGGATAAAAACGGTAGGATTTACAGAGGATTCAGCTAACATATAAGAGACACACAATACATTGAGATACTGAAGACATTTTTGGTCAATGGAGACTTTCTCTCAAGAAAACCATAAGTATATGCTAATCCTACCCACCCTCATATAAACACATTTGAAAATCTTTAAAATGATACGGAGTACTAGATATCAGCCCTTTCCCCAATATATATATATATATATCTATATATATATTTGTAAACAACTATTTGGCATAAATAATTTAGAAGAGCATATAGCATGCAGCCATGGGTGGATACTGTGGGAATGGTGACAGATGCTGATGCTGATGGTGTACCAACTCTCACCACTGAACTTTCAAGCCATTGGCTGAAGAAGCGATTTCTCACTTCACCTTCTTGAGCCAACCTAATTGATGAAAGTGAAAATGAAAATGTCACCTCTTAAGACAGGCAGACAGTTTTGGCATTTGTGGCTAAGGAAGTTGGTGGGATCCTGAACCACCAATGCATGCGTGATCCTGCTTTCATTAACAGGCTTAACTGCATATGTAGACCAACAGGACTGCAGCCAAAGACAATTACAATTTAACACAGGCTTTTAAATCGATACATCATACATATTAAACCCTCCTTTCCTGCATAGCAAACGTGTGCAAAATAAGGTCATATCTGGATAATACAGAATGAGCTCAGTCTTTTTTTTTTTATAACGGATGCATATTCAACATTTCCATTTAAAAAATAATAATTAAGAACTGTGGATGTTAAGTCAAAGTGACCAAGCAACTATGTGCAGAAATTAACCCTTTTATTATATTATATACTATAGTAGTAAAGTTTGTTGGAAGTGCATGAATAAAAAGTTAGTGAAATTACAGGAGGAATAATCTATATAGCAATAATAGGTGCATTCACTGTGCATCTGAAAGAGGGGGGAGGAGAGAGTTTTCACTCATTTTGGCCTAAAACTTTGTGTTCAGGTTTCCAGAATTCTGACATCAGAACCCAGATAACACTGATTAGAACCATAAGGCTTTACAATAAAAGCTAAAATATTGACCATATGATGGCAAAAAGTCTTTATTTTGTGGTTAACTTATTCTCTTCTAGCTACTCTCTGATGAAGTGGGTGGTGCTGTGGAGGAAGACCTCCTTCGCCTCGACAAGGACCTTGACCGTTCTGCACTGTAGGTAACGTGTTTGTCAGTGTTTTGTATCTGAGCTTCAAGGAAATCCCTCTGTTGCTGGCTGATGGTCTGGCTAATCAGTCCAGGGAGAGCTTGAATGCTACCAATTAAGGTTTCCAGTTTAGTTTCCAGAGTAACAATCCTCTTCTCAAAGTCTTCACTTCTTTCATTTAAGTCCGAAATCATATCGTACATGATGTTTTGAGTCTGGAAAAAATAAGAGAAAGGTGAAGGAATTAGGAATGCAGGGTTTTGTTCAGCTCTAGAACAAACACGGTAAGATGAAAACTGGGAGCCGAAACAGTCATCTTCAACAACCAGTTCATGGCCAGAACAGCTTCAGAAACTCCTTTATCCAGAACTCTATGTAAGTACTAAGCTGTAGCTCACTGTTTAATTAACTGAATGACCAAATAATGAAGTGGGTAGGTTAGAGAGGTAGGAATGTGACTCAGTTCATCAAATGCTATTTACAAATGCTTCTCTTACTCTGACATTGATTCTGTTAGGTCCACCGAGCCTTCATTTTTCTTGAATATTGAGAGGATGGAATGTTTCAACTTTCTAAGAAGCTTTATATAAAACTCAGTTAAACTGGGCTTGAAATGTCTTGTCTCTAGCAAATAGTCACTGCTATCCAACCTCAACAAAACAATGAATGGTCCTATAAGTGAACATGAGTAATGTCTTAACATCTCATTCTTCTTGTAGCTTTTGGTAGCCTTTCCCAACCATCGCTAGACATTTTGGATAGCTCCCAGTATTTGTGTCAACGCTGGCTGAGGCTGCAAGGAGATGCTGTCTTATACAACAAGTCTGGTGACAGGTCACAGGAAAGTTCTCTGCTTGAGAATCTGGGGAACTGCTGTCAGTCAAAGGCAAAGTATAAAGCCAGAGTGGAAAAAAATAACCTGGTATGATATAGGGCAATTTATCAGGGGGTTGTGTAAGCATTCATTATGACACGAAAGAATACTGGCTCTCCTGCCCCATCCCTTTTTGGCTTTTGGGCCTTGTTGAAAATCCAACATCTTTAATAAAATACCCTTGCCTTGAAAATGGCATAGCTATAAATATTTCGAAAATAGCAGATTTTCTTGTGCTAGTCTTCTTTCAGCCATGTTTCTGACCTATTCTACATTCTTTGATCTCCTTGTGTCATTTTTTCTTTCTTTTTTTCAGTTCCATACCCTTCCTTCAATTTCCTCTGTCTCAGTCCTCTCCTATTCTGCACCAGTTGTTTAGCCAGTATGCTTTTCACTGCTCCTGCTCCTAACAACAGTGTATCTCCTGGGCCTCCTTTTCAGTTAGCTTTCCTTTTCTCAGTTTCCTTGCCACATATGTTTTCTCTAATCCCAAAGGTGTGTGTGAGGTTCCCCAGAGCCAAATTGTGTTCTTACTTTAACAGAAGATGAACCAGTGTGAATACTGACTTGCCTTCTTGATGAATGCTTCCTTTCCTCCACTTTGTCAGTGCACCTGCCTACAAGTTTCTTCAGAGGGCCACAGGTCCCTCTTAAATCATGTCTGTGGTTTTGGAAGAATTTCCCCATTTGTTACTTGCCCCTACCTCCCACTCCACCCTATTCAGAGGGGGCCACTGAGCTTTCAGAAAGGCTTGGAACAGTGAGGGTGGTTACATTTGGAAGAGGATATGAGAAACTTCCATTTTGTGATCCTTAGGTAGTCACTTGTCTTTGAATCCGCACTATTATGTTCAATCTTGAGTGTTTACTCTCGCAAATTTTACAATATTCACGGACATTCCTCAACATCAAATGGAAGTAAATGCTGAACTAGTACAGTATTGTGGTCAACCAGTTCCCTATGGAACTGCACAACTAGGGCATGAGTGCAAGTGTATTCATTGCTTAGCTACTAACATCAGCTAATAACAGAACTCAATTAAAACATGATGATACAGCTTACTAAAATGTAGGGAACAAGGTGTGCTTAGTCTAGTGATTCTAGAAATATATATCTAGTTCTTACAGTGCTTCCATATTGAATCACTTTTTATCTTGGAATTTAGAATTTGGATGAAAGTCAGTCTACAAAACAAACAAACAAACAAATAAAATTAATGTCTTCTGATGAATTCTGTACCAACCTTTGCCAAGTCCACCAAAGTGTTTGCCTGATCATTCAGTTTCCTCTGTTCCATTTTAACACTTCTTAATCTAGAAGATGAAAACTCAAGTCAAATAACTTGCTTTTTTGGCCAGGTCATAGAACTCATATATAGCATGCATCTAAACAGATAACTGCATGAACAATGTCTCAAATACTTTGTGTACAGTCGTAACTGGTTATGTGTCTGGTACAATGAAAAGCATGCTTCCTTAACACCGCAAAAAAGAAAGAGAGCAAGAAAATGTGATGTCCCCGAGAATACTAATTGTCAGGTGGGGGTAAGGATTTATTCATAGTATATGAAAGAAAGCCAAAACATTCCTTAAAGCTCCAGTATCCTGGCAAGTAGGCATAGGAAGTTGTGAACAATTAAATCTCATGATTACCTTAGTAAATAAGCCTCTTCCTTATGCCTACATGATTAGATACAGGTAGAAGCCCTTTTCAGTCTGAAATGGATTTGGTTAGGAGGTGTTTGAACCTGATGAAAATACAGTGATAAGTGAGTTCCTTTGTGATTTTTAAAACTTTCATCTGACCAGCAGCTAAATAAATAGAACACTTGTTAAGATATTAGTTTTACTATTCTTAATAATACTGACATGGAATAACATTAATTTTTAAAAATGTATTTTGCACATTAGAATATTCTAAAGTGTCCTAGTTGCCTTATTTATCTGTCAGTGATTAAACTCAAAATAACCATTAAAAAGTCTCATGGGGATATTCTTTTCTTAGCCTCTGTAATTCCATCTATGTTAATTAGCTGAACACAAGTAACAAGAAAAAAACAAGATAAAGTTATCAACTTAATAGGATGACCATGTTTGTTTCAAAATCTCTGCTGTGTGCGGCTGACTGAGTAAAAAAATAGGTATCATTTTTTCCCATATCAGACAAAAATCCAAAACCAAAGCAAGTCACAGAACTGTGGCATCTTAAAGACTAGCAGCTCTATTTTAATATGTGAAACTTTTATCATGTTTCAAACTGAGTTTCTTCTTCTAATTTATTTTAACAGAAAGTTGCCTGTCTGACAATGCCAGTTGTCGGCTTCTTCATTATTCCACCATAGACCCACTCCTCTTAGCACCAAACATTCAGTTTTGTTGGGAGTATGAGGGTGACTTATCATATGGCCATATGATTATAATCACTGCATGCCATCACATCATTTCCGACTTATGTTAACACTTTCCAGGGTGGGTTTTCTAGGTAGAGAATACTCAGAGGTGGTTCACATTTCTCTTTTTCTGGGGGCACCCTGCGACTATGCAGCTTGTCCAAGGGCACAAAGACTAGCTCTGCTTGTAGGAAGCATGGTGGGGAATTGAATGCTCTACCTCTACCTACGCAGCCAGATACCCAGACCGCTGAGCTATGTAGATCACACAAAATCAGCATTATTCTTTGGGAGACAGACACAAGGTCACTGACTGAGATGGAGGAGGAATCTATGGCTTGGAACTCATAAGTATTCCGAAAGACTGTAAAGCTCAGTACTAAAATCAAATAAAAAATAAGGTCATTGACTATTCTTGGAAGAGAAAAAAGCAAACCCTGAAATTTGCAGTAGAACCATCTTTCCTAGCGGCCAAAATCTTGTTCACACAGTTATACCAGTTAAGGCTGATCACATGACCAACTGCATGGGATGTTTTTGGAAATAAAAAGGGTCTGATTCGCTGAAGATCCCAGGCTCCCATGGAATCCATTTCCCACTGGGGAGTGGGGTGGGGGAGGAGGGTGGGGGTGGGGGAGTCCTTGATTTAAAAAAAAATGCTGCTCCTGCATGGCTTTCCTGGAGGTGGTGGTAGCTGTGGTTGTTAAGGGCAGGCAAGTCACTTCCGACTTGTGCCACCTTGTGAATGAGCACTTTCCAAAATGTCCTGTCGTCAACAGCCCTGCCTGGCTCTTGCAAAATCAAGCCCATTGCTTACTTTAATAATTAGGAATAGAGATGGGCACGAAACGAACAATTTTTTGTTTTTGTTTTTGTTTTTTCGTTTCATTACATAACAAAACGACAAATGAATTTTGTCTCCAAAATGAAACGAAACGAAACGAAACACCAGAAATTTTGTCGTCCATTTCATTTTCGTTACAGGAATACATTGAACTGCTTTAAATGCTAAAAAATCACAATAAATTGAAATAAATGGTAACGAAACAGTAATGAAACGAAACGAAAACGAAAATAATTTTTTGCAAAAATTCACGAAAAATGGAAACAAACCGAAACGGACCCTCTAAACAACAAATGACAAACGAAACACCATTTTTTTTTATTCGTGCCCATCTCTAATTCGGAACACAAGGGAATGAATTATCTTGGCATTGGGCTCTAGTGACATATCCTTATAGTCCATGCTGTTTGCTAATTCCCTCATTGCTGCCCTTCCAAGTCTCAGTCTTGGCTGCAGTCTCCATTTTGACTGAAGATTGAACCAAGGTATACAAAATCTTTAACTATTTCAATTTCTTCATTGTCAACATTAAAGCTGTATAGTTATTCTGTAGTCATGACTTTGGTCTAACTGATGTTCATTTCTGTCCTGCTTTGGTGCTTTCATCTTTCACTTTCCCTAAAGTTTGTTTCAAGTTATTGTTACCTTCTGCCAGTAAGATGGTGTCATCTGCATATCTTAAAAGATCATTCTACCAATATTCATCACTCCTTCATTTGGATGTAATAGTTTTTGGGAAATTAAGGGCTTCCACCCACTTAATCTCACAGTCCTGCATCAGGTCGGGGAGTCTGACATGTGAACCTCTAAGAACCTTATATGATTTAATAGACCTCCTGAGAAAAAATAGAAACCTGGGTTCGTTATAGCTGGCCTTTATCTAAAAAAGGGGGTACAGTAGGACCCCCTTATCGGCCAATTCATTAACCACTGATTCAGTTATCCATGGTTGGCAGAGGAAAAAAAATAAATAATTCAGCAGCCACAAAGCAAGCTGTTGTCACAAAACAGCATTTGTAAAATAAGCTACTGTTGCAAAATAGCAGCCGTAAAGCAAGCTACTATCACAAAACAGCAGTTTTGGGGGCTTTGGTGTTCTTTCTTATCCACTGTTTTTGTTATCCATGGAAAGGCCTAGAACTGATCCCCAGCATTTACCAGGGTCCTACTGTAATTCCAGAATTAATCAGACAACTTTCACAATCATATCAAATTAATCTGGGTATCTAGGAATAAGTTCTTTCTTTGTTGCAATGTTTCCAGGCAGCACCAGCTTGTATAATTCTACATGCTTTATTTATACACATTGCTTCCAAGTTTCCTAAACACAAAAATACTTCAAAAGTAACAAATCAAAATGTATTGAAAACATTCCTTCCATTATGGAAAATCTGTGGGCAGATTAAAAGCAAGAAGCATCAGAAATCTGTATTTAAATTTATAGTGTTCTCATGCCACCAATCCAGCCTTGTGTCAGTTTGCAGCTATGGAATGAAATCATGATGCATGTGTTGCTAAACAGCTGATCAAACCTAATTTTTTAACTGCAAGGTACACTTTCTGGACTGAATTTTCTGCACGACACCTCTTAATTGTTTTAACACACTTATACACTACATTTCACATCTTGACACCCTAATTAAAGACCCTCTCATGCCATAACAAAGGATATCTATGGGAGCCTCAGGACCTTACGGGGGAATTGGAAAATGTTTGAATCCCATAAAAACCAGCATGGCATAGCTGTATAAATAGGATTTCAGCCAAAATTTCTGGACTGATTATTCATCCCCTTGTAAATGCTTGTTGATGAAAAAAAATATTCTTCATCATATGTGTATTGGTTTTGGATTAAATTAAGGAGAGGCAAACATTTTATAAACAAATCATTTCTTAGCTGCAACAGTCAGATTAAAAATGAGACTAGCCAGATCCTTCTCGGTAAATCGAGAAACATTGATACTCCTAAACTGAATGCTTATGAACTTCACTTATCACAGAAGAAATTCATGACTTTGGATTGCAGTTCCACAGTAGCAACCAGACTATAGAAAATTCACAAATCAAGTATCAATTTGTTGCATGCAGACAGTGGTAAATTCTGCAAATTTTAAAGGAACAGCTCACACAACTTACTTCCGAGCTCTATTTTCATTGTTGAAATAAAAAGACAAAACAAAAGAAAAGAAAGTGTAAAATAGACTAACACAAATTAACACAAGGGATGGTCTTCACGTGAGCACAGTGGGCTCCGCAACGTCACTTGTTGTTCACACATTTTCCCCATTGCACTCTATGGACCACTCTATGGAGCAGTGATCAACAAAGGCCCAGCTTGGGCACAGGTTAATGCAGAAGTACCACTATATTCTTTGCTTCTGTTCCAGCTTTTACCATATTTGAATAATAAGCAATGTCTTCTCATCCTCCTTTGAACAATCACATGGGATGGAACCAAAACATTTCACCTTTCCCTCCCAGCTTGTACTTCACAAACACACTGATAAGGAATGAAACATTAATACAAATCCCACTTGTTAAACTTAAAGGATCGAATACTTTGCATGCATAGGGCCTATAAGTCGGATCTATTTCTCCCTTCCTAATTTAAATCTTCATTGGGCTTTAGGATGAAAACAGGACGATGTGAAAGAAGATGTGGTTGACAAGTGCTTTGACATTAGTTTTAAAAGAGAAATACACGGAGATCAGACATATATACGGGGGGGGGGGATAAAAATCTGCATCTGGAAAGCTAACATCCAACAGGATATGATTAGATACAACTAGATCTCAGTGTCGGCATTTCACTATTAGCTAAAGCACAATACTTAATTTAGCTCATTGGAAGCCAAGTGATGCAGGACGAATGAAAACTCAGCAATAAAACAGAAGCTAGATGGCACGCAAGAGAAAATGGCCACTCAGCAATGACTTTGCTGAGTTTCTTTTGTAAAAAAACACTGGTATGCAGCAGTTTATAAATTTATGGTACAAGGTCCCATCACTTCCATTAAAAATAAACCTCTACCCACCTACATGGGGAGATAAAAATATTTTTTTAGAAGTTCAAAATACTATATGATGGGAAAACATAGCTGGGTAAGGTTAGAAAACAAATCCAATGCCATAATATTCTATTAAAATGCAAGAGTGACATGGAAGTTAACACCAAGCTTGTTACACATAAACCTTGCTACCTGCTGCTTGGTAGATTCCACTAAGACGTAAAAAGATATGATTATTGAACACTGATTATTTGCTAGTTCACTCATGTCAGTGTTCCAGCTTAGCCCTAAATATGTTCACCCAAAAGAAAGTCCCACTGAACTCAGCTAGACTGAATTCTTAACAAGCAAGTACACCCATGTGGATGATATTGTAAGATATGGACTGATATTACACTGTGTGCTTTGGATCTGCATGAGACCACCCTACAAACTGATCAACCTGATATGAGAAAAGGAATTAATGTGTATATCCAGGAAAAAAAGTTTAAAGGAAAAATTAAAGGAATCCTTTCTGTAGAAGCACATTTTATCAGTTTTCCCCCTCCATCATATTCTTTTCCACAATTACCAATGTTATATCTTTCTTAAACTGAATTAAAATTCATTGTAGATATTGAATTTAATGTACATACACTACATAGCATTCATAAAATGAGGGTGCAGTACCACTGTCAGTTTGAACCAATTTTAAATGTTGTGTTCAAGTCACATGGTATACAATATGAGAGTCACATTCATTTTGATTGAAATTTAATCAATTGATTTTTAGTAATTAAAACAGCTTTGGCAGCTACACTCATGAAATCGATTCATTTTCTTTCTGTTTTAATAACACACTTATAATAAACCTTTTGATTTTTTTAAAAAAAGTGATACAGTGATAAATCGATGGCTGTATTCATTTGAGACACAAGCAGCGAGGACAATAATATAGAATGTATTAAGAAGTTAAGTGATAAAGAGATGCAATGAAACTTTCCATGCACAAAGAAAGAAAGAAGGAAAGAAAGAAAGAAAGAAAGAAAGAAAGAAGGAAAGAAAGAAAGAAAGAAAGAAAGAAAGAAAGAAAGAAAGAAAGAAAGAAGAGGGGAGAAACCGTGGTGCTAAAGCCACTGACATTCAACCAAGGAAATCAACAGCACCATCCACAGCCACCAAACCAAACTGATTTAAATCATTTAGAAATTAGGTATTTTTTTAAAAACCCTACCTGATAATTAAGAAAAGCTGCTTTGCAATCCAAATAAATTGATTTCACCTGTGCATTGTATGCACAACAAATTGTAAATCAACTATCAGGACCAAATTCCTCTTTGGAAAAGTTGGACTATTCTTGAAAGTTTTGAGACTGCATCCTGTTATATTTTCATCAAGTACAGTACAATCCTTATTATAGCAATAAATGAACAAATCATGTTGATATTAAATGATTACAGTCTTCACCCATGACTAAAGCAACAAGACTGGAAGAATCTTTGGTTTAGTTGAATAGTTCTGTTAAATGTATTTAACAGAACTAATATATTCCTCAATTATTCAAAGCATTGGCTACAAAAATAAAAAGAAGATGCTGCTAATAGTAATGTTTGTTTCATAGAATTTAACACCACAATTTTTGTCCCACATAATTACATTTTCTTTCACTGTAGCAAAGATAATTCTTGTTGAACAATCAAGTTTTGAGGATAGATAATATCTGAAAGAGGATAGATAATATCTGAACAGATAACGAATGTTCATATGTGAAACTTGTCCACTTATTTTCCATAAGTTTCTCACAAAACCACTTCCAGCCACATGGAAAGGTCAGTCATCACTGAATTTAGAAAAAAAATTGGAAAAACTTTTATTGACACAGGACTGCACACATAACATTGCACATCCACTTGGTTTCAGAGATGTAGATTCAGATGCACATTAAAATATATAGCTGCAGTTATTTCCCCCAGAGATAAAACAAACAAAATTAGGTACAAGGTCAGTTTGTAACAGCAGAGGAGTATCCCAATTAGCAACTGAAACTACCAAATGACACAATTCATAATGAGAACAAAATGCAAACCAAAACTATACTTACTGGTGAATAGCTTGCAAGAATTTGCGTTGATGTTTCCTTACTTTTGCGTGGTCTATTTTTTTAACCAGTTTTGTATTTTTATATATTAACCATGTTTCCCTGAGTACATTGGCAGCTGCATTTTTCACCTATTGAACAAAAGAAAACATCCAGCAGAATAAAAGAATGTTACCTCCTTTTTTAAGGCTTCACTAAGGATAGCTTGATTTTAGGTTTCCCAGTTTTCCCACTTCAATTCTGTATTACATTATGTTTTAATGCATTCACATTTTAATGTGAAAATTTCACACTTTCACAGGTTACAAGCCATGACAGAGATCTCCATGCTTAAAACCAGGGTACTTCAAGGGCCAGATGCAGGGGAGTGGTATCAGGAGACAGATATCTAGTCTTGTGCGCTCTCAGAGGCATTGGGGGGGGGCACTGTGAGATACAGGAAACTGGAATAGATGGGCCTTTGGCCTGATCCAGCATGGCTCTTCTTATGCTCTTACATTTTGAAGATGATTTTTGACTTATTAAAATGTTTTTAATCTACCTTTTCTGCTTGACATGTTTTTATGTATTTTAATATGTGTCTGGAAGTTGATTCATGGCAACTGGACTTCTTTTCTTGAGAGACTGGAATGTTTTGCTGATCATCCAAGCAGCTTTGTCAGTCTGAGGAAGGTTAGTGACAAGTTCTCCATTTTATAGTTCACCTTGATTTCACATTACCCTGGCTTGAACAGGCTCGTAAATTGGACATTGGCCTGAATAGGCTCGTTACGCAACAATTGCCTAAATAGGTTCATAGGTGGACCATGATCTGAATAGGCTTATTAGGTGGATAATGGCCTAGGGTGTGTGAAAGTCCCACCTATGCAACCTTTCCCAACACCCATTCAGTAAGGGTTGTCAGCTACATCACTGCTGGTGGAGGTGTGAAGTGCTTCTGATTTGTCTGGGGATTAATGAAAGGGCTGATGATAAGTAGCAGACAGATTGTATCTGAGTCCCCCACCTCTGTTGAGAGAGGGGTTTTCAATACACACATGACCCCTCTCTCAAACCACCTATCTTCCCTTTCTAATATAGTAGGACCCCCATATCCACTGATTCATTAACTGATTCATGCACCATGGGCCATTATGTACCTAATGAGTGGATTTAGATCATGGTCCACCTATGAACCTATTCAGGCTATTGTCGACCTAACAGGCCTATTCAAACTCACCTGGATGACTGAGAATCTTCACAGATATTTTAATATATGCATTTTAAAGACACATTTTTGTGCATGTTATATTTTTGCCAACTGCATCACAGACTATGGAAACACATACATTTCAGAGGCAGACAGTATTCTAATGTATACTAAAGTTTAGGAAATCCATATCTGGCACATTTATACTCAAGCGTAAGCCAAATATTTTTTCATCTGTCTGAACACATGTAGTTTATGATAAATGTATAGAAGAACGACAGTTTCTGGAAACAAATCCTCATACTAGTAACATCACCTGTAAATCAGGCAAACAGAACAAAACAGCAACGAAAGAAAATAAAGAAGGCAAAAAGATTGTGGCACTTTAAAAACTAACTGCTGTGGCGTATTTTAATGTGAGCTTTTGTGGACAAGTCAGTTTCCTCAGATTTCTATGTCTGTATTATTTCTTCAACCTTCCTTTAGCAGTTACCCATATCCAACATACTAGGATTGCAACTGGCTACATTTTAATATATTAATATATGTGACCATGGGGAATCTGAAGACACCCTGCCCCTTGCAGGGTGTCTTATTGCTTTCTTGTCATGCCTAGTAAAGATATTTTGGTTCACGGCCTGAATGCAGTTATAGAGAACAGTAGCCATGCAGATAGAAATTAAGTTGTCATACTAAACAGATTAATATTTACTGTTTTCAACAAATCCTCAAATCAGAAATGTTACTTAATCTCATGGGAGCACAGGAACTATATTTATACCACACTAGATCAATGTCATGACACTGTTTGGTAGCTTTGCTGAAACAGTCAGCCTAAACCAGTGGTTCTCAACCTTCCTAATGCCGCGATCCTTTAATATAGTTCCTCATGTTGTGGTGAGCCCTTGCCCTGCTTGGAAGAGGCCACAAGCCCCCTTTGGCAGGCCTCTACAGGCACCCTCAGCCAATCGCAGCCTCTGGGACCATTGACTGACATCCCCTCTAACCTATCAAGCTGTAACTCACTCTCCCTTCCCTTCCTCCCCCCCAAGACCCAAGCCATTTGTGCCTTTTTCTTCACTGGCTCATGGCGACCCCTGTGATCGTTCAACCCCCAAAGGGGAACCACTGGCCTAAACTGACATGTCTAACACAGACATGTTGGTCTAAATTACTTCTTAGCCAATTCATTTGTTTGTTACATTTAGGTCCCACATTTGTTCCATCCCATAATCAGGTCAATATACATAATCTCCCCAATCTGTTTTCCTTCACCATGATTGCTCAGTCAATTTTTCAGATCACGCCCTGGGCACTTCACATTTATTTCTAGTATGCTGCTCCATAGCAAGATCTTCAAATATGTCTCTGTTGGGTAAAATATTTGAATACTGACATGAACCTTCAAAACTGTACAGCAAAAATCAGAATCTTCCAAAATTAATATAATAGTTAATAAACAATAGGAAAAATGAAGACAACCTTATTTGCAGAAAAGACAAGTTATTGCATGTGTAACTCACTCTTTTAGTTAGCTGGGTATCCATCATGAAATTATGTACATGTTTTTCAGCTTTGGTAAGTTCTAATTTTCTTGCTACCACAGCCACCACCAGTGCAGTGCAACCAGCACCCTGCAAATACCATTGGGGGGGGGGGGGAGAGAGAGAGAGAGAGAGAGAGAGTTACTATATATTCTCCAGGAATAGCTGTGCTCCTGTGGGGGGTGGGGTGGGGGACCAGGAAAAATGCATTTTGTTATTGACTTCAACAATGTTGCCAGCAGTCAAGTACTTATTTAGCTCAATTATATAATCAGATAATATCTGTGGTTCTGTATTTGATATTAATACATTTAAACTCTTACTCAGCTTTTATAATGACAACTTCAATCAATCTCTACCCATCAGCATCTCTTCTTCCTCCTGTCACTGTGTTCCTTTCACAGAATTTTAGAGACATTGGGAAAGATAATCTTTATGCTTCAGTGCTTCTAAAAGGCATTTATCTCTCTTCCCCTTTCTTGCATCTTCCTACTACAGGAAGAAAAGGACAGAAGGGAGTTTAATATATTGTTAACTAGTTCTCCATATGCACCATTCCTCTTCAGTTGGCAAATGTGAAGAATGAAGGCTATAAATATATGGAGGGCAAAGAAGGGCGAGACTCTTACATGTCAAAGGGAAGAAGTCAAATACAGTATTAGGGCTTTATCTATCAAGACATTAGCTGGCTGGCTAGCACAGTATATAGGGTACCTGTCTACCGAGTCAGAGGCTGGGAGTTAGGTAGTTTCTTCTGTGCCTCCCAGGAGAAAGAGCCAGCTAGTATAACCTTGAACTGAATAATCCTAGGGCACCCCTCAGAAGAAAAGTATAAATGACCTCTAAGTATTCTACACCAGGCATGTCCAAACTTTGGCCCTCCAGATGTTTTGGACCACAACTCCCACAGTCCTTTGCATTGGAAATACAGGCTTGGAATTCTGGGAGTTGTGGTCCAAAACATCAGGAGGGCCGAAGTTTGGACATGCCTGTTCTACACCCTGGAAACCTTAGAAATGATCTGTGTAAATCAAAACTGATTTGTTGGGATATGTGGTTTAGGTATCTGACTGCGGAGTCTTGCCTGTTCCTTAAAAAGAGGTGGGGGACCCAGGGAAGATGGTGGAAATCCTCATCCAAGATAAAATCTTAACACTCCCTGAATAACAGGCCTTGGTGAGGGAAATTTGCATGGCTTCTGTAAGGGTACCTCTATGCTGTTAATTTTCAAAAAACATCTCAGGACATGGCTATATAGAAAGGCTTTTCATCCTTCCTTGATTCGCTGACCTTTAATCTACCCTTTCTGTCTTAGTTATCCCTCTGTTCTTTGAGTGATTTTATGAAGTCATTATTGATTTAGTTATGTTCATTTTGCTTATTAGCTTCATTTTTACATTGTATACTGTTCCTGTTTGTTTGTTGAATTAGTTGTACACTGCCCAGAGTGGCCTTGTTGCTAGATGGTGCGGTATAATAAATAAAATAAAATAAATAAGTCTTGCCTCCCAAACCATTTAGAATTCTTCTAAAGTCAACAGGCATGTGGATGTGTGAGAACCAGCGGATAATGTCTACCTGGATTTTCAGAAGGTGTTTTACATGGTCCCTTACTACAGGCTGCTGTCAGGGGAAAGACGGCAGATCTACGGCTCAGTTATTGGTTGAGAACAAGGAAACAGACAGTATCCATGGGCAATTTTCACAATTAAGAGAGGTGATAGGTGGTGTTCTCCCAGGAAACTGCTCTTTAGCAGCTGGCTAAATCCAAATGGCAGGTGTTTGGGAGGAGAGTCATCCAAAGAGTCAGTCCAGGTCTGGCAAATATTGCATTTCAGATATCCAACTTATAGCCTATGTACAAATCAACAATACCAATAACAGTTCGGTGTTTCTCTTCATTCTGGGCAGGTGTATTTTTCTAAAGCAGTCTGAAATGTACCATGAGACAGACTGATTCATGGCTGTTTCCACCCCACCCCACCCATGCCTTGTTTTGTGCCTGCCTCTAATCATGAATACAGAAGCACAATAGCCAATATTCATAAACTAGACTAGAGCGTTATTGAAAAATTGATTTTCTTGGCAATATAAGATGAAAATTTAAGTATGCATGCACACAAATTCCAGGTGAAATTTCTCTCATGTAGAATTACCCACTGGTAGACGATTCTAGAAAATTAGCATCTGTATTATAGTTTCTGGAAGAAAGCAAATGTAGGAACAGATCTGATGTGGCTGTAGTCTCTCTGTACCAAAATATTTTTGGAACGGTGAAGCAAAGGTGTGAGTAAGCAACACAAGAAAACACAGAAACATACATGCCCTCTAGCCACTCAGGTAAACTACCTGTATATACTAAAGTATAAGTCGACCTGAGTATAAGTTGAGGCCCCTAATTTAACACCAAAAAAAATGGGGAAACTTATTCACTCGAGTATAAGTCTAGGGTGGGAAATGCAGCAGGGCCTGGCAGCTCCTCCTTTGTGAGCTGGAGGAGCGCTGTGTGATGTTTAAAATGACTTTTGGCCACCGACCCAAGCACTTGCCTCAGTGGCTAAAAGTCATTTTAAACATTGCATGCCGCTCCCCCGCAACTGGGGTGGGGGGTCAGGAGAAGTGGCACACAATGTTTAAAATGACTTTTAGCCACAGACCCAAGCACTTGCCTCAGTGGCTAAAAGTATGAACCTGAATATAAGTCGAGGGCCCCCTTTTCAGCCCAAAATTAGGGCTGAAAAACTAGACTTATATTTGAGTATATACAGTAATATTGCCATGCCCACTCTGCAGACTAGAAAGCTAGGTTCCAGTTTCTAAACCCTTTGAAACCCTAGGGATTGGTGTTGGGGGCTTTAAACTGCTGTTGCCAGTCCTGTCACCAGGATCAGGACCACTACCAACCGAGGCTGTCCAGATCCTGGTGGACTAGTGACAGTGATTTGGGACTATCAAAAACTTCTCCTCGTATTGAAGTACCTGTTGGTTGGAATGTGGCAGCTCTCTTGGCTATAGTAGTACTTTTTAAATAATAGCTTTCACAGTTATTTTTTTCCATGAAATGGCCTTTGAATATGGAGGTGCTTCTGTTAGGCTTTAGCAGTAAAATATGTTATATGAATTAAAAGAAATATAAAGAGCATAAAATATATGACGAAGGGGGTTAAAAATCTTCCTTACAACAATATGACACAAACTGTTTCGCCAAAGGAAGCCACTGATGTTATTTTGCATGATCTGAGAAAACTTAATGGAAAAGGCAATATTACTAGGAATTGTAATATTGGAAGGGGCAGTAGAAAGAGAGAATAACTCCAGATGCTGTTGGTTTGCAAGATTTGAGCAAAGCTGTTAATGATTGAACACTTTTGAAGTCATTAACTCTGATAGTCACTATACATCAGAAGTGACTTGATGGCACATAACATGTTTGGAGTATTTTTCTTAATTACCAGACAATTATATAGTGACACGTTGAGTGGAATGGTTGAAAGATGATGGCTGGGCATGATCTTACTTTTTGCTAGTGGAGCTTCAGGATATAGACACTGAAGCTCTACTAGCAAAGAGTAAGATCATACCCAGCCACAAAGCAAACACACACACACCAATAAAATGTTCTTGTCCAATGAGTCAACTAACTGGGTCCTGACTGGCAGAGTTAAAAGTTCAGATTGCACCAGACGTGGAGTGGATTTACTCTTTGCAGGCTGGTGTCAGAAACTTGGTTTCAGAAACACGTAGTGAATGCACTCAGGGCTGGACAAAAAACAAAAACAAAACCTGCTCTCTACTTTTGTAATGCAGAAATACTTTGAATATGCCTTACAAAATTGTATGTAGTTCCCTGGAACTACATTGCAAAATGCCATTTACTAGAGGACTATCACTTCATCACTTTCTTTAAATGAAGCCTGGTTCTTTAACTCTTTGAATTAAAAATGTCTTGTGCAGTGATAATCAATGTTGAAAACTGGACTTAACATTTACAGTTCAATAATAATAAATCTAACTGAGCCAAGCCAATTCATAATATTTGATTCACAATGTCTGTTATGAGACAAAGTACAATTATATTAAGAACAAATGCAATAACAGCAAAAGATAGTTTAAACTTTTATCCTCGGACTTCAATAAAAGTCTTGTCTTATATCTAATTATGCCATTAATGCTGAAATACTATGTAGTCTACTGTTTATACTGCTCATAAGGTGGGAAAATTGATAGTCTATTAACAATAATGTATAAGGATAATATACATTACACTGTGATTGAAATAACAGTGCTTGAAGTCCTTAATTTTTCTACTGATAATTTGTAGTTCAACAAAGCCTTCTAAAGATGGATATCTGGTATACTTTTCACAATATATTTATGGATTTTTGCTTAATCAACTGAATTTAGCACATATGTATAATTTATAAGAATAATAATAGAGGGCCTTGCCTAGAAGTTAAATATATATTAAATATATTCATCACCCTTCCATCCTCTTTCCTCACCAACCTACTTTTTTCAAATGAAAGAAAAATCTCATTATTGTTACGGCATTTGTCTTCTAAATGTCCATTTGTACACATTTCCCATTATTATGTACATTTGTGTAAACATATTATCTTAAAATTTGAATTTTAGGAGACGGCAACTGTATTGCAAAATTCAAAGAACTGCAAATATCAAAGAATAACTAATCCATAAATCAAGCTGGAAAAAGGGACTAACATTCCAGGTCTCTCGTTTAGATTCCTCTAATTGTGTTATATACCTTTTACTGTCTCTACAAGATCAATAATATAATGGTAATCAGGCTTTTTTTTTCTTCAGTTAAAGCATAGCTGCAAATTGCACTTTAAGTATGGATAGCCACTGGTGCATGCTGCATTTTGAACCAATGATTCTTAAAATGGCAGTATAATTGTGCTAGATGGCTTATCACATTGGAGAAGGTTTAAGAACCACCAGCAGGACCAGAGATAGGGAAAAGCAGAAAATACATGAGTGAAGGCAAGTCAGGCTTGAACTGCATGGACATCCTCAGGGGCCATCAGCATTGGTAAAGAGGCTGGAGAACAAATTACACCATCGTTTGTCTCAAGAAGTGGGCAGTAGTCTGCAGAACCTTAAACCAAATAAAACTGCTTGGTTTTAAGGTACTTATTTTTGCTGCCACAGACTGACACCTATTTCCATCCAGGGCCAGAACCCATTGAGCGTATAAAGCAGTGATGGCCAAACTTCGGCCCTCCAGATGTTTTGGACTACAACTCCCACAGTCCTTGTCATTGACAACAAAGGCTTGGAATTCTTTGAGCTGTGGTCCAAAACATCTGGAGGGCCAAAGTTTGGCCACCACTGGTATAAAGGAAGAGTATCTTCCATCTCCTATATTATGATGACAGATTGCAAACTAGTCTGGGAAAAGAGGGACTAGGATGAAGAGATTTGTATCTCTTTTCAGAAATATATCACAAATACAGTAAATGCAATTTCCCTTTTTTTCTGTCTGATCCTAAATCAGCTACCTCAGTTCATTACTGCTCTAACTGTGCTAGCCCTAACCTTCTTACCACATACTCTGTTTTCCTTTCAAGGTTACTGTGGTGTTTACCCTTTTCATGGCTAAAGGGGTTATATAGGAGGATGCAAAAGGTTAATGCTTATGACCAAATAAGGATCATGGAGGCAGAGCCCAAGTGCTTAAAAAGGTTCAGCCTGAGGTTTGAGAGATGAGGGAAAATTAAGAGAAAGATTAAGATAGGGGACAGATGAGAGAGATTTGAGGAAAGTAAAGGACAGAACTTGAGTGTAAATGCTTAGAGTAACTATCAATTGAGTGTGTGCAAGGAAAGCTTGTAACTGAAACAACTTAATGTATTCAATAAATGTTATTTTATTTTTATTCACGTTACAACTTGACTGGGTATGGGTTATTTAACCTGGGATACCCTGAATGGTAGCAGCGAAAATAAAAGAAGGCAGGTACAGGCCGATAACATGATATGCCAACAAATTTGGAAAACTCAGCAGTGGCCAGAGGACTGGAAAGGATCAGTCTACATCCCAATCCCAAAGAAAGGCAACGCCAAAGAATGCTCCAACTATCGCACAATTGCACTCATTTCACACGCTAGCAAGGTTATGCTCAAAATTCTGCTAGGGACACTTGTAGACAGAGAACTTCCAGAAGTGCAAGCTGGATTTCGAAGGGGCAGAGGAACTAGAGATCAAATCACCAACATGCGCTGGATTATGGTGAAAGCCAGAGAGTTCCAGAAAAGCATCTACTTCTGCTTTATTGACGATGCTAAAGCCTTTAACTGTGTGGACCACAAGAAATTATGGCAAGTTCTTAAAGGAAAGGGAATGCCTGACCACCTTATCTGTCTCCTAAGAAATCTATATGTGGGACAGGCAGCAACCGTCAGAACTGGATACGGAACAACTGATTGGTTTAAAATTGGGAAAGGAGTACGACAAGGCTGTATACTGTCAGCTTGCCTATTTAACTTATATGCAAAGTACATCATGCGAAAGACAGGTCTGGATAAATCACAAGCCGGAATTAAGATTGCTGGAAGAAATATCAACAACCTCAGATACGCAGATGATACTACTCTGATAGCAGAAAGTGAGGAGGAATTAAAGAACCTCTTAATGAGGCTGAAAGAGGAGAGTGAAAAAATGGGCTAAAGCTCAACATTAAAAAAAATAAGATCACCTCCTGGGAAACAGAAGGGGAAGAAATGGAGGCAATGACAGAGTTTATTTTCTTGGGCTCCTTGATCACTGCAGATGGCGAGAGTCCCCTGGACTGCAAGGAGATCAAACCTATCCATCCTGAAAGAAATCAACCCCAAATGTTCAATGGAAGGACAGATTTTGAAGCTGAGGCTCCAGTACTTTGGCCACCTCATGAGGAGAGAGGAGTCCTTGTAAAAGTCCCTGATGTTGGGAAAGATTGAAGGCAAAAGGAAAAGAGGACGGCAGTGAATGAGATGGTTGGACGGTGTCATGGATGTAACCAATATGGATTTGACCAAACTCCGGGAGGCAGTGGAAGATAGGAAGGGCTGGTGAGCTCTGGTCCATGGGGTCACGAAGAGTCGGACACGACTGAACGACTGAACAACAACAACAGGCCAATGGTCCGTGAAATGACTGGGGGCTCTGTATGGTAAACCCTGCAGTTACTCTCTCATAATAAATGTTGGCAGTGCATTACAGTCATTGTTAGTATATACTGCTTTCATTTCAGAAGTTTTAAAGGGTAAATTGTGACTCATGATAAATATAGCTTTTAAAAAAAAAATCTGACAAGCCTTTATAAATGTATGGCCAAGTTTCAAAATACCCACATTCCTTCTGAACTCCCTGCTCTTCCCTGCTGTACAAAATCTGTATGATGAACTTCCCAGAGGTTCAGCTGCTTTCAACAAATTATGCAATTGCTGGCACTTCAGTGACTAATTAACCTTTGGAAAAAGAAAGCCTTTGTTAAAATGCCACCAAGCTTACAGTGAATGGAGTAAGCATCCTGAGAAGTCTTGGCGAAGACCAAAATTTGGAGCCTTTCAAGAAATATACTTTTGAAACAAAGTACTGTACAAACTTTGTTTAAATATGGAGGCCAGGCTGAAGATACCAGTTTTTCCCATACACCATCTTGTTCATGAATGTTGCACTCAAAGAAGCATAAAGCACTTGCCCAAAGGCTTATAATGCTCATTCAGTGATGTTATCCTGAGGCTCAATGACACTCCTCCTGCTGCTCTTTGGGCAGCAGATTGTAAAACAGAATATATGTGAATTAATTTCACTTTCATTGTACAGTCCTACAGTGCACAATGTAAAACGATCCTTCTGTGCCATACTGTATGTGTGTGAAAGGGTGCCATATGCTGAAACTTGGGACTTGTATTCAGAGTTCGGGTTCAGTTTCTAAGCTGAGATCAAAATAGATCTGTTCAAAACAGTACACACACAGAGAGAGGAGAGAGAGAGAGAGAGACTTGATTATTTCATACATTTTGTATAAGAAAGAAGAAAAAGAGAAGAGAGAACCAAATCGCAGTAGTAGGGGTGGCTGGGTGTGGCTGGATGGATATACATGTGATCTTCCATCTCAGTACTTCTTCACCTTTGGTTTTCCAGATGTTTTTTATTTCATCTCCTAGAAGCCCTAACCACCATGATCAGTGATCAGGAATTCATGGTGTTACTGCTCCAAACACATGGAGAACCAAAGTTGAGGAATGCTCTATTTGAACCCTGGCTCAGCCATATGACCTCGTATGTCACTTCTTTCTCATGTTTTATCTTCTACTGCTCTTTTCTTTACTCTGATTTTTCTGAAATTAGAAGGTTGGTTTTCACAAATTTGCAGAAGCCCAAGAATGAAACAATATGAACACCCCCTCAGTTTAAGAAGCTTATCTTCTTTTGTTATTCCTCTCCTCCAAAGGATGATATCTACCCATGTGTCTCTCCCCCACCCCCCAGTTATTTCTTCTTTTTAGGTTAGCTAAGCCCAGCTCTAATACTGGAGAGCAGGTGCCCCTATCTTCTCCTCCATGGAGCGCCATTAAATGCTGCACAATAGGGTTGGAGGCCCTTGTTGAGTAGAACAGATTGTGGCTTAGGGAGAAGTACACATCTATAAGAGTCAAGAGAAAGCATCTCCCATGAGTCAAGCTCTACTCATAGAAGGCACTTCTACTGATTTTTAAGCAGTCTCCACTTTTCCCCATGCCACAGCCAGACCCAACTTTCCTCAATATTCCTTAGCCTACTCTGTATCATTTTCAGACAACTGGAGGGACTGCTACGGGGAGGACTGGGTGGAGAGGTCTGCTTCCACCAACCCTGTTGCATCCACCTTCTGTTGTGATTTACTTGCAGAATATTATTTGAAATAGCTTAGTAAAAGGAGGAGAAATTATGCAGATATCTCCTATGTCTCCCATTCTGGGCCGAATGGGGAGGGGGCGAAATCCCACTGGGTTACAAATGAAGAATCAGTCAGGTTTAAAAATAATTAGCCAAATGACATAACCTTCCTTTCTTCACGATTACCTGGGGAAACTGAACTCTATTTCCCTGGTGCTCTTAGAAATCCATAGTTTTGAGGTTAGTGCAATGAGAAGTGGATTGCTGACTTTTTCCAGAACGTCCTACTGTGCTTGCCTGTTGCTAAGAGAAGGCAACTGTCCATGCCCATGGGATAAATGCAAGAAAGAATGGAGGTCCACTTGGTAGACACTGAAAGGAAATTTAACTCTTACCAGAAAAAAAACCCTGCACAGTGATCTTGCTGTTCTGTACAAAATGAAAACCCTTTTGAAATTTGAACAGAAGCTTCATTCATTTTCCCTGGAACCCTGTGAGAACGGATAGTGGAATGGGGTTGGTTTCCCCTTGTGCCTGAAGGGAAAATAGCTTCCAGAAGAAGCAATCACAAAAGCAATGGCCAGGATCCAGTTGGCTGGTTCCACTGTCAGTTGATCCAGATTGAGGGGAGCATGGTTTTCCTCCCAACGGCAGGTCCACAAACACTCCTAATGCTGACTACAGAAGGTGATTAAACTTGTTACTGTATATTCTGGTTGTTATATACTAGATTGATTGACAGATGTAACTAAAGTAGCAAAAACAGGTGCCCACCAGTCAGGGTCAGCTTTTAACAGTTCAGGAGGAAGGGCATCAGGGCCTGATGCCTTTCCTGATTTGAGGTGGCCTATGAGCTTTTGGATTTTGCTGGTAGTGACCGTGGGCCAATCCAGAAGATGGTCAGGTAAAAGCCTATGAGGGGGCAATATGGTCTTACAAAAGGTGGCCAAATGAGGTGGCAATATGGTCACAAAAGGTGGCCAAGAAATGCTGTCCCCATGTTCCATCTGGAATAGAAGGAGGGTCATATAAGTTCTTGATAAAAGTGGGGAAGTCCGAGACCAATTCCCAGAATGTTTTGTTGTTGCCTGAGTTAATGGCCTGGGCTAAGTGAGACCAGCGGCCCAGAATGAAGCAATGGTGGAGCTTCTTGATGGCTATTCTAAGGCGATTTTCCAGCACAACTTATGTTCCAGCTGCCCAAATTTGATATCCCTGATTTGTCTGTCATGAAAATTGGCATATTAGGTGTGTTAGCTTGTGATCTTCTACAACAATTCCAATTCCAAGCATCAGCTGTCTTGTAAGTTTACATTTGCTCCCCCACCCCCCTGTGTAGAATTTTGTACTAATCCCTGTTAAATTTGGTTCTGTTGCTTTCAGCCCTATACTCAAACCGCTTTTTGAATTGTGTTCCTATTTTCCAAGATATTAGCTATCTCACCCAATTTGGTGCCATCTGCAAATTTGATAAGTATTCCCTGTACACCCCCTTCATCCAAGTCATTAATAAAAATGTGAAGAGCACTAGGGCCAGGACTGAGACTTGTAGTACCTCACGTTACCACCTCCCAGTTTGGGAAGGAGCTACTGCCAAGCACCCTCTAAGTATGATTCAATATCCAACTGTGTATCCACCCCCAGACAGTTGCTCTACCCAACCCACACTGAGTTAGCTTGCTAATCAGAATATCATGGGGAGCTTTGTCAAGTGCTTTGATAAAGATATATTACATCTCCAGCAGAACGGTTACTCAATTTTTTTAAAAAATGAAATAATTCTGGCAGGAATTAACACAGTTGTTACCAAGTCTCCAGCGTTTCAGAGAATTTTAGTTGGGACTTAGTACTAGGTTTCAGACATTGAGAGATCAATAACTTAGACCTAATACAAAAGTGGAACAGTTGATACCTTTAGCCTACTAGAAAATTAACAAAATGTTGCTAATATTTCAAGGGCGAAACCCTCTTCTTCAGAGCAGTATCAATAGGTTATAACATGGCAAAAGATGCATTTGCCAGGAGTCATTCCTTAGATGTAAGGTCCTTGGCAAGATGGAAAAAAGCCAGGCAGTTTCTTAGTTGAGGCTTGGAGCTTGGATGTTCTTAGGCGTTTTATTAGACCTGTAGTAATCTGTCAGTTCTGACCTTCGGATATAATTTTGTCTAATGCTCCCTATATTTACATCTTATATGTATGGTCCTCTCTAATCTGTTCACATGTGGACTCCCTAACATCACAGAACAAGTGCTAATATGGGCCTTACTTATACACATCACACGCAGCACATTCCTCACAGTTAACTTTTTTTTTCACAACTCCAGAGAGGCTAAGATTTCGTTATTATCTGGATTTCAAAATAATTTCATTTAATGTACGTGTATACTAATTTGAACCCATCCTCTGATGATCAAACTCTCATTTTCAACCTCAAAGAAATTTCCCAAAGGTAATCTCCATTACTGTAGTCTGTTGCAGCAAAAACAACGAAGAAATTAGTATCACCTTAAATGCCGTCATGTTTCATTTCACACAGGCATTCATGGACTGTGGCCCTCTTCTTTAAACACATCTGAATAACTGGTTTGCAAGTCACAAACAAAATGTGTTAATCTGTAAGGTGAGACTTTCAACAAAAATGCTGATTAGTTTATATTTAAAATGTATATCATGAGATTAATGTACCATGTTAAGCATGAGGAAATTCATAAGCAGAGGAAAAGCAGCATAAGCAGCTTTCATTACGGGGATTTAACTTCTGGTAGTTGATGTTGTTAAGATGCATAAACAGATGTATCTTCCAAATACTTATGTATTTCTTTAATAAAAGTAACAACAGCAACATTTACTTGGCACTTGGAAAAGATGAAGGAACCTAATGATTTGACAATTTAGCAGTGACTCTCATAAGACTGCTGACTGGCTGAAAATGTGGCCCTGTTAATTCTTTTGGATCTCTCAGTAGCATTCAATCAATGAGCATGATATCCTTCTGGACCAAATAATAGGGATGGTAGTTGGGGGCAGTGGCTTTAGATGGCTCCTTATGTTCCTGTAGGCATTGCCCTGATACCATCAAACGTAAGTATAATATGCATTGAGCACAACCGACTCCCAGGGAGACAAATTTCCTGAGACAACCATTATGACTATAACCCTAACCCCAATGCACACATATTCATATATACATAAATATATGCATATTATGTTTAAAGATTAGGGTACCATTTCTTGCCTGCAAGCTATTGCAGCTGCGCAGAAGCTGGCAAACTTGAATTGTTACTGATGGACACTGGACTAACAACAGATAGTGTGTATAATGGTCATTTCATATAGTTTAGCCAGTATCTTGCATAACTGATTCTCAATTGTATTCCAATATTCTGCATGTTTTATATTGCTACAAAGTTCTTTCAAAATCCTTTGTGTGTATTCTGAATCTGATTTAACTAAATTTACAAGAAAAGTGATAAATAAAACATTGAATACTCACCATTATTCCAGTAAGCAAGCAGACTCCTTTCCCACAGTATGTATGAGGTACCATATCACCATATCCGATGGAGAGAAATGTTATTGAAATCAACCACATTGCACCAAGGAAGTTGCTAGTAACATCCTGTTGATCATGATACCTGGTGGGGGTGGGGGGAGAAATATCATAACATATTTATCACAAAATCTTCAGTAGTTCTTTTTAACATAGAAAAGAATCTTAGGCAGTTTCTTGGCTGTGAATATTTTTGTTACTAGAAACAAAAATCTTAAATGTAAGATTCCTCAGTTTTATGGTCTTCAAACAAAAATAAAAATAGTACACTATATTGTATATAAAAGGTAAAGGTTCCCCCCCGCACATGCGTGCTAGTCATGTCCGACTCTAGGGGCGGTGTTCATCTCCGTATTCAAGCCGAAGAGCCAGTGTTGTGCAAGTCTGTGGCCACGTGGAAACACTGTTTTACCTTCCCGCTTTTTATGGTGGTACCTTTTTATCTACTTGCATTTACAGGCTCTTGGACTGCTAGGTTGGCAGACAGAATCCAATATTAGTCGTACCTAGAGTGGATCCATTGATATCAATGGGACTTAAGTTAGTTTATAACATTGGATTTAGCCCACTATTGTATGAAGTTCTACATATACTGTATCTGTTTGTAAATATGTAGATAACTGCCAACTTCAGCAATGCTAATTGCCTATTCCAGGAAGGAATTGGATTTTTGTTCATCATAAATGAAAATTTAATACAGTATTTTGAATGAGAATCTCTTCCACTTCAATTAATGTCAATTATAACTGGATTTTTTTTCCTGTTACTGTTATTCAGCTGCTAATGACATACAATCAGAGAAGCTCACTGCAGACAATGCAACAAAATAAATGTGGGGGGAATCATCTCATACACAAACATATAATAAAGAACTGAATTTTAAAATAAAAATCACAAAATACATAAAAATCCAGTTAAAACCAAGTGTTAAATATAACTCTTACTTTTATTAAAACCTTGTACAATACAAAAATACAGCTAGATTTATGAGATTTAACAAAGAGCACTTGCGTACACCTGTGATCAATTTTAATATATGCAGTACAGACAGACAGTAGAAGTACTTAAAACACTGAGTTAAAAAAATTAACAGATACTATGCCACATTTTCAAGAAAGGTTTATAGCAGTTTTCCAGGCCTTGCCTGATAAAAGTATCTTGATTATAAATGTCCTTCAAATGACTTTTCCATTTAAGCTGTGTATCCCTATTGAAGAACACTTTGCTTTATGCCCTTGACCAAATGTTTTCTTATTTTCAGACACAATTTAAAGCAATGCCACAGATGATTAACAATGAATTGTTCCATACAACTCTGATTTAACAGTTTAATGCCATAGATTACTAATCCCTTTCTCCTTTGATAGAGCCATTCGGTATGTACTGTACTACACAATTCTGAAACCACACAACTGTTACTGCTAATATAATGTTAAAAAAACAACAACCACCACTCAAGGACAAATGTCGATACAATGATTGCACAGCCACAGCTTCAGCAGTATACTAATGTATGCACCAATGTAGCAATTAGAGATGGGCACGACTAGGGAAAATGACGTTTTCGAGTTGTCGTGTGTCGGAGGCAGCC
>JAHTLZ010000237.1:52812448-52835028 GCA_023846285.1 Phrynocephalus versicolor
CCGTACAGTATGTCTTAATTGGAATGGACCGTATACTGCCTTGCCTTACTGTAAGCCACCCTGTGTCCTTTTCCAAAACATAAAATAAAATAATGAAACAATACAAGTAAAGAAACTTGTGCTATATCTTTTACAAACATCACTTGTTGCTATTTAATGAATACAACATACAGAGTTTCTAGAATGAATGGAACAAGGAATTGGAATTGTTTTGTTTTGCCTAATCAATAGATGCCCATAGTTTCCATTTTTGTTGTATCCTTGGATCAAGCAAAAACTATAGTTTGCCTATGTTGGACATCAAAACCTCTGAGTCAATCATGTGACTGTTGTTCTCCAACTCACTGGATGTGTCCTTTAAGCATATGCTCTGTTCTTAATATATGTTTGCTATTGACAGGTCTTTTATTCATATCAATTTTATACTGAATCATTCTCTGACATGCTGATTTTTAATGTGCTTTTAAAATACTCATTTGTTTCCTGGATGTTAACTACTGGCTAACCACCATTGAGCAAAAATGGATTCTCTTTGTCCTTATTATGTTTAAAATATAAAGATAAAGATAAATGGGCACTTGTTATCATTCACTGGATTAAGGACCTTACAACTCTATCAACATATATTTGAGGTAGACAACAATTTTGCATGCACTTTTGACACTTAAAAGCCTTTCACAGACATCTATGTACATATTTCAGTTAACAGTATAATGCACCTTCCTGTATTTTACAGCTGTTTTTCTTTGCTCTTTCTAATGCTTTCAGCAACATTTAAAGAATTAAAAAGACCGGCTTCTAAAACTTAGAAGTAGCACACAACCACATATCAGTCTGTTAATCTGTTTACTGGAACAGAGTAATTCTACATGACGGGTAACATCCATGATTTCCCATATGTATGTTGAGAGAAGGATAGAGATTGTGCAATTATACAGTGGTACCTTGTATAAAGCAATTAATTCATTCCAAATGAAATTCTGTTAAGCAAATTTTCCTTTATAAAAATTTCCTATAGGAATGCATTGAAAATGGAGTAATCCCTAATCGTGACCATTTTTATGTTGTACGGATTTGCCCCATAGGCAATTCTATTAAGCAAATTTCCCCTATCTCCAGAATTTTTACGTTGTACAGATTTTATGTTATACAAACCATTTGTTATATGAGGGACCACTATATATCAATTAATTGTCTAGTTACATGTGGAACATCTCCATCTCATATTGCCCTAAATGCCAGGTGAAGAGGAAGCACCAGTGCCTTAATCTCTGCAAATATCTGCCATCTCAAGGACCATATGCAGTGAACCACAATTATTGTAGAATGAATAGCACAACAGGAAACATTATGAAGGCATTAAAAGAAATGTATAGAATACAGCAACTTTACAGACAGCAATTTTTCATAAGCTGGTAAAGCTAAACATGAGAGGAATAGAAACATTATAATGTCATTCGAAGATCATTTTGAGCTAATTAGGGACACAGCTGGTTGCTTTCTTCATGCCACACTGGGCGATACCCATGGGAAATGGACTAAATCATTAGTCATAAACACAAAAATACTGTACAGTTTTGTATTCTACTGTTCACTTCACATTAGGAAGAGCTGCAATCCATAAAAAGTTCTTTTTTTTCCTGACAGTCCATTCAACCCAGGTTGGGAGTTGAAGTTCTTCATCATATGTCAGTCATTTGACTTGGGTAGACAAGAAGGGAAAGAAGAAACTGGTTATTTATTTATTTATTTATTTATTTATTTATTTATTTATTTATTTATTATCCTACCTCTCTCCTTAAAAATTACCCAAGATGGTTATAATTTGGCAGTAATTCACTGTTTTTACACCATTGCAGTTACACTACATTACAGTAGCAAGAACAGTATATTGTATTCTGGCTATTTATTTGAATAAAATCTGTTTTATTTTGTCCAAGTCTGTGTGTGTCCTCTATCCTCTTTCCCAACTCATTTACCACAGCTTTTGTTGAGTTTCTGAAAACCTATACGGTTTTTTGTTTTTTTAAAAAAATCAGTTTTTATTGCATATTCATGCACACAGTTGTGGGTTCATCTAAATGCTCCTAGGAATAATGTTTTTCATTCACAAAGCACAATTGCAGTACTTTAATTATATTGTATGTTTAATCAAACTAACTTATAGGAACAAACACTATTATTTTAATTTTTAATCCCATTTTGTTCATATTTATATGAACAAATTGCAACTAATTTCCAATTTATTATATGTCTTTATATTTTCAACCTCTGTATATCATTTACAATTTCAACTCTATGGTTACAATGATGTTGCTATCTTAACTGATGATTAGTTCAGTTTAATGAATCATGAGGCATTTTCTTAACAGAGATAGAAATAAATATTCTACTCCAAGAAAAGATAAGATAATACTACCTGAAACCATTCTGAGGTGGGAAAGGTTTAGAAGAGATAGCTGTTAGTCTGTGCAAGCACATCAGGCAAAAAAATTAAACAAAACAGAGGCAAAAAAATTACAAAATAAATAGACAAAATATGTTGTGGCACCTTAAAGACTAACTTCAGAAAAATTAAAACCAAACAATTTCAGGGAAGAACAGCATTCATTGTAACATCTAGGTAAGAATATATCATTTTTATAGATTCCTTCCTTCCTTCCTTCCTTCCTTCCTTCCTTCCTTCCTTCCTTCCTTCCTTCCTT
Organism: Phrynocephalus versicolor; assembly: GCA_023846285.1. Lineage (NCBI taxonomy): Eukaryota > Metazoa > Chordata > Lepidosauria > Squamata > Agamidae > Phrynocephalus > Phrynocephalus versicolor. The sequence goes on from JAHTLZ010000237.1 coordinate 52,815,154, forward strand.
CCTTCCTTCCATTTATATATTGCCTCATTAGTGCAAGAACTACCCAGGGCAGTTTACACAAAATTAAAATTTGCAACCCTCAATACCCATAATAATTGGGGGTGGGGAGAGATTCAAAAGCAATACAGCAATATAACAAACAAAATTATAATCGTAATACTATATCTAGAATTAATTTTAAACATTTTTATCGACAGAATCCTGGAGATTTGGTTATTAAAGACAACCGGAAATAATTCGGTCTTTATTGTCTTTATGAAAATAAGGAGGTAAGGAACCTACAGTGTAGTTCATCTCTTGCAGCATTTTGTTCTAAAGATTAGGGGCCATCATAAAACAAGGCATAATCCCTTATATTCATTGGTGTAGCTATTTTTAATGACATGGATTGAGAAGAGCAAGTTAAATGGATGATTTCTGGGAAGGATGTTCTTATAAGTGTAGAGGTTCCCAACCACCAGTGTGTTTCAGGTTGTAATCAGCACTTTTAATGGAGCAAGGAAATTAAAGGGAGCTGACAAATGCACTCCAAGATTGGGGATATATGAACAAATATACTAGTCCAGGTAATCAATCCAGCTCCCTCATTCTGGACTGGTTGAAGTTTCTGTACTGTTTTCAAGGGCAGCCCTACCCAGATAGCATTACAGTATTTCCTATCTTTCTCTCAGTACTGTATAGGCAACCAAGGTGGCTCACACATGATTAAAAACACATACAACTAAACACGTAATTAAAAACAATAAGTTAGGTTATTAATAACCACATATTAGTTAGGTATCATAAATATATTATAATATTAAATATTAAAGTAAGAATATTAAAAACTACTGATTTAGAAAAGCCAAACATATAAAATTGTCCTGCATACTGCAGTAAAAACTCGGTTGTTCAGTTCAGTTGTTAAAATCCTGCCTAAAAAGGAAGGCCTTAAAGGGAGATGGAGCTCCCTTTAAGGAGGTAGGAAGCAAAATCCAGTTGCACATCTAGCTCAGGGGATGTTGTACAATTTTACCCCCATCTGCCATGCCTGGTGCACGTGTACCCCCATGGTTAATTTCACTTCCGTTTCTTTCCTGACATATGCTCAGCTGGCAAATGGGTTGTCTGGCACCTGGAACCAACAAAATTGTGGCCAGCTTGTTGGAAGCAGAATCTGTGCAATTTGTTGTGGTGTTCCATTCTTCTCCCTTGCCCAAATGCAGCCATTGTGCATGATCAACAAGGGGTGGGGGAAGAGATAGGGAGATTCTCAAACCTTCAATTCAGAATGGAGAGGATGTGACGGAAGACTAAGATAAGTGTTCAGGAGAGTAAAACAAGTCTGTGCAATGCCAATACATTGAATAACAATGTTCTCAAAAAGACCTCTGTCCCTTTGTAAGTACTGTACAAGTTAAAAATAAGCATGAATGAGCCACTACGTAGAACTTCCGTTCTGCAAAAGACAGAGAGTGATCCAGGAAGAAAACTAGAGCAGTAGAATCCTTTCATCTCCTGTAAACAATAGGATCTTTAGAATGAATCTTTTCCAAAATAATCAAAATATATCCTGCCAATCCTTTTCCTTGCCAATGCCATAATAAAATATTGTAAGTGAATCCTGCTTTGTCAGACGCGACCGGCCCAAGTTCTTCCATTGCTTGAGGTAGGAGTGAATGGCCACTCCCAGCATTATGCCCTTGCAGCACAGGCACCCTCTCGATATTCTTTGAGGTGCTGGAGAAGAAACTGCTTTTCTGTCTTTACCCCCAAATTGCCATGGAAGGGGCTGGTAGAAGTTTGGCAGCAGCCTATGGGAGGAGTGAGTATCAATTCATCCATGCCAAAATTGCTACTACTGATCCTTTCCAAGCAATAAGGAAATCTCAGTAGCTTTAGATGGTAGAGCTGAGCTCACCTCTTTCTCATCTCCAACAAAGGGCCTGTGTGGTGCAGTCACTAGCAGCTCCCTGAAAACACCAACAGCTTCTTCATCTCTTTTAGGTTTGGGACACCAAGACAAACACTGACTTTCCCTGGCATGGGTGAACACCTTTTTCTTTTCTCTTTCAGATGGCAGAATGCACTGGCCCTGATGATTCCACAACGGTCTTCACAGAACAGACAGCTGAAGCTACACCTGCAACCATCCTTCCCTTCATTCAGGAAGCAGCTGCTGCCATAGTCCTATTCACAGCCAGGGAAGCTCTCCATAGCAGCAGGAGCCCTGTTAGAGGTAATGGGAGGCAGCAATGTCTTAAGAAGTAAAGGATGTCTGATTAATCTCCAATAAGCTTCCACAGTGGCTATGAATTATAAATTAGCTCACTTTTGCTTAGTGATTAGAAAATAAACAATGACTTTCCATTTGCAGACTGCTTATGCAGACTGTGCAACTACCAAAAAAAGTGTCATTGGTGTCATACTGTTTTATAACCTTCTCGCTGTGATGCTGCTGTTTCTCTGCTAAATATGTGCCTATTTAGATATTTCAGATCACAGAACCACTGAAATGTCAGAGATAGAGGAGATTTTTCAGGAATAATCACTTGGGTCACTGCATGAGCAGCATCCCCTGATGAGAGTCTGACTCATGGCGATGTTGTAGGGTAGGATCTTGTGATGTCACAGAGGCAGGATAGACAAGGGTTGAGAGGGGTCTAGAACTTGAGCCAGTTGATCATGCAAATGGTCACATAGGGTATCACACATTGCAATGCTGATTCAAAAATGCAAGAAAGGCCTAAGTGGGTACAACCACCTGCTTACTTGCCACTCCCCTTGCCACCTTCCTGATGTGTTGTTGTTTTGAAGCACCTCATTCACAGCCAGCAAACCTTAATGCCTATTTAACTTAGGCTGCTTATACACAACCCCTAATATATGCTGGCGACTTAAATGCAGATCCCCCCAACGTGGTTTTTGTTCTGCTTCTTGTGTTCCCACCCCCCACACTCTTGATTCTGTTGCTTCTGTCTGTGGTGAGGGGAGAGAGAGAAAAAATGCAGGCTCACTTCTGCCTGCCATCCGCAGCAGCCAGTTAGGATTCCTGTCTGTTAAAAGGGGGGGGGGACCCAACAAAAACAAAAAGCGGAGGAGGGCCAGGCATGTAATGCTTTAAAACAGCAGCAAGGAACAGCAACAAGGATTTTACCTCCTCAAGACCAGGTACTTGTAAAATGCGCTGGGGCGCGCTTAAGAGGGCGTGGTCGTACTTTTTTTTTTTAATCCGCTGCTGGTGGGAAAACAATTTTATGCTCCACATCTGTGAGCATTTTGCAGCGGACTTTAGGGGTCATGTAAAAGCAGCCTTATATGCAGAGTACATCATGGGAAAGGCAGGACTGGATGAATCGCAAAACGGAATTAAGATTGCTAGAAAAATATCAACAATCTCAGATATGCAGATGATACTACTCTGATGGCAGAAAGTAATGAGGAATTTAAAAACTTTTAATGAGAGTGAAAGAGGAGAGCACACAAATGGGTTGAAGCTAAACATTAAAAAAAACCCTACGATCATGGCTACCGGTTCCCATCATCTCCTGGCATTTAGAAGGGGAAGCGGTGGAGGTAATGACAGAGTTTACTTTCTTGGGCTCCATGATTACTACAGATGGTGACTGCAGCAATGAAATCAAAATATGCTTGCTTCTTGGGAGGAAAGCAATAACAAACCTAGACAGCATTTAAAAAAGCAGAAAAATCACTTTGCCGACAAAAGTTTGGATAGTCAAGGCAATAGTTTTTTCCAGTAGTGATGTATGGAAGTGAGAGCTGGACCATAAAGAAGTTGCCATAGAATTGATGTATTTGAGCTGTGGTGCTGGAGGAGACTCCTGAGAGTCCCCCGGACTGCAAGGAGATCAAATTTATCTATCCTGGAAGAAATCAACCCTGAATGTTCATTGGAAGGACAGATTTTAAACCTGAAGCTCCAATATTTTGGCCACCTCATGAGGAGAAAGGACTCCTTTGAAAAGTCCCTGATGTTGGGAAAGATTGAAGGCAAAAGGAGAAGGGGACGACAGAGAATGAGATGCTTAGACAGCATCATCGATGCAACTAACATGTACTTGATGTACTCCAGGATATAGTGAAAGACAGGAGGACCTGGTGTGATCTGATCCATGGAGTCACAAAGAGTTGGACACAACTTTATGACTGAACAACTAAAAACCCTGATGCCAGCTGAGAATGGGAGAAGAGGAATTTCTAAGCAATAAAGCTACACAAAAATCAAATGTTCTCCTCTTCCAGCCTGCCCTGCTTTGAGAGTCGTCTCTTTAGCAAGAGACCCCGAAAAGTATAATAATTTCCTGAGAGGCTTTAAATGTTGCCCTGAGACCTAGAAAGCCTAGTAGCCACATACAACTGAGTAATCAATATGTAAACATGGCTCCAGATTTTCAAGTCCTGCTGTTGTTTGCATCAACCAACTAAACAGAACCCACCACCACTTTTGGCCAATGGAATTATTTTCATTTCAAGAGTGGCAGTAGTGGTACTCATATGGGCTGGAAGATCAGTCTTAGCACATCACTATACTACTGCCTGCGCTGCTAGGAAAGCCCAAAATGAGCATGTAGAGCAGGCCTGTCCAAAGTCCGGCCCGGGGGCCAAATCCAGCCCGTCAAGCCATTCTGAGTGGCCTGCGGCTGGCCGGCCCGCCCCTCCCTCCCCCTCCTTTGCCCCATTTTTTAAAAAAAAATCTTCTGCCAACACTGACACCACTGGGAAGCTTGGGTGGACGGGTGGATGGGCGGTCTGCCGCGACTGGCACTGGTGTGGCGGTGGGCAGGCCAGCGGGCCTCTGCCACCGCCAAGGAGCTTTGGGGTGGGCTGGCGGGTGAGCCGTCGCCACCGCTGGGGAGCTTGGGGGGGTGAAAGGTCGCACAGATCACCTCTTCCAAGGGGCGACCTGTGGCCATGGCTCCCTCTGCTTCCTTTGGTCCCCACCTTTCTTCTTTCCTCCCTTCCTTGTTCCCCACCTTCCTTCCTTCCTCTCTTGGGTTTCCACCTCCCTCCCTCCCTCCCTCCCTTGGTCCCCGCCTTCCTTCCTGTGGGTGGAGTTGCAAGGGATCAGTGGGTGGGGCTTGCAGTGGCAGGGTCGGGGAGCAACCAGCCCCTGACACATTCTCAGCCACCAAATCTGGCCCTCCTTACAAAAAGTTTGGGCACCCCTGATGTAGAGGCAGAGGTGAAGCAGCCTACGAACCTTTTCAAGATTATCTGCCAAGATATCTGGTAAGCTAAGCCTATAAGCACTGTGTTGAGGATGGGAGCAGGGGCGGGGTGGTGGCGGCAGTAGGCAAGGAATCAGCTCAGGCAGACCTTATTTGGTCCCCACTATGCTAGGTGCGAGTGCCTAGATGCCCTAAGCACATCCGATCTCGCCTGATTTCGGAAGCTAAGCAGGGTCAGCCCTGGTTAGTATTTGGATGGGAGCCACCAGGGAATACCAGGTGCTGTAGGCGCCTGGAGTAGGAACTGGCAAACCACTCCAGTATTCCTGCCAAGAAAACTCCATGGACATGGGGTCACAAAGAGTCGGTCACGACTGTAATGACACAACACATGCTAGGTGCAGAAACTAGGTTCGGATTGAAAGCCTTGCAAATATGTAAGATTCTACAGAAGAAACTGGTTGCTAAGAAACCAATTGACAGAATATCTGTCAAAGTTATATTCGTTATTTAAAAAGTCATCAAAGATACTATTTGCTTCCTTGTTTGCTGCAATGATACTGGAAGCCTTCATGTTTTGCAAAGTTTGTTTCAAATCCAGTTGCAATTGTATTTGTGCTCTATAATATGGCACCAATCCAGCATAACATTAAGTACACTTAATCCTACTGAAATCAATGGGTTTAAATAATTTTCTCTATCGAGTTGCAACTAGAGGTGGGCATGAATCAGAAAAAAATGTGATTTGCTTTGATTCATGATTCATCAAAGTTAACAAATCACAAAAAAAGGAATTTACATTTTTTTCTAAAAAGTCAATGAAATGATTCATAAATTCATTTTTTACTTTAAAGCCGTATAAAATGGCCTCCAATGCATTAGGGACACCACATTTGCAAGGAAGTATCCCCAGACACCCAGAGACACCAAAACGGCACTGAAGCTTCTCCCAAATCACCTCTACAGTGCCTCTAAGATTGGTGAAGATTGGGTTTCAGATATCCGAGTTACACACCCACAAAATAGGCCCCATCAGAAAGTGCCCTTTAGCAACTGGCTTAGAGAAATCCAAACTTCACTAAACTTGGAGGGATTACAGAGGAGAGTCGAGGCAAGGTTCCCTGCAAATCCAGTGTCTCTCAGTGCCTTGGGGCCATTTTATAACCCAAGGAATTGACAAATCAAAAATCACCATAAATCCCTCAGATTGTATTTGTTGAGCATATAAATTTGTACAAATATGAACTGGTGAATTAGCAGTTTTGAATGAATTTTTCAATTCATTTTTAATTCCCTAAAAAATAGGGACTATGACTGCTGGCCTCATCTTTCTGGGCATGTTCAGAACCTTAGATGTAGCAGCTCTTTTTAATACTATTCTGAATCTAAATGCAGCCTGACCAGGTAGTGGAGGTCTCTTTCTCCTACATCTACACAAAGTATGCTCCCAGCTAACTTCTGCATCATCAAGCATGATAGCACAAATAGGTGATGACCTGCCTATACTAAATTAGCTCCTAGTGGTGATGGATACTTCTGCAGTACTATGCCTTTATAGAGCAGAGTTCAGTTTTCCCTCTATGGAGTGGCAATAGGAAGAGGTTCCTAGTGGGGCTACATATTATTTTGTTGCAAGAGAAGCAACAACAAGGTCTTGCAGTAAAGTAAAGGACTAATAAGCATCCATGGATCACAACCCACAAAATCTGATATCTCTGATAGTAAAAAGGTAAAGGTTCCCTCCACACATGCGTGCTTTGTTGTTGTTCAGTCGTTCAGTCGTGTCCGACTCTTCGTCAACCCATGGACCAAAGTTCACCAGGCCTTCCTGTCTTCCACTGCCTCCCGGAGTTTGGTCAAATCCATATTGGTTGCATCCATGACACCGTCCAACCATCTCATTCTCTGCCGTCCTCTTTTCCTTTTGCCTTCAATCTTTCCCAACATCAGGGTCTTTTCCAAGGACTCCTCTCTCCTCATGAGGTGGCCAAAGTACTGGAGCCTCAGCTTCAAAATCTGTCCTTCCATTGAACATTTGGGGTTGATTTCTTTCAGGATGGATAGGTTTGATCTCCTGCAGTCCAGGGGACTCTCAACACTCTCCTCCAGCACCACAGCTCAAAAGCATTGATTCTGCGGCAATCAGCCTTCTTTAGAGTCCAGCTCTCACTTCCATACATCACTACTGGAAAAACCACAGCTTTGACTATCCTGACCTTAGTTGGCAAGGTGATGTCTCTGCTCTTTAGGATGCTATCTAGGTTTGGCATTGCTTTCCTCCCAGGAAGCAGGCTTGCTAGTCTCGTCCAACTCTAGAGGTGGCACTCAACTCCGTTTTTAAGACAAAGAGCCAGTGTTGTGCAAGTCTGTGGCCATGTGGCCGACATGACTGAATGCATTTCTGCGCACGGAACACTTTACCTTTCTGCTTTTTATGGTTGTACCTATTTACTTGCATTTTACATGCTTTTGAACTGCGAGGTTGGCAGGAGCTGGCGTTAACGATGGGAGCTCACTCCACTGCGTGACACCTGGGCATTTATACTAAATTAAAATATTCTGGGATTGATATCATGAAAATATAAAGTACAGGTCATATGCAAAGTATCAAATGTGGCCCTAACTGATATGAACAAATGCAGAAAACACATGTTTTAATTATAGCACAGATCCCAATGGATTTTGATGGATCATGGATCTTCATGGGAGTAGCATTGTTTCAAACATTATCCTTCATACACTCCACACACAAAAAAAACTGCACAATGTCTATTTCTCAGAGCCTGGAAAAATTCCTGTTGCCAGTGATTCTGCTGTATAAGGCTGGTGACATCATCAGCTGTGGTGATTTATTTATTTAATCTATTATTATTATTATTATTGGCAAATAGAAATTCCAATTCTCCTTCAAAGCTCTGGAGTCTGGAAGGTCCCATGGCATGCCTTTCATTGTGAGGAAGCTACAGGGTGCTGAGGAAGGGGAGGAAGATTTAACTTTCAAAAACTGCTACCACCAGGATTATTTTATCAGCAGATGTGATTTTCAGAAATTAAAGGCTTTCCCATGACCAAAGGAATTCCATGGAATTCTTAGGACATGAAGTGGAGGATGTAGCATTCTTTTATTTCCTAACTTTTGGTCTATACCCACAGTCTGCTAGGGGAGAGGGCTGAAGCAATAGCGTCAGCAGGCCCTGCAAGAGTTGTTAGGGCACAAGTGCTGCTGTAACCAAGTCTTCGTTCTTGACTTTTTCAAATGACTTGATTAAGACAAAAGCTTCCCATGCACAGGGCTTTCTACTTTTTTCTTCTTTTTTTTTGGTTTGGTAGTCTTCCCAGAATCCTGAACTACTATATTGGGTGGTTCAAAAAGTTAACTTTCACAAGTGCTTGTAGGACGATATCTCCAGCTTTTGTATAAAATCCTTGACTTCTCTCCATGCGTCCTGCCCGGTATTTGTTGACTGAACAAAAACTTGACAATCGTTTTGAAAAAGCAGAAGTATTTTCTTTCTTTCTTTCTTTTTCTTTTTACTCCGGAAGGCTTTCTATCAGCCACAGTTTTTAGTCTAACCAACTTCAGTGTGCTGTTCTTTTCAGAAAAGAAAATAATGTTGTTTGCTTTCCTGCTCTTAATAGCTGAAACTGTTAAAGCCAGTTTCATCACTATTGCTGACGATCTGCTAGACAATCCTGAAAATGAACGCTAATTGCAAGCAAATAATCTGAAGATGTGCCAGACGGAATCAAACAGTATGCTGCTCAAACAATATGCTCTTCATGTGAAGGCAGCACTTAAATGCACTTGTTTTCACTGCTGGTAAGAAACCTCTGTTCCTCATGTTCAGAACTACAATTTAAAGAGAATTAGAGGCATCATATACGCAGGGTTCATATATCCCGTCTTGGTATATATTCCGTTATAGTGCAAATGGAATCAATTTACAAAACCCTGTGGCCCCTAGGGAGAGCTTGAGAGGGTCTCTCCCATTTGTTTCAGTGCATGGGAAGCTTTTGTCTTAATCAAGTCATTTGAAAAAGTCAAGAAAGAAGAGCAAGACTTGGTTACAGCAGCACTTGTGCCCTAGCAACTCTTGCAGGGCCTGCTGACGCTATTGCTTCAGCCCTCTCCCCTAGCAGACTGTGGGTATAGACCAAAAGTTTGGATTCCTCACAGTGGCCCCAGAGTTTAGGTAAACTGGACATTCTGAGACATGCTACAATGATAGCTGGAAGCCATCCACTAAAAGAACCAGGTAAGTTCATATTTGGGGTGGAAGGAGGGTGGCCTAATTACAAATGACAGGGGACCAATGGAGGCCAAGGCCTTAACCAAGGACAGAGTCACATTTTGAGCTTATACTGCAGTTTTGTTTTCTCTGAATTGAAGGAAATCAATAGACTTAATTAATAGAAGATCAATAACCTAGAAGGCCCTTAGTGTTGGCATTGGGAGTCTTCTCAGTTTCTAGAGCAGGGAGGGGGCTTATCTTTTCCCCCCAGGAAGAATATATGCCCTAAGACAGTTCAATTGTAAAATGCAAGACTCTACAAAGGCAGTTCCTAGCCCACTGGGACATGTCAATAGAACAAAAAAGCAGGGGAGGTGATTGATGTTTACTTAAAAGATAAGTGATACTCTTATTCCTCCAACTGTCTGCTTAAGGCTGAAACCGGGATTCTTTTGCCTTTCGGAGGCAAAACTGCAGACAGACTTTGTTCTGAAATGATGAAGAGCTTCTTTTCCTCACTCAAAGTGAACAAACTGGCCTTTTAGTGGCCATTACTAATATCAGGAAAAGGAGATGAAGACTAAGAACTTCTAGGGCCACCTGATTGTACAGTACTGTCTTGAAACACTTGCAGAGTAAACTATCTGAAGCCAGCTCTGGACTTAAAAAAAAAATTAAGTACGACCACACCCACCTAAGCGCGTCCCAGCGCACTTTTCAAGTACCTGGCCTCCAGGAGGTAAAAAATCATTTGATGTGAATTGTGAAGCTGTGAATGCCAGGCTCCCTCGCCTTCTGTTTTTTTTTTTTTTCTCCCGCCGCCCCTTTAAGATACAGGAATCACTACAGGGCGGCTTGGGGCGGCTTCAACTGGCAGACGGAGGTGAGCCTGCATTTTTTCTCCTTTTTTTTCTCCCTCCCCTCACACAGACAGGAACAATGGAGTGCAGAGGGGTGGGAACACAGGAAGAGCGACAAACCCCCACAATCTCTGGTCCAAATTTAAGTTGCCACCGGATTATAGAGGTCGTGTAAAAGTGCCCAAAGTTTCCTGATTTCCCCCAGTCTTGGCCTCCTTGTCTCTGCAGTATTGAATTCTAGTGTCTGTGGCTTGGCTAATTTCCTTATGTCTGACCACTCTTAAGCCAAGGCCAAATTTATCAAAATCTCAAGGGACAGATCAATTTTTCAACAGCTTTTCTTGCTCCACTGTTCTCTCAGTGTTCTCTAGGGTCTGATCAATTTTTCAGCAGCTTCTCTTCCTTCAGTGTTCTCCAGCAGCTTTTTAGCTGTCTTCCATATTCTCAGGCTGTTGTGTATTCGAGAGGCAGGAAGGACATAGAGTGCTCTAGAGAGTGGTTCAGTGAAGCAAACTGGATTTCCTTTACACTGGCGTAAGTAGGGAGGGGTGGAAGAGTGCATTTGCCCCAGGGCACGCAGCAATCTGGGGGTGCCTGGAAGGGGAGCAGGAGGAGGAAGCCATGTGCCATCCCACCAGCAGTCCTCCTTTTGCTCCGCTAAGGCTTGGCGATCCTTAGTCAGGGGAAAGGAGGAGAGGGAAGCAGGTAATTTTTTTTCCAAGCAGCACTTCTGTTGATAGCTCCCCCCCACTAAGGCTCTGGGGAAAAGAGGAGAGGGAAGCATGCGACAGAGGTGCTGTTTGGGGAAAAAATCCCATTGCCTGCTTCCCTCTCCTCCTTTCCTTGGGCTAACGATTTCCAAGCCTTAGCCGGGGGAAAGGGGGAGGGGATGTGTGCTACAGAAGTGATACTTTAAAAAAAATAGCCTCCTTGGCACTATCCCCACACTGTGCTGTTTGCACAGGAAAGGATTAACTGGAAATGAGACCCACAAAGAGGGCATGAAAAGGAGATACCCTTCTCCCCCCCCACGTTTCCACAGTATCTGCCCCCCCTTGATGGGTGGGTAAGACACAGTTGGTGGGGGTGGGTGGGTGCAAAAAGTGTCTTTGTCCTTGGGCACTCCAAACTCTAGCTACGCCACTGTTCCTTTAGGCAAATACTGGTCAGGGCAGAATTTAGGAATAACTTGTCAAAAATACTGCCTTACTTGCAACGAGTGCCCTTTTCCAATAACAAATGTTCAGCAAAGTTGTTTGTAATTCAGCAGGCAACAAGTTCACTCCTATATCAACATACAGTGGTACCTTGTATAAAGGAATTAATTCGTTCCAAATGAAATTATGTTAAGTAAATTTTCCTTTATAAAAATTTCTAATAGGAATGCATTGAAAATGGACTAATCCCATTTTTATGTTGTATGGATTCTCCCCATAGGCGATTGTGAAGAAAATTTCCCCTATCTCCGAAATTTTTTATGTTGTACAAATTTTATGTTATACAAACTGTTTGTTATACAAGGGTCCACTGTAATTGTAAATTTTGGAAGCATATTTTATCATTACTGGTGTTTAAGACTATCTTGTGTTTATGCCATTAAAGGTTTTGATTTGATTTGATTTGAGTATCTTGTGGTTCAGTGTTGATTCATACTGTTCCTTGTGCTGCTACCTCATATTTGCTTATGGGTACTAAAATGACAATGGGGTGGATAACAGGATTTTTAAATAATAGTAACTGGTAGTATAAGTAACAAAAAGGTAACTGCTTCAATTATTTTTCTTTAGAAACGTCAAATAAACATCCCCTTTAAAAAGTACAGCAATATTATAACTAACTACTTTTGATGCATAGGAACTGTTATAATAACTGATTACTTTTAAGAGTAACTGTCCAATTTCTAATTAGATATCAGCTTGGGAGAGAGTGTAGGAGATTTGGTGCCTTTAGAAAAGGGCAAAATGGCACTTCAACTTATTACTCATATTGATGGCAGGAGTCTGATTAAATGGTGGCACCAGACATTGAGTGAGTGAGTGAGTGAGTGAGTGAGTGAGTGAGTGTGTAGAGGGGTGATGAGTATATTTGGAAATTATTGACTTCTGAAGAACTTTGAAAAAAATATGCCTTCCTGCTGAGAGAGAAGCATTTGCATCCCTTTTCCCTCAGGGTACTGTTAGTCTTCCCTGTCCAGGGGTGGGGTGGGGGGAATTCAATCTGACTGACCTCCTGCCTTTATGAAAAGAAAAATATATATTATTTTTTCCTCAAGCCCAAATTGCTGCTTGCTTTATCTTTTTCACTTACTCAGAACGTAATCCTCTTTTCTACATAGAAGCAAGATGAATTTCTTTGGTGGAATGGCTAACTATTCTGCTTTCTAATGCACTCTTCAGGATACAGAACTAATTGTATGATGTGATCACACATTGTAACTAATAGAATGAGAATACTTTCAAATCACAAGGCTTGAAGGTCAATTAAATCTCTCAGTAGGAAATGGTATTTCAGCATTCCTATCAATATACACAGCATAACAGCACTTCTGAAGTAACCTGCTGGTAATGCCAGTGTGATCTGGTGGTTAAAATGCTAGATTAGAATCAGAGAGATTTGGAGCTGTTCAGATCCTGTCACAGTTGTGAAACTCAGTGGGGCAAGTTATTTTTCTCCAAGCCTAACTAACCTCATAGGGCTGTTCTGAAGATGTTCAGATTATTATAAATACAAAGAGAAAATGAAATCTACATAGTTCCTCAGAGGAATTTTAAAATGGAAGGAATGAATAAAAATGCAAGTGTCTCATATGTGATTTGAAATCTTAAGTGTTACAGTTCTCATGCTAAAACATTAACAGTAAGCTGGTAATTTAGCTTATTGTGGAAACTGCCAATGATTATGACATATAAAATGAAGTCAAGTTCAGGAGCAATGCTGCTGAGCTTTAAGGGCCAAGCCATGCAGGTAGCACACAAGGGGGGAAATTAATCCCCCCCAATCCAGCCACTGCAGAGGAACTATGGAGATATAGGGTAACTAGACTTACACAGAAGTTATTGATAGCTCCTAAAAACAATTTCTGCACTGGGATTCATATTACAAGATTTTGCTTGCACAGCTCATAAAATGACTTGCCACAAGCAGAGTTTCTACAATGCTGTGGTAGAAACAGAGATAGGGATAGTTGATTTTTTTTTTTGGACCACAGCTTCCAGAATAACCCTGGTAGCACAGACGGTTACTTCACCTCCCTCTCATTGTGGTTCGAGGTCCCGCTTGGGACCGGTACGAGAAAATGTTACTCCACTTCCATTGTGTGATGGCAGAATCTCGTCCCGACCACGCCCCCTGAACTGGGATTTAAGCATGATGAGCCATACCTCTCCCTGACCTCGGGAATTTTCTTTTCTCAGTTCCTGTTTTGAGACAAATGCCCATGAAGTAACGCTCGTCACGCAACATGCACATTCTCCATCAAGTGGCAGGAGTGCGAAGTTGCATTCTCCAGTACAATCCCAATGGCATAAAAAAAGCATCGCAGAGAGGGAAGAAGGCATAAAACCTCAAACTTTGCTGCTTAACGCATGAAAGGCAAACTTACAGAGAATCGAAATAACGAAAAACGGAAGGTCAGACCAGGGGGAAAAAAGGGAAACGAAGGCAGGGAAGTACAGATGTTGTCACGAAACAAGGACGTGAAGTAACAGTTGTCACGATACCATCAATCATGCCTGTGGGTAAACAGAAACAGGGACAGAACTGGGACAAGACCACATGACCACGAACGACATTATCACGAAACAAATGTAATCTCGGAACGAGGAAGGACGTGAAGTAACCATCATAGTCCACTCTGCAAACTGCAATTCTCTGTTCTCATCTTTAGAAAGGAAGCAGCATTTGCGTCTATTGTGAGGAACTATATAGAATTATAAAAGACACCAGGATATGTTTCCAGACATAACATTGCTGGCTAAAAGCAATTCAGTCACACAGCCAAACCATTCTTGTGGCATTTCTGAAATTATACTAACTTACTGTCTCATTTTTATTTGACTACAGCCATTCAATTAGCCCCTTCTAACTTTGCCCACATTTACAATCAAACTAGGAATCACTTAGCTACTACTAGCAATGGCTGCTGAAATCGGTTTATATTCATTTCGGTTTGCAACCATGAAGCTATGTAATCATAATGAACACATTTAGTACCATTGCAGCAGTCATAAAACTGGTCCAAGGATCCAAGCAATTTTATGCACTGTGATGTAGCGGATAGAGTGATTGTCTAGAACTCTAGAGAACAGGGTTGGAATTCTCACTTTGCTATGGAAACTCACTGGAGGTGGGTTGGTGGGTGGAACCGGTAAAACCATTCCTTACATATCTCAGTTACCTTGAAAGCCCTATTAGGGTCATTAATAAATCAGTTCTGACTAAAGATGTAAAATTTCTGGAAATTTTGAAGATCGGAAAAAAAACAGAAAAAATGAAAAAATGCTATATTAGCACCACCCCCTTTTATAGCTTGAAAGTCATTCTGTTACATTAGGAACATAAAATATTACTATGGATAATTTGACTTAGCTAAATATGATCACAACTAGTATATTAAAATATAGTGTAGCCAAATAATTTATTACAAACAGGATTTATTTTTAAAATAATATTTATTGTAATTGTAACACATGGAGTAACCATCTCCTGCACTGTCTACTGGTCCATGTGGAACAAAAACCCTCTAAAATGTTTATTCCCTCTCCACAGTATTAAATAATTTAAAAAACTCATTCTCAAAAAAAAGAATTGAAGAGGGGAAAATGTATACAAGGAAGTGGGAAATTTAAGCAGAATCGTTTTTGTTGCTCTGTATTTTCTTCCAGTGCTTTGAGGCCTAGTGAAGAGGACAGAACAGATCCAAACACACCCACCCACATGCAAAAACAAAAGGGAAGCTTTTTTCTTTTTCTTGTGACAATAGCAGCACTTCCAAAGGAATAAATGTATCTTGTTCTTGCATTGGAGAGTTCAGTTTGTAACCTAGGACTTGCTCAGTGCACAGAAATTAGAATAATCTGATACTATGAATATTTTTTAGAAATGATTTGCTCTATATCCCAGAGTACAGAGAAAAACTCCTTGTTCCCTGAGCTCCTTGCCCTCTGAAGATGCCAGCCACAGAGTCTGGCGAAACGTCAGGAAGAACATGGCCAAACAGCCTGAAAAACTCACAACAATGGTTTCGAAAATATTTGAACACTCTGTCTTAAAATATTTTATTCATCATCTTAAAATAAAACATTCTACAGTAATCCTCCACCTATCACGGGGGTTAGGGATCCAACCCGACCCGCAATAATTGAAAATCCACGACATGGGGTTGCTGAGTCAGGATCAGAACTGGGGGACATGGCAATGCCCTGAACAGGCCTCCAACAGGCTTCCTGGGCCCCAGAAGTGGTTTCTTGCAATCCGGAAGTAACTTCCGGTTTGTCGGAAGTCACTTCCGGTTTGCAAGAAACCAGTAATGGGGCCTTTGACAGGCCCGGGAAGCCTGTCGGAGGCCCATTTGGGTCAGCCTGTCAGGCCTGGGTTAAGTGCAGTAGGCCTCAAACAGGCCCAAACACCTTACCTCAGGGGCCCTTGCCTTTCATGTGCTGCAGTCCCGCAATATACTGGGACCACAGTATATGAACCGCGAAACGGCAGGGGACCACTGTATAATAATTTTTTCTTTGTTCAAGTTTTCCCACTTCCCCGGGGGGGGGGCACAATTTCCTCCATGCCTTCACATCTGTAGTTCTGACCTGGTAGCCCAGAACGAACACACACATTGAAAAATTATTGGAAGTGAATGTACTGTACATATGCCAGTATAGATAGTTCTTCATTCTAGCCTGCTATAGAATTTTTGACTTAATAAAGGAAACCCTCCCCCCAGCCTTAATCTGCAAGACCTCAAGAGAGCTGTTAGTGATAGGATCATTTAGAAGTCATTCATACATAAAATGAAAGTGGTTTGGCAGCATGTAACACAGAGAGAGCATTTTTGTTATGGTATTATCCATAATCTTAAAGTCACTTAAATCTGTAAGTGACATTTGGTTGGGCAAATACGTGGCTGTGTTTTCAATTCTCACATAGTACTCCGCCTAACCTTCATGGATTGGACAGAATTACTGATAATGCCTATTTCAAAACCTTTCTTGCTATCAACAGTGTTAAAGAATGTTCTGTGAAGCCCTTGCATCATCACCTGGGCTGGCTAATAGTGTGACAATAGGAATTATTTTATTATAAGGCCATTATTTTTATGTTTGTATAGGCTGCTCTACTATTGCATAAACTGGGGGAGGAAATACAAAGCATTCATTTGAAGAATCTTTTTATAATAAGCAGATGTACCAGACTAATTATAATGGCAGTTCTGAAGCTATCAGGTTTTGTTAGATATGCCATGACCTGAGAGGACAGATAAATAGTGTTTGAAGCAATATTTATTTGTAGCAGATGTCATTATTAGACAGCAAATATATTTCAGAGCTAGGTTTTTTGAACTGCTGCACATTAAGTGTATCCAGATGGATGTTTGGGCAAGAAGAAAAAGAATTAACATTACTGGACAAAAACCAAGCACCAGTCCCTGCTAAAGTTGACCCATTCAATCATTTTCTCAGTAAGTGAGTAATATTCACTGACTGGTGTTGTGTTACAAAACTTTACACATGCAACTCAGATGACATCATCAGCCCCAGCTGTTGGCAGAAGAATACCATTCCTTGCTTTCCCCAAAGCTTTAATTCATTTAATTCCCTCAAGGGATGTAGTTTATGATATCATTCTGGTAGCGTAACAGGATTCTGGCCAATGGCTCTACATAAGAAGAGCCATGCTGGATCAGGCCAAAGGCCCATCTAGTCCAGCTTCCTGTATCTCACAGCGGCCCCACCAGGTGCGTTTGGGAGTGCATGAGACTAGATATCTGTCTCCTGATACCACTCCCCTGCATCTGGCCCTTGAAGTAACCCAGTTTAAAGCCTGGAGACTCCACATCTCCATCATGGTTTGTAACCTGTGATGGACTTTTCCTCCAGGAATCTGTCCAATCCCCTTTTGAAGGCATCCAGGCCAGATGCCATCACCACATCCTGTGGCAGGGAGTTCCATAGACTTACAATGCGCTGGGTGAAAAAATATTTTCTTTTGTCTGTTCTTACTCTCCCAGCCCTCAATTTGAGTGTATGTCCCCTAGTTCTGGTATTTTGGGAGAGAGAGAAGAGCTTCCCTCTATCCACTTTACTCATACCCTGCATTATTTTGTACGTCTCAATCATATCCCCCCTCAAGCGCCTTTTTTCCAGACTAAAGAGGCCCAAATGTTTTAGCCTTTCTTCATAAGGGAGGTGCTCCAGCCCGGTAATCATTTTAGTCGCTCTCTTCTGCACCTTTTCCAGTTCCACTATGTCTTTCTTGAGATGCGGTGACCAGAATTGTACACAATACTCCAGGTGGGGCCTTACTATTGTTTTGTATAATGGCATTATAATGTTGGCTGTTTTATTTTCAATCCCCTTTTTGATAATCCCTAGCATGGAATTGGCCTTCTTCACCGCTGCCACACATTGGGGAGACACCTTCATGGAGCTGTCCACCAACACACCAAGATCTCTTTCCTGATCCGTCACGGATAACTCAGAGCCCATGAGTTGATAAACGAAGTTTGGGTTTTTTGCCCCAATATGCATTACTTTACATTTGGTTACATTAAAACGCATTTGCCATTTCTCAGCCCACTCCCCAAGTTTGGAGAGATCCTTCTGGAGCTCTTCACAATCTTCTCTGGTATTTACCACACGGAAAAGTTTTGTGTCATCTGCAAACTTGGCCACCTCACTGTTTATCCCTGTCTCCAGGTCATTTATGAACAGATTGAAAAGCACCGGTCCCAGGACAGAGCCCTGGGGCACACCGCTTTTCACTTCTCTCCATTGCGAAAATTTCCCATTGACACCTACTCTTTGTTTCCGGGATTTCAACCAGTTCTCAATCCATAAGAGGACCTGCCCTCTTATCCCCTGACTGTGCAATTTTCTCAGCAGCCTTTGGTGAGGGACTGTGTCAAAAGCTTTTTGAAAATCCAGATAGACTATATCAACCGGTTCACCCAAATCCACGTGCCTGTTGACCTTTTCAAAAAATTCTAAGAGGTTTGTCAGACAAGATTTACCCTTACAGAAGCCATGCTGATTTTCTCTCAGCAAGGTTTGTTCTTTTATGTGTTTTAAGATTTTCTCTTGGATGAGGCTTTCCACCATCTTCCCTGGGACAGATGTAAGGCTAACCGGCCTGTAGTTTCCCGGGTCCCCCCCTCCTTCCTTTTTTAAAAATTGGTGTGACATCTGCTATCCTCCAGTCCCCCGGCACTGTGGCCGTTTTAAGAGACAAGTTGCATATAACCGTTAAGAGATCTGCAATTTCATTTCTCAGTTCCCTAATAACCCTTGGGTGGATGCCATCTGGGCCCGGTGACTTGTTAATCCTCAATTTATCAATTAGTCCTAAAACCTTCTCTCTTTTAACCTGTATTTGATTTAATTCTTTAGTCAAGAGGGGCGGCTGAGGCAGCGGAATCCGCTCAAGGTCCTCTGTCGTGAAGACAGACGCAAAGAACTCATTCAATTTCTCTGCAATGTCCAAGTCTTCCTTAACCTCCCCTTTTCCTCCCTCACCATCCAGAGGGCCAACTGGTTCTCTGGCAGGTTTTCTACTTCTAACATATTTAAAGAAGCTTTTATTATTACCCTTTATATTGCTAGCCATTCGTTCCTCAAAGTCTTTCTTTGCCTCCCTTATCATCTTTTTACATTTCTTTTGCCAGAGTTTGTGTTCCTTTTTATTATCCTCATTTGGGGAGGATTTCCATTTACAGAAGGACCTCTCCTTGTGCTTTAGAGCCTCTCTAACTCCACTCGTTAACCATGCCGGTGCCCTCTTGGACTTAAATGAGCTCTTCTTTCTTTGTGGTATGCACTTGTGCTGGGCCTCTATTATTGTTGTTTTAAACAGGCTCCATGCACTCTGAAGAGATTGGATTCTTTTAACCTTCCCCTTCAGTTTCTCTCTAACTAGTTTCCTCATCTGAGGGAAGTTTGCCCTTCGAAAATCAAGGGTTTTTATGTCTGATTTGGTTGACACTCTTCCTCCGACATGCATGGCAAAGGTAATTGCAGCATGGTCACTGTTCCCCAGAGGCTCAGTGACATTCACATCCCTGACCAGGTCCTGAGTATCACACAATATTAGATCCAGAGTTGCCTGTTCTCGGGTGGGCTCCGTGACAAGTTGCTCTAAGGCACAGTCATTCAGCAAGTCGAGAAACCCAATTTCTCTTTCTTGCCCGGAGCTCGCATTGGCCCAGTCAATGTGGGGATAATTGAAGTCCCCCATGATTACTATCCTATCCCTCTTAGCCACCTCCATGATTTCTCTCCTCATTTCAAGGTCCCCCTCAAGGTTTTGATCTGGTGGACGATAGAATACTCCAACGATCACATCACTCCTTGGACCTGGTAGTTTAACCCACAGTGATTCTATGGTGGAGTCAGACCCTCTGTC
>JAHTLZ010000237.1:52845845-52860838 GCA_023846285.1 Phrynocephalus versicolor
TGACTGACTGACTGACTGACTGACTGACTGACTGACTGACTGACTGATTGATTGTACTTCAATGCATGCCTATGGGAAAATGAAAAATGAAACTGAATGAAATGAAAATTTACATTTTGTTTCATTTTGGTTTTCTTTGATGGGTCACTTCGTTTTTGTTTCATTAGGGAACGAAATGTTTTGTGCCCATCTCTAGGGAGAACTAGGACTTAATTTTTGAAGTGGTATTGAAATGGATGGACTAACTTCATTAAAATTTAATTTTACAAATTACCAAAGGAAAAAATAACTGTTCAATAAAGAAAATGAAATTTTTAACATCTGCAAGCTCAGTATGTAATATAAATAATGAGGACACAACCATCTATATTTCATTAGGAGAGAAACGCCATCATTTTAAAGTAGGTCAGATATGGTGCTCAAAAACTCCTGCTAATGTTACGGTGATGCCTTCTGTGCTCTTACAGGAACATAAGGTGAATAAACAAATCATATGCAAGATTGCCTATCTATTGATAACTACATCATGCTCTCAATAGCAATAGTTAGAATCAATATGGTACATATGTGAAGATCCATTTTAAAGTACATTTAATTTTGTGCTATTATCTGCTATAATGTGCTTACACTGCAGAAATTTGAATAACTGGTATTCAATTTTTTAAATGAGGCTTTGGATAATATATCAAGTTTTAAAAGAAGAGGGCTAAAGAAGGATAAGGAGATAATTGTCTGCTTGATAGTGCAGCCTTATGATAGTCAGCTCAGGAAAAAGTACCTTAATAATGGTTGCAAAGTACCTCTGCTTAACAAAGTAATGACTATAAACCAAGACTGTCCAGAAGTCATTATTAAATTGACACAGCTCAAGAAAAAACTGACATAGAGGACATATGGAGGTAGAAGATAGATATTCTACATTTTACTGAATTATAGCAGTGGCATCACATATTTCACTGCTTCAAGTAAAACCATTTATTATTTATTTAGAATATTTTTATCCCTCCTTTCTCCTTGGAAAGGACCCAAGTCAGCTCACAACACTGAAGTACAATAGACTGTATAAAGTTGGAGATAATGAGCATGCAACAGTTGTTAACACATCCAATACAATATTTAAAGACAATAGCAGCAAATAACTACTTCCTTTCCCTAAGAACTCTTCTGCCAACCTAGCAGTTCAAAAGCAAGTAAATGCAAGTAGATAAATAGGTACTGCCGTAAAAAGTGGGATGGTCAAACAGTGTTTTGTTGTTGCCATGGCGGCCATATGGCCACAGACTTGCACAACACTGGCTCTTTGGCTTGTATATGGAGATAAGCACCATCCCTAGAGTTGGACATGACTGACACACATGTGCAGAGGGAAACTTTACCTTTACCTTTTCCCCTAATAACTAAACTAAAACTAGTATATGAAGGCAATGATAAAGAAAAAAAATCACTCCTTTCCAAGTAACTATAACCTCTACAGATACTTTTACTGACATGGAGGTGTGAACTCAATAAATAGTAGAAAAGTCATACCACCTGTCTCATACTATGCTTCAAGTTTCTACCTTGTAGTCTTTTTGGGATACTGAGTTGACGATAAGATTAGAAGGGAGCAGATGAATTTAGATCATCTACATACAAACTTTGGGACCTCATTTCTAACAAATTCTAATAATTTCAAATGTGATCAATCCCTTGTTTTTCTTGAATTACGCAACTAGTTTCTAAATTTAGGAGCATATTCTTTAAAATTATTTCTAAAATCTGAAGTTGTCATTTAATGAAGTAAATTATATTTTTCTTTTCCCTAATGTAACAAACACGGGTAGGGGGAGAGGTCTGTACATATAATGAATGAAGAAACGGGTCATGCATTTTGTATTAGGGGTGCTGAAATTATAAATAGCAATCGTCATTTATTTACTTTGACAGCATCCATTTTAGAGGATGGAGTTTTGTACTGAACTCTTCTTTGAAACCTCACAAACTGCCTGTTTGTTTGACTGGGAGGAACTTTTATGAGCTCTTGTGACTATCTGTTTATATCTAGCACTAACCAATTGTTCCTTCCAGCCTTTGATTTCAAAGAAAGCATCACCTCTCTGCTGATTAATGTTTTTCCCCTTATCTTTCTTCAGTTGGTGGCAAGTATTTGTTTGCTGCTGATATATTCAGTTGGTTGCTAAATATTCATGTAATAAAGAAAGCAACATACACAAGCTGCAATTTCGAACATCTGCAAGTACAAATATATTTTTAAATTCGTTCTACTACAAATGTCTCAAAGTAAGTTACTGAGACTTTTAAGTGCCAGTCAATGAGAAAGGTGTGGACTCTGGGGAGCCTGTAGATATTCCCCTCTTTGGGTCTCTGTACATCTACTGCACAACAAAAGGAATTTTACCAAAAATTAAAAACCCTGCTTCAGTTTGTAAGGATATGTTACGTGTCTTTGCTCTAATGATAACAGATTGTCGCTCCCATAAAAATAGCATGGGCAGATTTTATTTTGATCTTTTACTATCAGGAGATCACAATACATTGTTTGTTGAAAGGTATTCAACCTGTGATTCTGAATTAAAAGTGAGAAACTTGACTGTGAACTCTCTGACATCCCAAAGCTCTGCTCAAATTTCTTTCCTGCTTGTAATTAGACACTATCAGGACTCTCTATTTCCTGACCTGAACTGTGGTATAATATTAATGTGCTGCATTCGGCACTATCAGCCAGCTTCAGAGTCTTCCCTTCCAGCCCACACAACGCCAACTTGACAGGGGAACACAAATATTCCTAGATGCCATTTGTCCTTCACCATATGGAGCAACAGCAGCTCCTGTCAATTGCAAATAATAGCTATAGTAATATAGTCATTCTAAGTTTCAGCATTGCACTGTGAACTACGACTATAGTAACAAGTCACTCTCTGGCCATGTCAGTTGAGAATAATTCTAAGGAAGAAGTCACTCAGAGGACTCTGAGTCATGGTCCCTTTACAGTGAGTTAAACTGGTTAGACTTTAAGAGGCTACAAGTTTCATGTTGCTATTTTTTGCTACAAAAATATAGGTCAGTTAAGGATACACCACACAAAGGCTTGTGTGATTTTCTCATCCCTTGAGTTACAGGATTGCCGCAGGTTGTCCATTGCCAGTGAATTCAAAACTTATATTGTCCATCAGAACGCATATCTGAGAGCAGGGCATGTGACAAGACAATTAATAATCGCTTTAGTACTGCAGAACTTGAAGGGCTCCTCCAGGATCACCTAGCTCCTAGCCCAACCCCTGCTAAGGCAGCATAGTGTGGAATTGAACTCTCAACCTCTAGCTCCACAGCCAGATACCAAATATTACAGATTTATCAAGCAGACAATTCTAATGGAGTAAACATGTAACAGAAGACTCAGCACCTCCAAGCCTGTCTTCTCCCTGTTCCATGTTTGCCTTTTACAGCAGTGATAATGCAAATGCAGTAGTAATGTACAAAGCATCCATTAATGGCTTTCACTGCAATCTATCTATAGTACACCTCTAGTGATGTGCCATATTTCAAAAATAATCCCCAAACAACCTAAGTGTACAGTAATTTTAACGTGACAAAAGAGTGAGATTCCAGTTCCATATATGGCGGGAAATTATTTTGCAATCAGAAGCAAAAAAAATTAAAATAACATATTTAATACAACAGGCAATTTATGTTGCCTACATTTAAAACTCTGAGTATCATGGGGTGGGCACAATTTGGTTATGATCCTATGAGGAATAATCAACACTCTCAACAAGAAGTATATGTATAGAACTCAGGCAGGTAAACTGTATTTCTTTTTCTTTTTCTTTTTCTTTTTGTTTGTTAAATGAATTTTCAGAAAGTTACAGATATGGTTGTGCCAAGTATACCAGGTAAGTCTTTATGCATGTTGGCTGTATGCATAAGTGATCTGATGAAACTCATGCTTTGGAATATTAACAATTTAATCATTTTAATATCAAATAACATAGTAAATATTACAGATAATGCAGTTGTAAGTCAGTGTTGGGCTGGGGCTTCATTTTTTTCTTAAAGGAGAATTAAATGCTAAAGACTGATGAAACTTCTCAAGTTTCAGCATCCAAGATATTTTATAAAGTGTGCAAGCAGATTAATCTATATTGCTTTAAGTTAAGAACAAAAAACAACCTGATCTCATCTTCACTGAATTGTTCACAAATAGTGTACATTATGTTGGCACTCCAACGAGGTTCAAGTTTACACAAGATCACAATTTTACATTGAGCAAACTGCATCAATCTGTATTGTGTACAGTTCTTTATGGGGACAGTTCAGTGGACCCCCACCAGAACCCTTCTGCTGTTTAAAACCAAGGATTTTCTTCTTAAAGAAACAAGAAACATAATTAGAATTCTAAGGTACAGGAATGAGAGATTATGGCATTGAAATGACAGACTATCTGGCAGTCATAAATGTTTTACTTGTTGACTTTTCTCTCCTGGGTTTGCTGCCATTATGGAGTAGCAGGGGTTGAATCAGAGAAAAGTTCAGTTGCAACTTTTCATCAAGGCTTTTAAAAGTCAGACACATCTCGTGGGAACGCATGAAAGGACCTTCACAGCTGCTGTGCCCTAACTCTGGAAGTCCCTCACACTAGAGGCCAGGACATCTTTGATGTCTTTCCGGAAACAGGCAAATACCTTTCTCTTCAGGCAAGCTTTCCCTGAATGATGGACTACCTATATGTGTCTTTTATATGAATCTATATCATCACATAGACATTGTGTTTATAGCCACTTATAACCTGATGTGATTGCATTGACACCATGTTTTCAATGTTAGTTTCCATCACTCATAACTTTTATATGGAATTTTACTCTCTTTTTAACTGCTCACGTTTTCTTGTAGCTTTAATGTAATGCTTTCTTTTACTGCTATAAGATGTCCCCAATTCCCTGTTCTCAATACTTGAACATGTCTTAATTGTACTGGACTGTATATTATCCCTCATTACTGTAAGCCTCCTTGGGTCCTTTTCCAAGGAGAAAAGCAAGGTAAAAATACTCTAAAATAAATAAATAAATCATATGCTTTCTTCTGACCAATTTATTACAGCTTTCAACAAACAATATATTAATGTGCATTGTAATTTATGAAATGTACTGATCATTCATTTTCAAGAACAAAGTTTTTGCTATGACTTTTAATGAAACTAGAGTGTTTATATATCTGGAAATGGAAGAGTAAGTCTACTAGTAGTAGAGGTATTTGTGTTCAGAGTGATATTTTTAAACTCATAAAATACACTGCTATCAGCTCTATAAACATCAATACCTTGTTTAATGTTTCTTTGTAAAGTCTGTTTTGCCGAAACATGCAGAAGGCCTGCAGGAGTTCTTATTTGGAATATCGTAACAAATGTCCCAAACATAAACTAACTGATAATCATGTATGGTTTATGTAACATGTTTCATCTGATTTATCAAAATGTTCAGGACATAGTAATGGAAATATAATACAAAATTTATTTTAGAAATATCTAACATTTATGAATTCTTTATTTGATATATTTTGGGCTGTTTTATGCTCTATAATTCTGTACCAGGAACAGAATGTCTTCTAAGACTTTGATATAATACATTCAGAATAACACTATATCATCATCCAAAGCTAGCTTCAAATAAATAAATATCCTTATTTCTAATCTCTAATTTATTTTCCTGTTTTGACGGATGCTGTAATTTCACCTGTTAAATATCATCTGGTCTGTTCTTGACTGAGGAATTCTATGCAATACTCAGTCTATTGTACCTACTTGAAAAGTAACAGAGGATTGTTTTCTTCACTACTTTACATATGATATTTTTCTAAAAGTGGAGAATTACCCTGCATATGTAATTTATTAATAAATTTATTATAATTTATTATGTAATAAATGCTCTCTCTGTGTGTGCAGGTGTGTGTGCGCGCAAGCCAACATAGACAATAGTGAGAGATGATTGGATAGGGTTGCAACATTATCCAGTTGGCCAGGTTTAGCTGAAATTTTAACATGCCACTTGCTGATTATTCACTGGAGTGAGATTCTAGAAGAGATTCCAAGAATGTGGCTTCTCAGTGCATAAAATAAAGAAAGTGGGAGGAGTAGTGACACAAAAACTAATCAACTAAATTCTAAAAAATGAAACTAGATCTGATTATATAGGAAGAATCTCTTTAAAATAAACAACAGGCACAATGTAACAAAGATGGCAAATCCTCAGTTTTTACCTAAAATGAAGCAAATCTCCGTGTCATACGAATCAGAAGTTGTGAAATTAAACAATGAAATTTAATACTAATAAAATAGAAAGGGGAAACTTCTAGATGGTGTACCTGCTTCAGTACTAGCCAATAAAAGGAATCTTTGTAACTGCACATTTTACAGAAAACAAATCTGTGATACTGATCATTCTGTTGGTATATTTTACAAATATAATCAGTTAAAAGCAAAGAACATCTATTGCATAAAAGCTGTTAGAAAAAAAAATCATGAGTTGTAAAATTGCAAAGGCTTCTGTCTGAATCTCTATAAATCCTCCTAATTTTACAAAACAAGGCAGTGGAGTGGGGGAGGATAAAAGTATTTGGCAAAATAATAAGTATATTTTGCCCGAGAGACAAACTACAAGATAATAAATCAATCAAGATGCTGGCAATTCAGTCATATTGATCTAATTTAGAAGACAGAGTCAAATATAGACATGGTCTAATTAATATTATTCCATCAACCTCAAAACTATTATTTATTTATTTATTTACCAGATTTTTTAAGCTGCCCCACTACCAAGTGGTCTCTGGGCAATTATCAATGCAAATGATGAATTTACATGGTGCTCTACAAAAGTGCAAAGTGGGGGGAATTAAATTCAATGCAAGAAAGGAGTGGGACTGGGGAGTTGTGTGCACATAAAAGAGAATATACTTGGATTTTTGAACCTCCATAAATGGAAGCATTTTAACATCTGTGAAAGAGAACAGGGCTTCTAAGAGCTGGAGTCTTCTTCCTTCAGTTCAGGGACCTGAACTTGTTTACTTTAATTCATCTAGCTTAGCTACAAGAGAAAACACCACACCCTGAAAAGTTACTTTTGTAAAGTAATTAGTCACAATTATAGGGCTAAATCTAGCTATTATCCAAAATACCAAATAGTCAATTGAATCATTGTTTGTGACCTATGCCTGAAATAACAGTACAGTGTAGATGTTGTGAAATGTGCTTTTTCACACTACGGCTCCTGGAACTTTTCAGCCAGCATAATTATTAGGGATGCTAGAAGTGGTAATTTTTAAAAGCAGATAATGTTTTCCAGTGGCTGGAAAACCTGTAGATGAAGAGAGAGGGGGGGAAATCAACATCCCGCTCCTCATCCCTTTCTAACTTCCAAATACCCTTTCTTTGCTCCATTTTGCCAAAAAAATTAAAAAGACGAACAAAAAATGAAAAAAGTTGAATCCAAAGATGAATTTATTGAGTATTGTAAATGTGCAGCTAGTTTTCTTTTAAGCGATTCATTATTCTTTGTATTCTAATTACCAAAGCACGTGCTTTTTGACTGTTTAGATCAAATTTATCAAAAACTACTTGTTTAAACCACATCTTCCTGCCATTTATTTTATTTCTTCGACTGCTTATCTGTGATTTTATTCCTCTACGTCTGTTTATTTTATCGTGCTACAAACCACCCAGAATAGTACACTGCACTAGCAGGCAGTATACAAATTAAATATAAAAATAAGCATGGCCTTTCTCTCATACACAAAGTGAGAGATTAGGAATTGACAAAACAAGGATTTACAAACCTGTCAGACATCGACAAACCTTTCTTTGGCCAAGAAAAAACCCACCACTTCACTTTCTATCTGTGGTTTCCTTAACTCATTTGTCACCATTGAATTTATAATAAATAAATTAAGAAATAAATTTTGGAAAGTTTCATCAAAAATCAAACTAAAATACATTTGTATACATCCAGCATAGAGTATAGTGTCTGGATACAAGAAAATTATAAGTATCATAAAAGGTAGAATTAGCTGTGCAGTGCAGGCCAAACACAAAGAAGTGAGGATGTGATTCAAGTTTGATTTCTAATAGCAAACAAACGTGTGTTCATTCACAAAAACAAGGCTCTAAAGGTGGAGGAAACTCAACTCTGATTATCACAGTCAGATCAACATTAAGACAAAAGGTATATCCAATCCTTATGATGTTATTCGTCCAGCCAATTATACCTGAGACAGCACTCTTCCAAACAAAACCATACCATTTCCCAACTGACCAATTAAAAAAAAATAAACCAAGTTAATTTTCCAAATTGACATGACTGATATCATAATGAACTACAGTACCTGTTGGTCTTAAGGATGCCATACTTCTACAGATGAAATTAGTTTTTCATCTGTAGAAGTATGGCATCCTTAGTTTTTCTGTAAAGTTTAGTGAATCTGGAATTTAATTGTTAAAAGTTGTTTAGCAAGACTGTATAGTGATAACAGTAAAACAGAAACATGTGTTTCTGTGGATCACTGCAGAATTTCTCATGCTTGCAACAGATGTCACCTAAAGATTTACATCTAATTCAAAACAATGCTGATTCTTCTGTCTTTATTTGTATTTGTTTTCTCTTGTTTAAACATGCTTTTTTGCTAAGTTAAGCTGCTTTATACTTTGATGAAGGGGTAATTGATAGTTCAGGATTAGGCATGCCTCAAAATTTGAAGGGAGATACCTGTTTGTCCCAGTCAGCTATTCTACTCATATCTCAGCCATTCTGAATCCAACATTCAATATTTTATCTCTGGTGGAGAGATGTATTTCTCTTCAATCTTCTCTAGGCTAACTTCAACATTCTGTGATGTTTCATTATGTACCAAACTATGGATATCAGGTAACTTATTGAAGTACTACCACAATGACCAAAGACGTCTGTAATGTTATGCTTTGCTATTAGAGATCTATTTTTTTTATAAACTTATTTATTATATAGAACGAAAGGTCCAATGGAAAAATAGGCACACAACAAACATATATTGAATTGCTTAATGCATCAATCTGGATAAAACTTGATGATCTAGTAAAAAGAATGACTACTGCTAGCCTCATAAGAAATAGCAAGACACTCTAAAACCATGAATAGCAATAGTGGGTGAAAACAAACAAGAAATGCACAGTTACAAGACGGGGGGATACTTGGCTCAGTAATAATAGGAGCAAGGAGGATCTTGGAATTATTATAGATCACAAGTGTGATTTTATTGCAAAAACAGCTGATGCTATTTTAGGCTGCATCAACAAAAGTATAGTCTCTAAATTTAATGACATATTCACTCCCCTCTATTCAGTGCTGGTTAGGCCTCATCTTGAATACTGGGTCAAGTTTTGAACACTACACTTAAAGATGGATGGTTGAAAACTGCAACAAGTTCAGATGAGAGCAACTAGGATGATCGGGGAACTGGAAACCAAGCCATGTGAGAAAAGATTGGAAGAACTGGGCATGTTTGGCCTTGGTAAAACAATACTGAGGGAGGTATGATAGTGCTTTTCAAATATTCGAAAGGTTGTCATGCAGAGGAGCCGCCAGATCTGTTCTTGAGCAACACAAAGTGCAAGACACATAACAAGGAGCTCAACTTACAGGAAGCCAGATTTCAGCTGAATATCAGGAAAAACCTCCTAGCTGTTAGAGCAGTTCAGTGAACCCTTGTATAACAAACAGTTTGTATAACATAAAATTTGTACAACATAAAATATGCTTGGAGGCAGTTTATCCAGCCCTGGAGATCTGAACTCTTTTAAAGTACAGTGGACCCTTGTATAACAAACAGCTTCTATAACATAAAATCTGTATAACATAAAAAGTTCTGGAGATAGGGGAAATTTGCTTAACATAATCGCCTATGGGACAAATCCGTACAACATAAAAATGGGATTACTCAATTTTCAATGCATTCATATGGGAAATGTGTATAAAGGAAAATTTGCTTAACATAATTTCATTTGGAACGAATTAAT
Organism: Phrynocephalus versicolor; assembly: GCA_023846285.1. Lineage (NCBI taxonomy): Eukaryota > Metazoa > Chordata > Lepidosauria > Squamata > Agamidae > Phrynocephalus > Phrynocephalus versicolor. The sequence continues at coordinate 52,855,882 of JAHTLZ010000237.1, forward strand.
TCCTTTATACAAGGTACCACTGTATAACAATGGGACCAATGACCTTGGGAGGCGCTGAGTTTCTCCAAAACTGGAGGTATTCAAAGAAAATTGGGCCATCATCTCTCAGAACTACTTTGACTTGGACTCCTGCAATGAGCAGCAGTTTGGAGGCAATGGTTTTATAGGCCCCTTCCAGCTCAATTATTGTATTATTCTATGAAATAATACTTTGCTCTGAAAAAACATACTTTTCATTTCTGAATCATGCCTACTAGGGTACAGTGCAACAGCAATATGTATCTATGGGAAGTTTGGGAAGTGATAGAGAGGAGATGCTGTCCAAAGAGTGACTATAAATGAAAGACATGCCATGCACACACGCTCCTTACCGAAGTCAAAAAAATCAAAGGAGTATTTAATTTCACTCACAAACATTTAACTAAAACTTCTAACCATTCAAAAGCATTTTGGAGGAATTTCTCTTCTGTTAAATTGACTGCATATGGTTAAAATTCTTACAGAAAAAAAATTCAGCACAATACTAATCGTGGTCATCTTACATTGAAGGACATCAATAGAGGTGGCAAACAATCCTGACAAAACCTGAAAAGATGGTCCAATAAGGGGGGGGGGATGGTATCAAGCTAGCACCACTTTTTTTCTTGGTATAAGACAGTCAATGCATCTTTTATGGTCTCAGCGGACTAAGGCTCTGAAAAACTGTTGGCTGCAAAGTCGGCAGCTCGGTGGTTCGAATCCCGGGTGCCACACAGTGGAGTGAGCTCCCGCTGATAACCCCAACTCCTGCTGACCTCGCAGTTCGAAAGCATGTAAATGCAAGTAGATAAGTAGGCATCACCGTAAAAAGAGGGAAGGTAAAGCAGTGTTTCCTTGCAGCCATGCCGGCCACATGGCCATGGACTTGCACAACACTGACTCTTCAGCTTGAATACGGAGATAAGCACTGCCATTAGAGTTGGACATGACTAGCACGCATATGTGTGGGGGAACCTTTACCCTTTTACCTTTTTACCATACTAATGCTGTGATGCTAAATGATATGGTTACCACACCATCAAACCCATTACCAATCTCTCAGCAAACTGTTGCATTTTCTAAACATTGTCCTTTTTTATGAATCTGTGATACGTCAATCACAAATTGGTGCTAAGCAGGACACCGGGTACGCTGCAGACTTATGAGTATTTCCCTTCATTTTCATCTCAACATATGTTACTGGCAGCAATGAAAACCAGGCCGGCGCTAGTCCCATAGAGAAAAGGAACTGCAGTACCTCTACCCTAACTGCTATTTTTCAAAGCATATAGTTTTCATTCATATTCATATATATCCAGCCACGTTTTTAAAAGTAAAACAGGAATACACTGACTCTAAGGGAGCACCACAGCAACACTGAAAATCACCTATCTTCATCTTCAAATTACTATTAATTTCAAACATTCAACATGTTGCCATTGATGAACTGAACTCATTTGAACTCAATGGGACTTAATTCTGAACAGAGAAGTTCAAGACTGCGTTCTGACTATGCTTTTATAGGACGAGATATTGAAAAGGCGTGAAAAGGGTGGGCTGTTAACTTGCCATATTCTTTAAAAAGGAAACATACCCATGATGGAGACATGATCTAGCAGACAATAACTTTCCTGTAAAAATAAATGTAATTTTTTGTTTTTTACTCAAAAGGCTATCCCATTTGCATTACTGTTTTCTTTCTAGTTTGCATGCATATCTCCCTCTGTTGGCCTAAAGTATGACATTCATATATCCATATCTCAAATGTTTTCCATTAACGATTGTACCTGCTCCCTTTATCAAGCATACTGATCTGTATAAAAATAATTTATAAAGTATTATTAGTATCTATGTCTCTGTCCGTTTGTAAACAAAGAAAAGGTGAAAGGTTTGTACAACATGATAAACATCACTTTTTGATAAAGCTACTATTTAGGAGAAGATTTCCTCAGCCAAATGCCAATATTCTGTGCATGCTTATTGGGGCAGAAAAATTAATTGGTTTTGCTAATGGGCTTTGAGTATGAAAATTAAACTGTAGAGACATCAGGCTTGAGAAATCTTCTGAAATAACTACATCAACTACAAGAATGCACTCCACAGAAAGGCAAACCTTACAACATACAAACATATAACATTTTCTTTCATATTTGGTCAGATTATACAATCAGTAAATGTACCATCTGTGTACCATATATATTTACAAAAAAGGAAATAAATGTCTCACTCCCTATTTAAAATAAAACATCAGTTTAACAATGGATTTCCAGAAATACATGGAAAGAGGGTCTATCCCCCTAGCCACCTCTGTGTGTGTGCATGTGCATGTATGTATATATTTGTTGTGGTGTCGTTACAGTCGTGACTGACTGTTCGTGACTCCACGAAACTCTTCGTGACTCCATGTCCATAGAGTTTATATGTACATGCCTAATTTGACGATAAAAGATGTGTACAGTACAAAATTTTAAAGCCAACTCATAAATAATCCTCTCTGAGTTCAGAGGACTTGGTTTCAGCAAGTGCATACAAGATTGCAGCCTAAATTGCATAAACAAGTACTGTACAGCCAAAAGTTCTGATACACAGAGCTGTCCACAGTGCTGAACAGAAAAGCAACAATGTAAAGAGAGATTGTTTTCTATTTAATAAAGCTTAAAAGTGGAACTTGCAATTTTTTTAAGCTTAGATTTTTAAAATCTGAAGTCAAAAGAGATTGCATTGCGATACTGAGTGAAACGTTTTAGTGTCCAAAAAGAAAACAAACAAAGAGGTATATGTAGATTGACTATCAATATAGGCTTCCATGTTACCTAAAGCTTTTATGCCCAAACGAGAATCACTCACTGTGAATACTCAGAAAAGCAACACTGCATAACTATTTGAAATGTTATTCTCTAAAATTTCTAGGGAGCATCATGGAAGGCTAAAGAAACCAGTGCACTGCTTAATTTCCTATCAAACTTTCTGAAACCAAAACAAGCCACTCAGATTCCCTTCTTCATCAAAAGAGGGAGTCTTCATTTGCTAACTTGCAATTTCTGCACACAACACAGAGTTAACAACCTTCAAAACCAAACCATATATTGGAATATGATAAAATAGATGTACTTCTTTTCCTGCTAACATGTATTATGTAGATTTAGATTTTCTTCACATGAAATAGAAGTGCATAATCCACCAAACAACCATACTGTGAACTTGCAACACCCTTTTTGCCACACAAGCTAGTTTTGGTCATATTAAGTACTGCAACCATTCTTCAGAAACAGTGGGCTTTATTTATGTGCACTGATTTTGGTTGTTGTTAAAATAACATATTTCTAATGGACGTCTACTACACAGATAGCAAAAAGTGAGAATAAAGACAGGAAGAGCCAATTGTGTTTAGACAGATGGAAAAATAGTACATTGCTTGCCACATCCCAACATTTCAAACATGTAAACAGATTTAATCATGGCTTAATGTCTACAACTGCTTCCATATTTTAAGGAACCACAGAGCTATTTCTTTGGAAACTGAGGACACTTCATTGTGATTATGTAGTGAGGTTTTTAATATGAAAGGGTAGTAATGACAGCCACTGTAACTTTGGCTCAACATTGTTTATTGAAGATTCCTCTTTCTACCACTAGTGAAAACTCTTTGTCATTACTTCACCTCTTACTGGATTCAAATGCTCTAGAATCAATAATCACCTAGATGTTCACTGAATGAGTGCTGATGAACATTTTACAAGTGCTGCTCATTCTTTAAGCACTGGAATTTATATTTTTCAGAAGTAAATTCCAGTGTCCACTGCATAAGTATGCAAATAATTGTGCCCTTTATTTATTTTATTTATTTATTTTTATTTATTTTTACAACTTATATGCCGCCCACTACCCAAAGGTCTCTGGGCAGCTTCCAATCAAGGAATTAAAACAGTTAAAAACATCAAACAACAATAAATAATTAAAACAACAATAAAAACCTTATACTAAAATCATCACACTAAAATTGCCATCAGAAGACCCACAATCTAAATTGTATCAGTTAAAAAACTTCTGGAACAGGAAGGTTTTTACCCGGCACCGAAATGTCTTTAGTTATGTCTATAAACATTTGTTTATAAATGAAGACTGTTTCTTTTTATAGATCAGCTGTCATCAAACATGAATTTAAAGAAAAATAAGAGTATGCTCTTCAGATCTGCTCTGTCATCTATGTTAATTTGCTAGTAAAATTTTATTCATCTTTTATGACAAGCAGTAAGTTTCTACAACCTTCAGCTGACTCGAAGGGGCTTACATTATTTGCAGTACTGAAACTAATGTAATATTATTATAACTTGGAACATATTAACTGAGATTTATTGCTAATACTGTATATATATAAAGAAATGGATTTTTAAATAGCTTATGGTTTTCAAGAGTTTACCAAATATATTACAAAATGTTGGTTTTGCACACACATTCCTAGTGCTTACAATAGGCTATATCAACATCAACCTGGGTGAGATGGAAGGAGTTTACAGCTGCTATCTCACACATGTTCATCCAATTAAATTCATTGAGGCTTCATTCTGCATAGAAATGCATAAGATCCCACTACTAATGTTTAAAAGAAACAATGAGGAGGCTTGCTACTCGACTGGTGCACAATTTAAATCAATCAGATCCAATGACCTTGAAAAAAGGATCTTCTCTATCCAAAGGTCTTCAAAATCTGTGCTTGTGTTGAAAATGTTCTAAAATGATAGTTGAGTGCCCAGCTCACTTCTGGTAGGGGAAGTCATGTGTAGCCTGAATGATTAAATTGTAAACTGCTCAGAGAGTTCTTTCAGGGCCATGGGGTGGGCATGCAAGCAGCACACTTTTTAGTGTATGATAGTGATAGTCAACCATCTGCTTCTCTCTCTCTCTCTCTCTCTCTCTCTCTCTCTCTCTCTCTCTCTCT
>JAHTLZ010000237.1:52869005-52892572 GCA_023846285.1 Phrynocephalus versicolor
TCTACCTCTCTGAAAGTAAGTCTCTGGAGTGAATGACTGAATTGACATATATGAGAACTGCACTGTAGGTAGTTTATAGACATTTCTGTTGCACATCCCCCCCAAAAAAAAAATCTCTATAGGACAGGCATGTTCAAATTTCGGCCCTCCAGATGTTTTGGAGAGCAAATCCCACAAGTCCTTTGCCATTGGCAATCTAAGGTTAGAATTCTGGGAGTTGTGGTCCATAACATCAGGAGGGCTGAAGTTTGGACATGCCTGCTATAGGAAGTCTCTTTTAAAATTTAACATCAATCTACACTATCAGCTAAATCCCATGAATGGTGTATTGACATTTTATGCCTTCGTTTTTGGTTGTTAACAGTAAATAAAATTTCAATTTTATGCCTTCACATTCCTGAAATGGTTTTTCCCTCTAGCTTTTGCAATATTTTGTGCATTGGATGTAAACTCATTAAGCCTACAAACACTGAGATATGCTGATATTTAACATAGCAGGTCATTCTAATCCCCAAAACGTTGCCAGAAAGCTCAGATAAGTTAAATTACAGTATTTTCCCATGTATAAGACTATTTTTGCCTAAAATTGTTAGACTACAAATTGAGGGTCATCTTGGAAATAATCTGAGGACAGAACCACACTTTTGAGAAACTGTAATTTTGCATTAGAAAAGTGGGAGTCGTCTTATACATGGGGGCATCTTATAGCTGGAAAATACAGTATTTAGGTTGTTTTAACTCTGTAGTCATTTGTTTAAAGCCAAAGAATTCTGCAGCTAGGACCTTGACAGGTTTTTTTCCATCCTCTCTATGAACTACTTTCACTATGTGAAAGTTTCATTGCCTCCTTGAAGGTAGGCAACTTATTTATATTGTTTACATACTGCCTTTCTCCCCAGAGTATCCAAAGTGGCTCACAACAATTAAAGCTGTATAGTAATAACGGGTTTATTTTTATTCATGTTTTATTATTTGTGATACAGACGAATTGGGGAAAGGGTATAGGGAAACATAAACAAGGGGGGTACAAAATTGCCACTAGTTTAAATATTTCTACACATCTAAACTGACTCATGTTTATCATGAAGTATGTACAATAATGCTTTTTCTTAGTTCTCTAGCTTTTGTTATTATTTTCTCTCTTCTTCATCCATACATAGTATTTTTCCCAGACTTTATGGTGATTATTCTTCCTGGAAACGTCTAAGCATTCTGATAATTTATCCATCTCTATTGTTTCTAAAATTTTAAACATTCATTCCTGTTCAGATGGTATTCCAGGTTCCTTCCAGTATCTGGCAAAGACCAATCTTGCTGCGGTTATCATATGAATAGCCACATATGTTTTTCCTTGATCTAGTGATTCAGGCAACATATTCAATAAGAAAATCTCTGGTTTAAATTCAAGACTTATCTCTAGAACACCTTCTACCATTTGTTTAACTAACACCCAAAATAATCTCATTTTTTTACATAACCACCACATATGATAAAATGAGCCCTCCTTCTGTTTACATTTCCAACATAAATTTGAGATTTGTATATTCATTTTTGCCAACTTGACCGGGGTCATATACCACCTATAAAATAATTTATATATATTTTCCTTGAAGGTAACCGACTTGGTTAACTTCAGGTTTCTTTTCCACATTTTTCCCATTTTTCAAACTCAATATTGTGACCTATATTTTGTGCCCATTTAACCATACATTCCTTCACTGTCTCTTCCCGAGTATCAAAGTTGAGTAAAATATTATATAAGCATTTAATATGTTTTTCTTTTGTTTCTATAAGAATTCTGTCAAAGGGTGTATTTTCTAAATAAAAACCTTGTTGATTATCTTTTGCATATCTAGATATTAACTGAGATCTCGTCCACCAGTTCATCTCCACTCCCTGCATCTCCAATTCTTGTTGTGATTTTAAAGTTCCGTCCAATTTTAAAAGATTTCGATACCTCAGAATATTCTTGTCATCTCTGAAAGGTGGAAGAGTAAATGCTTCTATTGGGGTCACCCACCAGGGGATTTTCATATACATCTGTTTCTTTATTTTACTCCATGACCATAACAAAGCTTTCCTTATTATGTGGTTATTGAATTGTTTAAAGTCCTCTACTCTGTTATACCATAAGAAACCATGCCATCCCCATTTCAGATCATGTCCTTCTAATTTTAACTATCTTGTATTTTCAAGTGTAATCCACTCTTTAATCCATGTCAGGGATGCCGCTGTATAGTATAATAATAGGTTTGGAAGCCCCATTCTTCTCTTGAAAATACTATACAAAACTATATACAAGTACAATCTAAAATGAATCAAGATCAAAACTAAGATTAAAAACAATCTTATTTTTTAAATTTGGTTTTATACTGTATGGGGTGACAAATTCCTTCAGATAGCCTGGTCCCAAGGTGTATAGGGCTTTAATAGATAATAACTTAGCACTTTGAACTAAGTCCTGAAACAGACTGGCAGCAAGCAAAACTGCTGTAATAAGAGAGTTAAATGTTCCCCGTAACCAGCTCCACTAGTCCGGCTGCAGCATTTTGAATCAGCTGAAGTTTCCAAACACTCTTCAAAGGCAGCCCCATATATTGCAGTAGTCATGAAAAAGCATGTGTCATCATGGCCAGATTAGACTTCTCAGGGAACAGGCACAGAAAATAAGGAAAGTAACAAAGCTCCATGTCACCCAAAAGATACATATTGGACAGCATAGTCTGAGTAGCATCTGAATATGACAATTTCCATGTAGATGATGTGAGACCACAGTCCACATTTAGCCTCCATGCATACCCATCAGAGCTTTTTTATTTTGTGTGCTTAGGGCCAGAAGAAACTTGTCCCTCTGCCAAAGAAATCTGTTACAACTTCAAAGGTCAGATCTGCCCAGGCAGATTTTAGTACCTACAATGTGCGAGAGTCCAGAAAAAAAGTGCTTGGTCTCAATTCTGAAGACGATTTGCCCACATCCTCAGAGTGCATATAAAATGGAATAGTAATCTCTTATTCCTACTTTATCATCTGGACTTTTTAAAATGTTATTTTGGTGGACAATGGCATTATAGTACATGTGGAAGATGTTTAAAATATTTGCTAGTAACTACAGAACTGTCACAGAAGATGCAAGATTTCTGGGTTACCTTTTCAGCAAAAACAACAAAAGATGAAATGGCTGATCAATATACTGATAGCAATTGCTATGTTGGTCCTGGAACATGCAAAATTGAAAATATGGAAATTATGTGATTTGGTTCTGTTGAGAGATGAAACTGGCAGCATGCAAATTTCAATAAGCGTAGGAAAAACTCTTGTACAACCTGAAACACTTGTCTTGTTTATTTTTCATACTATACCATGAATGAAAGTGGGCATTACATGCAGATGGGTATAATCTTTTCCTGGAAGTAGAAGGAAGGATGGGTTACAAAAGAAGAGTACAGACAAGCAGCAAATACTTGCATAGATGGTATTAATATGGCAAAAGCTGAGAATAAGCTGAGGTTAACAAGAGGTGTAAAAAGCCAAAAAAAGAGCATTCTCCAGGTCCTTGCTTAGCAAATGACAGAGAAAATAAACAGTGGCTCAGCTACTCAGTGGGAATGGGGAAATTATAATGGAAGACGAGAGAGGAGAAGTGCTCAGTTCCTACTTCAACTCCATATTCTCCCAAAAGACAATTCTTACTCCTCCAGGCAAATGTGAAGTACAAATCAAGGGGATAAGACTGCAGGTTGAGATTGAAAAACAAACAGTTAAGGACTGACTTACTACAAGTGGTACCTTGTATAAAGGAATTAATTTGTTCCAAATGAAATTATGTTAAGCAAATTTTCATTTATACAAATTCCCATAGGAATGCATTGAAAATGGAGTAATCCCATTTTTATGTTGTACAGATTCTCCCCATAGGCGATTATGTTAAGTAAATTTACCCTATCTCCGGAACTTTTTATGTTATACAGATTTTATGTTATACAAGCTGTTTGTTTTACAAGGGTCCACTGTACTTTAAAAGAGTTCAGATCTCCAGGGCTGGATAAACTGCCTCCAAGGATATTGAAGAAACTTACTGAAGAGATCATAAAAACAGTTTGTTATTTTCCTGAAATCATGGAGGATGGGTGAAGTGCCAAATAACTGGAAGAGAGCTAATGCCCCTATATTCAAAAAGGGCAAAAGCAAGGAACAAAGGAACTACAAATTGGTTAGCCTGACATCAACCCAGGGGAAATTCTCCAGCAGTTTATAAAACAGCCATTCTACCAGCACCTTGAAAATACTGCAGTAATAACTGGAAACCAACTAAGAACAAAGCCTGTCAGACCAATCTTACCTCATTTTTTATCAGGTAACTTCATGCTGAAGAGATTGGGTAAAATAAATAAAAACCTGGAGAACAGAGACAAAATTCAAATACCTCTTGATAGGTTTGAGCATTGGGCTGAAAACAGAATGGAATTTAATAGGGATATATGCAAAGTTTTATGACTAGAGAAAATAAACCAAATGCACAGCTACAGGATAGGGGAATACCTGGCTCGGCAATACTACGATTGAGAAGGACCTTGGAATTTTTGTAGATCACAAGCTGAATATGAACCAACAGTGTGATTTCAGAGTGTGTGTGATGTGGCTGCAGCAGTGTGATATGGCTGCAAAAAAGGCAAATGCAGCTTTAGGATACATTAACAGAAGTATAGTCTCCAGTTCTCATGAGGTACCTGTCCTCCTTTTTTCAGCACTGGTTAGACCTCATCTATAGTGCTGTGTCCAGTTCTGGATCCCATAATTTAAGAAGGATGCTGACAAACTAAAACAAGTTCAGAGGAGTGCAACAAAAATGATTGGGGGGAATGGAAACTAATTGTTATGAAGTAAGACTGAACAAATGGAGCATGAAAAAAGTGCAGAGGAGGGCAACCAGAACAAATAGGGGGCTGGAACAGCTTGCTTACCATCTGAGGCTGCAATGGCTGGGCCTCTTCACTCTTGAACGACGGCGCCTAAGAGGTGACCTGATTGAAGTTTATAAAATCATACACGGTGAGGACAAAGTAAATAAGGAAAAGCTGTTTTCCCTATCACACAACACTAGAACTAGGGGGCACTCCATGAAACTTTTGGGTGCTAGATCTCAAACAAATAACAGGAAGTACTTTTCACCCAGAGGATCACTGGTCTCTGGAACTCCCTGCCAGAAGAAGTGGCAACAGCTGTCAGCCTTGACAGCTTTAAGAAAAGATTGGACAAGTTCATGGAGAACAAGGGTATCAATGGCTATCATTATGGATGCCTAAGGACAACAACTGTGTTGGAGAGATAAGCAGGATATCTCTCAATGCCATTTGTGGGAATCGTTAGCAGGTGAAGACATCTGCTTGGGAATACCATGAAGCAAATGGTGAGCTACTGTGTGAGACAGAAAGCTGGACTGGATGGGCTGCAGCCTGTTCCAGCAAAGCTGTTCTTATGTTTAGCTTTGAGAAAAGAAAACTAGGGGCGGGGGGAGAGATATAATAGCACTTTTCAAATATTTGAAAGGTAGCCATAGATAAGAGGGGAAGGACCTGTTCTTGATAACCCAGGAGTGCCAGATATATAATAATGGGCTCAAGTTACAGGAAAGCAGATTTTGTTTGAATATCGGGGGGGGGGATCCTGTTAGAGCAGTTTGACAATGGAACTGATTACCTCGGGAGGTAGTGAGTGCTCCAGCATTGGAGTATTCAAGAGAAAAATGGACAACCATATATCAGAGCAGCTTTGATTTGGATTCCTACATTGAGCAGAGGGTTGGACTTGATGGCCTTATAAGCTACTTCCAAATCAATTATTCTATTTAGTGCCACAATACTGACTCTGCAAGTTTGTAAGTTCAATGCCTGTCTATTCAGTTAAGCAGAACAGAATCCAGACAATATGACAAATCATCAGTGTGAGATTCCGCACACCAGCTGCCTTTTAAAGCAGAGAAAAATGGTCCAATTGTCAGACTAAATCTCAGGCATTTTCAAGTGTTGTTTTTTTTTCTATCACAATTTTTAAAAACCAATATGTGAAGCTGCAGTTAAGGCCGATATTGACTGAAGAACACAACTATTTTGCCTTTAAATATTCGTCCACTGAAAATCTCACTCGCAGCTGCTTCCTCCCATCCTCCAAAGAAGTGATGATATATTTTCTGGTGAAGTCAACAGCAAGACAGTGTTGGTTCTACACTGAAAAATAGCCAGGCTGGGGAAAAAATAAGTGTCTTACTCTTGTCCCATTTATGTACTGCCCTAACATGCAACTGTTAGGTCTACATCACGCTGAGAGAATGCAGTATAGAGATTCACTTTATTTCCACATACAAATGTCTGTCTTTCCAGTAAGCTATATATCTTACTAATACTAATTACCTGGTAGCATATTCTACACAGTGGAACTAAAACCTTCTAAGAGCATATGTTGTGCCCAATTGAAAGTTCTCCAAACCAAAACTTTCTGTAAAGACTTTTAATAGCCCTGGTAGGTTTTACCTTCTAATCACAGTGTGTGGCATATCTACGGTAGTACAGAGCATATCCAATGGCAGACCTATGCATAAAAACAAAGCAGCCTTTGAGATCTTAAATGACACCGGTGAGATCAGCTTATGAACTGTGACTGAACACATCCTCTAGTGTTGTCAGCCGCGTTCTAACCTTTCAGTCCATATCATAAAAGGAAACCTGTACAACACCTTCTCACAGTGTACTTGTGAATGAAAGTGTTATTGTGTATAGACAATGATCAATTGATTAAAGAGAAGCCTTGGCTTTCCAGATCTTTATGCATCTGACTGAATTAATCCTAGACAGCTAAAAACGTTTTTCATTTACAAATATTGTATTTCAATAAATGCCAAGTTGTACAGAACTTGAAGGTACCACCTTATACAGTAATTTTATTGAAATTAGTTGTCATTCAGACCCTTCCATGCAGGTACTCATAACAAAAGGCAAATCATTGTTGCCTTGTAAAAGTAATAATAACAGAATACCTGCTCCTTTAGGAAGCAGAGCAGCAAAAGGTTAATGTCTCTAATTTATACAATTATATCTATGCATATAATAACCAAAGTATCTGAATTTCTTTATGATAGGCTTTCGGTAGAAATGAAGTACTGTATTTATTTTATTTTATTTTATTCCATTTCAGAATCCTCAACAATAAAGTGGGTGGCATGTTTCCAGCCTTGTCTGGGCTGAAAGGATTAAAATTGCAAAAAGTCCTCCAAGGGTAATGCAGTAAATAGAGAGTATAAATTGCCTTTGAAATTATGCCAGTTTAAAGTTAAGCATATCTGCACTTCCATAGTCATTTGAATTTCACGGAAACAGAGAAAAAAGCAAGACATTATACTGTATGTTAACCATTGTGTAGCAAGATTAGAATTAAATCCAGTGGATGGTCCTGAACAGACTATTAAATTTTTGAGACTTAACGAGTATTAATAAATCAAGTCCCATTCATTTAGTAGCTCTATTCTAGTTGGGACTAAAAACATATTTATTTCCTAGATATAAATTTGGATAGCACACTAGACTGAGCAACAGTTTAAATAAAATTGAAAATTATTCCTTCCTCTCCAGAGAACTTGGTGCCCTGTATAGTGGGGCAAATTTCTCAAACATATACTGTACTGTAGATAGCTCAGGTAAGAGTGTGAAGTATCTCTGCATATAATAAAATCATTATACACTATTATCTGAAAGTGACATGACATTTTAAATAAATGCCCAGTATCCTGCTGCATTACATGTTCGCAGAACAGTAATTGCATAAACATTCCCTCCATTTAACAAGGTCCCCTTTGCAAGTGAGGCCTTGCAATGCTTAACCCGTTCTACAACGAGAGGGGTCTGCCAGAGTGAGGAAACACTTGCAGTATTGCTGTTATGTTCTAGAAAGAATACTGGCCATTTATTTCTATAGAAAAGTGATTACAGTATATCTTTAAAAGGCACGCTTTATTCTATATAAACAAATTAGCTTCAAACAATATTCTTTCCAGCTCAATAACCATTGCTACTTTATGCTTTTCCAAAAGCATAACAGTGCATAGAGAATACAACATTCAAGTTGCAACACTCTACAGACATAATAAACACAACTTCAGAGTAAGGTAATATGCCATTAAATAATGAATTGATATATTCAGTCTCATCCCATGTCTTGGCTGTCAGTTCTATATACAATTTTTTGGAAGAGCAAAGCCTGCAGTGTGTTTTGCATAAGTGTCAGGACTGTCAGCCTCAAGAGATGCAGCTGTTAAATGATTGCCAGTTTAGAAGCATTTTCCAACATTTGTTCATTCTTATTACTAATTCAGTGGACTTACTTTAGCTCTGACTAGTTCTCTCTTGCATTGTCCAAGAAGAAAATATATCCAGCACAGTTTGTGCTATCATGCTAATTTTTATGTGTAAAAGTGTCTTTATTGGCTCAACGGGGCACGTCAAAAAGTTTGCATATAATAAGTTTTGCTAAAGAAAAACAATGCCTATGTGATACCACTCTACTCTAACTGTAAATGGTTTTTTAAAGTTGCTAAGGAAAAAAAATCCCAGATCACTAGCAGATGATATGAAGAAAATGAATTCATGTGAAGAAAGGAAATAGTTCTATCATCCCCTGTTCCCAGTTGTTTGTGTTAAAGGTAATGATTTACTTGTACTCTTCCTATTAATTTTGCCATTTGAATGGCATTAAGACTCACATTTATTTACTGAGGTTTAAAATATGTGAATGGTTCCTTACCACAAGCCAGCACATCAATGCACTTACTCAAAAAGTGTATCATATAATATATTTAATGTATCTCTCAATTTAATCAATACTACTATAAATTCCAGTGGAAAGGAAAACCAAGTGAAGAGGCAAGTTACTCAATAGTATTGTCCACTGTTTTGTGATCTTGAATTGGCCTACTAAGGGTATTGACCTAATGTGAACCAACCAGTATTGGTTAAAGATTTTGGCATTCTGTCCCCAAAGGAAGCTTCGACATTATTTTATAGTAGGAAAATTTACTAGGATCCAAGGAAGGGTGTATTGTAATTTAGGAGAGGGTGAGAGCTTTCACTTTTAAGAAAGGTAAGATTAGTTAGGCTGTATTTACAAAGGACAATAGATCACATTTTAGACTGCTCCACCACTGATGCTGTATGAATTGCTTCCTGGCAATCACATTTAGGAAATTGTGCTCCAGACTGATCCAAATCTGTGCCCAGGTTTTCATTTCAGCTATAGGGATACTGCTTTGGGGGGCAGTATCATTCTTCAGGATTCATTTTTTTTCCTCCAAGGCCTCCAAAATGCCATATTTCTGAGGGGTGTATGTGTTAACATATCTTGTCTCTAATTCATATACAGTACTTCTTCCCCAAAATACCGATGTGAGGAAGGTCAACGGCATGCCCATTTCTGAAGAAGAAGCAGATTCACTGCTGTGGTGACATCTGTCCTTCAACTTCCGTTTTCTGTCTCAGGATACTCTTTTGAATTTATTTTGGTGCTGTATTTGAGTTCACTTTGTTGAGCTGAGGTGACTTCCCTCTCCCAGTTATACATACCCCTGCCACTTTGCAACCTCACAGGCCTCTTGCACTTTCAAATAGCAGAAAACCCCATGAAATTATTCACCTTGCAAGTCTTTTCCTGAGCCTTAAGCGAAGAGAGGAAAGGCCACTGTAAAGATGACTGTGCTATAAAACGCAAAATCCACAGAAAAACAACAAGAAGGCAAAAAACATGGGGCACCTAAAACATTTTGTTTTAACTGGAGCTTTCACGGATCACATCCACTTCTTCGGACATATCGAATAAAGATCAGAATGCACATTGAAAGACTCAGTCCTCAGCCACCTCATAGGTAAGGTGAGAGCAAGAAGTGTGAGCTCCAGAACGTGAGAATTTCTTTCAAGTGTTACTCTTTGCAAAGCAATTTCTTGCTCCACCTCTGCTCTTCGTCTTTCCAATCAGAATTGTTGAAAAGAAATATAGAAGACATACATTAACGTACATTGGGGGGAAATCAGAACCTCACAAATATTTCCTGATTACTTTGCAAAGATGCAGGATATAGTCTGATGCAGTTTTCTGCTTTATTGATTTTGTTTTATTGTAGACTAGCCAGAGAGAAAGCAGAGTATGTGGCTTTAATAATAGTGTAGTATCATATTGGGAAGGAAGATAGAAGGGAAGGTTCTTTCGCTGGGATTGCTGCTACATGTAAAACTTAACAGTATGGATTTCTAATGATTTATTGAGGGTTATTTTTGGCTTTTCTATTGCATAGGAGTCTTGAAATTGCCATAAAGGACTGTACTTCATTTTATTCTGCTTCACTCAAGGCATCAATCCCATGCCAGAATGTATTTCTAAATATTAAATTCTTTGCTTGACTCTAAAATATATATATTTTGATGCTGCTTTTATTAAACTTGAGTCTATCCCTTGGGCAATACTACATATTGGCCATGATGACACAGGCCTCGGCTACACCTCATTAGGACTGCTGTAATGTGCAATATGTAGGATTGTCTGTGAAAAGTGTTCAGACATCAGACTTTAGACTAGAATCCTGTAACTTCCTTGTTATACAGTAACAACTTCACTATTGTCTGGTCTGTTTGTGCATGTAGCTGAAAGTGTCCACAAAACCATGCATGTCTTGGAACCAGGAAAATTTCCCATACAAAGCTATCCAGCTGTTAAACTCTTTGGGAGGCAGCCTCCCTTGGCCCCACCCTTTTCCAGGCTTGTTTCTTGGTGATGTGAATGGTCACTTGGAACTTCCTACCAAGGATACTCTAGCCAAGTCTCTGTAGTCTCTCAACCAGCATGCAAAGACCTTCTTAATCAGATTGAGCCCCTAGAATGTAAACTGGATTGTTACATACAGTTAATCTGCGGGTTGAGAGAATGAGAACAGACAAAAGATTTTTTTTAACCTAGCATGTTGTTAGTCTGTGGAACTCCCTGCCACAGGATGTGATGA
This sequence comes from Phrynocephalus versicolor, assembly GCA_023846285.1. Classification (NCBI taxonomy): domain Eukaryota; kingdom Metazoa; phylum Chordata; class Lepidosauria; order Squamata; family Agamidae; genus Phrynocephalus; species Phrynocephalus versicolor. Next base: position 52,880,038 of record JAHTLZ010000237.1, read on the forward strand.
TGGCATCTCGTCTGGATGCCTTCAAAAGGTGATTGGACAGATTCCTGGAGGAACAGTCCATCACAGGATACAAAACATGATGGAGATGTGTAATCTACAGGCTGAAAACCAGGGTACTTCAAGGGCCAGATGCAGGGCAGTGATATCAGGAGACAGATATCTAGTCTCATGCACTCCCAGATACATCTGGTGGGGCCACTGTGAGATACAGCAAGCTGTACTAGATGGGCCTTTGGCCTGATCCAACATGGCTCTTCTTATGTTCTTAAGAAGGTTGGTCTGACTTTGGTACTTTTGATATTTTTATTTAATAAATATTTAACTATTTAATTCTTATTTTAAATTTAATTGATTTTTATAGGAATAGGAATAGGAATCTATTTTGGCTTTAATTTAGTTTCCCACTCATCTGCTTTAAGTGTCTTCTTAAGACAGTACATGCATTTTATAAGTAAATGAGTGTTATTAAATAAACAGAATTTAATTTGGCTGGAGAACACAGTGGTTTAGGTATTTCATTTCTTACAATCTTAAAAAATTGTAAGAAATGAAATGGGGTGGGTTGGGGTGGGTTGGGGTGGGCATGAAATGAAACAATATGAAACATTATTTTTCCGTTTTATGCCCATCACTAATTGTCACATAACACAAGGTTCCTTTTCTGTGCAAGAATTGTATGTTGATTTATAAATTCATTTAGAAGTTGACTTGGGATGTTTGAATTTGCTTGTCATTCAGAAGCAGGCAATTAAATTTTGTGAAGGTGTATTGGTGGATTGATGGATTGGTGACTGTTTCTGGATCTTAGTTGTCATTTTATTTGCACAGGCCCTTTCTTTACTGTACAGCTGAGGATCTGTAAAGCATGAACTGGAAATAAATACTGTAACTGTTTTGATTACACTGGCTTCCAGTGCCTTTTAGCTAAACTATCCTCTACCATAAGTACCTACCATAAGTTGGTAAAGTTTAGCAGGAAATCTCACTCACCGTAGAGGTTCTCCACTCCTGAAAATGAGAATGTAAAAAGTTGCTTTAAAAATTATTACTTATTTTTTTTAAAAATGGTACTTGCATTTATAATTCCAAGACTGCCAGTCTTTTTTTAGTTACTAGAAGTTATACCACTCCTGGTTCTCAAAAATAACTAAAATTATCATTTTGCCTATTCATGTCCCATTGCCTGGTACTGAACTTATGGGAAGAGGATATGCTTTATATCACAGGGCAGGCTTTTTTAGCATTTCTATACCCTGCATTTGTGATTATGCTGAACATTATTCTTATGCATTAACAGATGGACCGTCTATGCTTATTCATGATACACATAATAAAACAACTGGTTCCACCTAAAATATATATTAGAATTCCGGATTCTTACTGTTAAATAAATTACAAAGAAATGCAAATCAAATTACAAATAAATACATACTACGTAATTCAGACTATCCCATGTACAGATAGATAGATAGATAGATAGATAGATAGATAGATAGATAGATAGATAGATAGATAGATAGATATTGATAATCCACTATACAAACCATTTTGGAGGAGGTATTTGAATTTATTCCAGAGGGAAAACATTGCACTTTGGCTTAATTGGGTTATGGATTAGATACTTACTATAGCAGCATATAACAAGATTCGGATTTGATTTTTTGTTTTTTTCCTTTGCATTTGAAATCAAGAGACAGGAAACTGTTTGCAGAGGTGGTTTTATCCTACTCAGATTACTTCTCCATTATTAGGGGGGGGATAATTTGTTGAACATAGGGCTGTGAAGAAAAATGAAAGTTCACCATTACCCAGTTTTGGAATGCATGGCTTGTTAAAGGTTCATATTTTAAGTATATGCTGAAAATTACTTATACAATTTCAGTATACATCCTGCTAATATTATAATAATTAAAATCAGAAAAACTTGGTTTTGAATTATGCTGTACTGATAATAGTTCATCATCATTCACTGGGTACAAGCTATTTATTTAGTAGTACATAAACAGAGAACGCACGTAAAGGTGCAAAAAATTCAAGAATTTAAAAAATCAAATTAAATCACAATTTAAATTTTAAAAATTGATTTTAATTAAAATCCTCAACATTTTACTTTGCAAAGTCAAGCATTCTCCTGGGAATTTTGTGATTATATTCTTGGGTGCCAATCTTGTTAATGAGTGATCACAGAAATATTTCTACTTGTGTGATGATGGAAGACTACCATTAGGTTTCAACAGACAACCTCTTAGGCTAAGTTACAGAAAGGGTGCCCTGCATGGCAAAATATTTGCTTCCTAACCAAATAACTGCCATCTTTCTGTGTTGCCTCCTCCTGGGCTGAAGGAGGGAGTAATGTTCCTCTGCAGTTCCACCTGCAATACCTTATGGCAGGCCTCATAGCTTCACATCAGTTATTCAGGTACACCCAATGTGAAGATCCTGCCACCATCTTTAGCAGCAATATGATCCCAGAGAAGTAGGAATAAAGAAAGCTGCATTCCTCAAAGTCAAAACCCTGGATTTATTCACAAAAAGCTACAATATGCCTCTGTGTATTACATGGTGTATAACGTAGCTCCAGCTTTCTATTGCTTCGGCAGAAGAGTCACTTCCTTGCTCTCCCCAAACTAGGTGCAAAAGGGCAACCCAACCAGACGGTCAAGACAGGTGAGATGACAGAGCCTAGAATGTACACATACATGCATATTTTACTAGGTTTTTATTCAAATACAATTCATGGTAGATATAAATACTTAGAAATAAGTTTTTTTCTGATTTAATTTGTTTTCAATTCCAAATCTTTACAAACAGCTTCACTTAAAAATAACATTCAAATGGGTAGCATCTCATTCACAACAATAGTCTAGTATTTCAAGCATTCTACTGTGTTTTTGGAAAGGGAGTGGAGTGTGCCTGATGGTTTTGCTAGGAATATGTGGACCTGCAAAAATATGCAATTCGTCTTCAGATAATTTCTGTAATTATTATAGAATCAGATTTTATGGTTTTTAGCCTACCTCTTCATATTAATTACATTAATATTGGCATGTGTTCATTTGTGAATGTCCAGAAATGACAAGGTGCGGCCACCAGAGGGCACTCACTTGACATTACTCTTTAAAACTAAAGCATGTGTGTCACTTTTGCCTGGAAAAAAGACTTTATTATAACCAACAAATTGCAGTTGAGGTAAGGTAAGGTAAGGTTTATTATTACGGCATCATTTGCAAATTGCAGTTGAAAACTAGTAAGAATGTGCTGTAAAAAGAGGGGCGGGTCATACAGAATTAATTCAAATTAAATAAACATACCAAAAAATCCAAACTGTGGAATAATGGGCGTTGTAGTACAACTAAATTCATAGGAACGAAATGGCAGAGTAGTTTTTATTTGTTTGTTTGTTTGTTTGTTTGTCTGTTTGTCTGTTTGTTTGTTTAGAGTATTTTTATCCCACCTTTCTCCTTGGAAAAGGACCCAAGGCGACTTACAGTAATGAGCGATAATATACAGTCCAGTACAATTAAGACATGTTCCAGTATTGAGAACAGGGAATTGAGGGACATCTTACACCATTCAAAGACAACATTGCATTAAAGCTATAAGAGAACATGAGCAGTTAAAAAGAGAGTAAAATTCCATGTAAAAGTTATGAGTGATGGAAACTAACATTGAAAACATGGTGTCACGTTTAAATAAATTCATATAAAAGATGCATAGGCAGTCCATCATTCAGGGAAAGCTTGTCTAAAGAGAAAGGTCTTTGCCTGTTTCCGGGAAAACATCAGAGATGGGGCAGTCCTGGCCTCTAGTGGGAGGGAGTTCCAGAGTCTGGGCTCAATGTTCCCACAAGACATACCTGTAAGGGTGGCAGGATGAAGAGAAAGGCCTCTCCTGATGACCTGAGTCGGTTCATACTGTGAGATCCGATCTTTAAGGTGTCTAGGAACCAGGTTGTACAGTGCTTTGTAGGTTAAGGTCAGCACCTTGAATTGTGCCCAATAGCTGATTGGTAGCCAGTGGAGCTGCTTTAATAGGGATGTAGTGTGATATCTGCACCCCGCCCCAGTCAGCAATCTGGCTGTTGCATTTTGGATCAATTGAAGTTTCCTGAGATTTTTCATTGGTAGTCCCACATAGAGTATTACAGTACTCTAGCTGGGACTAGGCATATATCACTGTGGCCAGAGTTAGTTTCTCAAGAAACGTGTGTAACTTGCATACTAACCTTAATTGTGCAGATGCACTCTTGGCCACAGCCGTGACCTGGGCACCCAAGCTCAAGGATGAGTCCAAGAGCACCCCTAATCTGTGTACCTCTTTTTTTAGTCGGAGGGTGACCCCATCAGTACAGGTTGCATCCCTATCCCTTGTTCTCCCTTTCGGCTGACCAGGAGCACCTCTGTCTTGTCTGGGTTTAGTTTCATTTTCTTCGTCCTCATCCAGTTCATTACTGCAGCTAACCGCCCATGTAAAGTTGAGATAGTTGCTCCCTTAGAGTCTGGAGGTGACCAGAAGTAGAGTTGGGCATCATCAGCATACTGGTGGCACTTAACCTCAAAAGTCCTGATAATCTCCCCCATTGGTTTCATATAGATGTTAAATAACATAGGAGACAGGACAGAACCCTGGGGGACTCTACAGGTCAGCGGCCGTGGTGTTGAACATAAATCACCTAACACCACTTTCTGCATTCTATCCTGCAGGAAGGACCGGAGCAACTTTAATGCAATAACCCAAATTCCCATTTCAGAGAGACAAGTCAGGAGGATGCCATGGTCTATAGTGTCAAAAGCAGCTGAGAGGTCTAGTAAAACCAAAAGGGACACAGATCCCCTATCCATTTTCCTGTGTAAGTAATCCACCAATGCAACCCCAGTCTCATAGCCAGGTCTGAAGCCAGACTGAAATGGATCCAAGTAGTTTATCTCATCCAGAAACCTCTGGAGCTGTGAGGCCACAACCCGCTCTAGGACTTTCCCCAAGAATGGGATATTTGATACCAGTCGGTAATTGTTCAGTATTGTTGGATCTAAGGAGGGCTTTTATAACAGTGATTTTACAGTTTCCTCCTTTAACTATACCAGAATCCTGCCCTGTTGCAAGGAGGCATTCACTACTCATCCTGACCACATCATCCAGCTGTAGGAGCTGAAAGTCATAGGAGGTCTAGGTGTTGCTTTTTCATTGGCTTGCTGATGTGTTTCTGAGAATTTTGTCATCCATGACATTTGGCAGTTTCATTTTTAAAGATTTTACAATCATTTATATCCCCTCCTCTCCCAGCAATTCATCAAGCATAAATTAATGAAAGGAATTACTCCAGATCTCTCTAGTGGCACCCACACGCACAAACACAAAACCTGAATCAATTGGGTGGCACAGGTGGACAGTTTTAGGAAGAGACACTTCATCTGGCACTGATATCCCAAACCATTAAGGGCTCTATAGGTTAATACCAGCACTCTGAATTTGGCATGTAAGCATATAGGAAGCCAATTTAGCCCTGCCAGAATCAGGAAGATGTGATGATATCGTCAGACCCCTGATACAAATCTGGTTTCTGCATTTTGCACCTGCTGAAGCTTGCATATTGCTTTCTAAAACAAACCCACATAGAGAACATTGCAGTAATCTATTCTTGAGATTGACAATGCAAGGACCAATGTTGTTAGTGCTTTCCTGTCCATATAATATGTATTTAATTCTATTTAAATATTTGCATAATACTGTTTTTAGCTCTTAAATATTGTCTTTTAATGATGTAAGCTGCCTTGGGTCCTTTCGGGAAGAAAGGTGGGATAGAAATAGTTTAAATAAATGAATAAATAAATGCTGTACATTCACTTTAATGTAGAACAGAATTTTGGCACATGAGAGCTACAGTTGCAATCTGTGTTGATATCCAGAAACATTCAAATGGAAAAAATGTCCTATGTTAGTAAAAAAAATGTGAGTGTCAAAAAAGACAGATCTGAAGGATTTGAAAATCTTTGTTTCAGGAGTCAAGGTAAAGGTTCTGCCCACATGTGTGCTAGTCATATCCGACTCTAGGGGTGGTGCTCATTTCCATTTTTAAGTCAAAGAGACACTGTTGTGCGAGTCCGTGACCATGTAGCCAGCATGGCTGCACGGAACACTGTTAACCTTACCACTTTTTACGGCAACACCTATTTATCTACTTGCATTTACATGCTTACAAACTGCTAGATGGGCAGGAGTCCAGAGATTGTACCTATTGTAGAAGGGGATACATGGATGCAAAGGATAAAAATTTTTCTTAATTCATTTACTGCAGCCAGCAAGATTGATGATGAAGGGCACCACTTTCCAGAACCTTCTATGTGTGGATGTATATCATGTGCATTAATCAGTGGGTGGGAAACCCGTGACTCTCCAGATGTTGCTACATTATAGCTACTATTGTCCTTGTCTTTTGGTTATGCTGGCAGGAGTTGTGGTACAACCTATATCAGTGATGATGAACCTTTTAGAGACCGAGTGCCCAAACTGCAATTCAAAACCCACTAATTTTTTTGCAAAGTGCCAATACAGCAATTTAACCTGAATACAGGTGACTATGAAGGGGCGATGTCAGGTGCCCACAGAAAGGGCTCTGAGTGCCACCTTTGGCACCCGTGCTATAGGGTCGCCATCACTGACCTATATCATCTTCATTCTTAGCATTATTCAGGAAGCATTCATATACGCAAGACAAGTCAAAATAGTTGTAGCAGTATTTTTTCTCATCTTCCAGACAAACTTTTCTGAAATGTTCTGTTTGAAGCATTAAAGCGGTATATGAGGACAGAGATTACCTTGCAGTTTTAGGTTATATTGCTTCTAAGAGAATAATCCTTTCCTTGTTTTGATCCTAGAGGCTGGCTGGCTTTAGAAAAGAAGGCATCGAGAATCACAGCTGAGCACATATTGCTTTGAAAAGACAGAACTAAATAGTTCCATAAAATGTGAATATTTTAAACAGTTGGGGCAAAAGATTTTTAGCTATGCTGACAAAAGGCCCCAAACTCTACACACAGGAGGAAGATAAGGGAGATGCACAATAGGGGAGAATGTAGCATGGCTTAGCTACCTAAACAAATGTAGTGAATTGAACTGCAACCCTCAACGTCTGTTTTCTGAAGTCATTTTGCTCTGCCTCCTACTGAGAACCATCTGAGTTAAGTATACTTCAAAGGGAGCAGAAGCAGACCTAAAATTGTACTCAGAAATACTCATAAAACTTCCATCGTGGTTCAGATTTTCTGTTAACCTAAGTTGATTAAAGAGGTTTGAAATCAATATGCTTGTGAGGATTTATATCAGTGGCAAATCAAACTCATTGTGTTCCCTCTCGAGCAGCTGCTCAATGCTCCAGAACGTATTCCAGGCACGGTGTTCTTGCTGGCTATTCACCAGGCTGCAGGTACCATTTTCTGCAGCAAAATTCATAAAATGCCTTGTCTTTTTCAGTAGGAGCCTATATTGTCCCATTGCCCCCTTACTGACAAAACATATTGCGGCAACTTAGAGGCTAACTGTTTTATTCCGGCATGCACGTTCCTAGGTATTGACGTGTTAAGCTTGCTCTCTCAAGTTCCACTGCATGTTTTATCAGGTTGGTCACACAGATCCCCTTTTGGAAATATATTTTAATTCATTATTTATAATACAGTATACTAAAATCCATAAGACATTCTGTTTTTTGTCAAATCCCTCACTGTATGTTGGAATGGAGCATCTTTTTATACTTTTTGTTGACACCTTCATTTTTATAATTTGAGGATTTTAATGCGTATAGAAAGGGAAGGAGCACCATTCCCTACATGCATGTTTTTCAAGGAGCTTTTTCCAATTCATCCCAATGGGAGAAAGGGCAAGGAATTTGGCCTTAAGCTGTTTTTTTTTTTTGTGTGTTGGGGTGTGGTTTTTTTGGTTCAGTGGCAGGTCATTAAAAGTATAATTTTACTAGTGAATACAAGGAGATGGCAACAGATGCATTTCAACTTCTTGTTGACAGTGCCAGGAATCTGACTGGTGTGGCATTCCCAGTGCTTTTATTTATCACCGTAGATCACACATGCCATTTCTGTATGTAGACATTTGATCGCGAAGTCTGCGCATGTAGTATTCTTGCGTGTGGATAGTTCCAAATTCAGACTAGAGATGTGTAGAGAGAGGCTTGCCTCCGTGTGTAAGTTGAAGATGTTCATAATGCCGATATATGTTATGATTATCCTTTTTCAAATGCCCTTTGCGATAAATAATTATATGTCATAAAGTCCATTCCAAGTTGTCGTGGCCCTTTCCAGAGTTTAGTTGGTAGAGAATACTTAGAAATGATTTAATTGGTAGAGGATAGTTAGAAATTCTACCTAGAGCAGGGGTCTGCAACCTTTAAGACATAAAGAGCCACTTGGACCCGTTTCCGACGGGAAAAAAAACTGGGAGCCGCAAAACCATTGCGACATTTAAAACAAATATAACACTGCAAATATATTTTCCCCTCCCCTCGCTCCTGGCTTTTTGGGCGCTCGCAAGCAACACACTCCCTCATGCGCTCCTCGGACACGCTGCGCCCCGGCGCCGGGCTCGGGTGGGGTGGGAAGGAGCGGCGGCGGCTGCGGCTCCTCAAGACCCCCGAAGGGCTTCTGAGAAGGAAGCCAATGAAAGTTGCTTCTTTGGCACTTCGGGCGCCGGGAGATCGAGCAACCGGGCGAGCCCGAGCTGCCGCCACCTTCCCCCACCCTGCCACCCTGTCCCCGAGGGTTTCCATTGAGGTGCGCACCTGCCTCAAGTTCTCCCGCGCGTGCAACTGGGGCGGCTGCGTGTCCGCCAGCCTCGGGGAGGGCCGGGCTGGGGGTGGGTGGGCGCGCAGGAGGCACGTTCTGTGTGTTGGAATGGATCGGAAGGCAGCTGCTGGCGGGCTTTCGGAGAGAGCGAGAGCGAGAGCGAGCGAGACAAGCAGGCAGGCGCACAGGCGCTCCGCTCGGCTCGGCTCAGCTTCTCGAGCCAGGTGGCGCGCCATTGGCCTCCCCGGGTGGCCAGGGGCCCCTGAACAACTTGAGCCCGGCGCCCCCACCCCGCCGCTGAAACCGGCTGACTCCAGGAGGGAGCCGCTGGAAGTCTAATAAGAGAGACCCCTCCTCGGGCCGGGGGGCGGGCTCGAACTAGCTGTCACACCGCGTCCCTCGACTGCCAAGTTGATCTCGCGCAGGAAAAAGAAAAGCCGACTTCCTCCGTTGCTTCTCGCCTCTCCGCCGCCACCACCGCTCCCCCCTCCCCGCTCCCGCCACCACCAACCCCTTGTTTGTTGGGCCAGAACTGACAGCACCGGGCAAGGAAGCAGGGCGGCGGCGGTGGTGGCGGGGGGTGGGGGGGAGAGAAGACTAGCCGTGGCTCTCTCCCCACGCCACCTTTCTTGAGGTTCCCATTCCGCCCTCGCTGCCTTCTGCCCGGATCCTGCAGCCATGGTCTGACTCTCCCCCACACACACACACTCCATCTCTCCCTCCTCCTCCTCCTCCTCCTCTCACACCCACCCTCCATGGAGGAGGGAAGCGCAGCCCGAGTGCGTCGTGCCCACACCACTTCCACTTTTGGGGGGGGGGCAGTTTTTAAAAATCTTCCAAAAATAGTACAGGAGGGAGAGGAGGGGAATTTCTAATCTCTCTCTCTCTCTCTTTCGCGGAGACACGCCGTGCGCGCGCCCGCTCCCCCGCATTTTTGGAGCTTCATCCCAGCAAGTTAGTGCAAAGCCGTAGTTTTTTTGGGGGGGGGGCTGTAGCGAAGCAAAAGGAGAGAGAGAGAGAGAGATGCCAACTGCACATGTGCAATGCTTGGAAGCGGAAGGGGGGAAGGAAGGAGGGTTTTCTCTTCCTCCACGTTGAACCATCCCGTCTAAACGCTGCCCCCCCACCACACACACACAACACACACACACACGTCGCTTCTTCCCCCTCCCACCAAACACCCAAGCAAGAAAGGAAGGGGAAGGGGGGAAGGAAGGAAGGAGGGTTTTCTCCTCCCATCTTTTTTCCTGGGGGGGGGCAACAATCCAGATCTGGGAGGTTTTCTTGAAGTTAAAAAAAAGAAGAAAAAAGGCTGCCTTTCGGCGGGCACTTTCCACCACGCCTCCCTCTCTCTCTCTCTTGCTCTGAAGAAAAGGGAGCGTGCTGAGAGTGTGGCCGCGCTTGGCTTCGCGCCGCCTTGTGGGACGGGCTGTCCTCGCGAGATTCGGCGCCTTTGTATTGAAATTTCTGAACCCTCCCGGAGCCGTGGCAAATGTTCCAAAGAGCCGCATGCGGCTCTGGAGCCGCGGGTTGCAGACGAGGATACTTAAATATTCACTTTTTCTAGGAGCACCCTGGGACTTTGTAGCTTGCCCAGGCAACATGGGTTGGCTTTTCTCCTGGGAAGCATAGAGGGGAAATGAACTCTCTAACTGGGCTTAGGCGGCCAAGTGCCCTTGTCAGTGCCTGTAAATATCTACATAATTCCATAAGAACCCATCCTTTCTGAAATATATGGTTACTTGATTTCCAGGTTTCAGATCAAGAAAGAACCACTTTCTTACTTTTACTGTATGATAGTGAAACCCTGTAACACTGTCTCCAAACTAAGAATTACTGAGAGTCCATATAACTCTCGTATGAGGTTGCAATGCGTGGCTGTATTTAAAGAAAAACTCTTGTACTAAACCTCCCCAACAATGTCTGTTAACTTTCCTTGTAAATAACCATGTAATACTAAACAGAATGAAAAGTTTTATCACTTGGAATGGGATAATGGGAGGTGGAGTTTCCCTCATAATGGAATTTTTTACTATTTTTAAAACTTCTTGTGTTCTCTTTTAGCTTTAATGTTGCCTCTTATTGCTGTAAGATGCCCCTCAATTCACTGTTCTCAAACTTGAATGTGTCTTAAATATACTGGACTGTATGTTGTCCCTCATTACTGTAAGCCCCCTTGGGTCCGTTTCCAAGGAGAAAGGCGGAGTAAAAATACTCAAAAAATAAATTAAACAAATAACTCCACTGGAAGTAGTTTTCATTCATCCAGACAGATGTTGCAAATTTTGTTTGCAAAAATCATGGCAGGGAGAAGAATTGGTGCTGCTATGTACAAAATCACAAGTGTTTTCTTTTTCTTTTCTTTTTTTGCTCATTTTTCCATTCCTCTCCTTTCTTTTGCCCTATACAAATGCTTGTTTTGATGTTGAGGAAGTAGCAATTGCTTTCCCTGACAAGAAGGAGGTGTACTGCTCTTTGGAATGGAACATCTATAGTTATACATTTCTCTGAATTATCACTTCAGTCACCTGAATATATGAATTAAGCGCACACATTATACAGTGATCAAGGCAAATACTATATTAAAACTCTAATGCATTTCTTAATTGAATTTTATACAACAAAATAGGTATCAGGTAAAGACAGTTTCATAGTTTCTATACTGATATATGGATGGAATGACCTGTTGAAAAGATTCCTTTAAGAATATGAAGTTGAGAATTCCTCAAATTGCACCATGATATTATTATGTACAAAACAGCTATTTGTTGCACTTCCTTTTTAGATAATTTAAGAATATGCTTAGAATTATTGCCTTGATACAGTTGCTACTGTTTCCTTTTATAAAATGGTCAAATATAGATCCTCTTCAAATTGCAAACAGCCAGAGAAATAGTCATGAAACTAAATCAGTATTCAGTTTCTTGCATTTCATTTCATTTGGATACTGTATTTTCTTACTGATCTATTTTTAATTTATACTTAATCATGTTTTATGTTTTAATTGTATTCCTTTTTATTCAGTATTTCTAACAGCTGTCTTGAGTGCCATATATCTTTTATTTTATTTTATTTTGAATATTTTAACCCCACCTTTCTTCTCAGAAAAGGTGGCTTACAATAATGAGGGAGTCCAGAACATACAGCCTAGAACATAAGGTATATTCAAGTTAAGAACAGGGAATCAGAAGAGGCATCTTACAACATTAACAGGTAACATTAGCTAACCAGACAGGATACCTGGGAGTTCCAACGCTGAGGATGGCCTGGAGAGTTGTAACAAGGAGTAGGGCCTCGGTGGTTGCTCTCCAGTTATGACCATCTATCTCCAAAAATTCACCTGACACCCTCACATCAAAGTTTAAAAAAACTATTGAAAATTTGTTTGTACAGAATGGCCTTGGCTGATTTCTCAGACATCTAGTAAGACACTATTCTTTTTACCACTTATCTTCTTTTTTCGGGTTTTTTCTTTAAGCAATCACCTGGCTATTTCTACTTTCATTTTAGTTTTATTTTAGTTTATTGTTGTTGATTTATGTATATTTTGTTTATATTATGTTGTTTGTATTTTGAATTTTTAAATGTCTCACTTTGTTATTTTGTTATTCTGTGTTGTAGCCCTAGGGCTATATGGGCCTTTGTTATTTTGTTATTCTGTGTTGTAGCCCTAGGGCTATATGGGCAATATAGAAGTCAGATAGATAGATAGATAGATAGATAGATAGATAGATAGATAGATAGAT
>JAHTLZ010000237.1:52892582-52907917 GCA_023846285.1 Phrynocephalus versicolor
AAGCTACAAAGAGCACGTGGAAAGAAGAAAAAACCCATTATGAGGGATGGAAACTAACATGGAAAAAACAGGTGTTCTTATGAAATCAGTGAATGAATTAATGCACGGTAATCCATCTGAAAGTCACATGTAATAGGTAGTCCATCATTCAGGGAAAACTTGCCTAAAGAGGAAGGTCTTTACCTGTTTCTGGAAGGACAGCAAAGATGGTGCAGTCCCGGCCTTCAGCAAGAGAGAGTTATTTATATACAATAAATAAATAAATAACTTTGCTCAAAAATTCTTAAATGTGAAGGCTTTAACAGGATGATATCACAGTAAACAAGGAAAGTGCATGTTAGTTCATCAGGCTTGTGTTACATTCCTAGAATTCCTAAGGCTTTTCTCATCCTAATCAAACCTACAACTTGACCTCACATGAATAACTCATATCTCCTAGTTTTCTGTCTGGAATAACTCTAATTATGAACATTCAATGTGAGTATATCCTATAAGAAGAACCAATCACTCTTGTGCATATTTATCTCTACCCACCATTTAACAGCGTAATTGGGATGAACCTCTGAGTAGACATTTTTATTAACAGCAACTATTCCAGACCTCCCAGAATACTTTATCCGAGTATTCCGTTTCAAAGGTCTTACATATTATTTTTGAAAGTTTAAAACAGTGTAATGTTTAGTAAGACTTAAACAATGTATATATTTTGGTATTCTCAGGTTACTGACTAAGTATAGGAGTACTGTGGCCTACACATCTGTGTGGCAAGTCCTGGCAACCTGGGTGGCAGTGTACAAAGAATGAGAAGCTCACTGACCAACTGCAAGTAGGTATGATGATGGCATGGAGGTGCCACATGCTATTTCTGACTGAAGGTATTCCAGTGCTAGGCTGTTGTTTCCAATCCTGTTTCTCGTGATTCGGCAACCTCCCACCTCCCACATGTTCTTAAATCAGACTTCCTATCTATCGTCACCATTATCTATGCTGGCTAGGGCTTAAAACTGCAAAAATGAGAAATCAACATCAACGGTCATCAGCTCCTGAATTTAAACCCACATTTGCCTATGGTAGCAAGATGACATTGTAATGCTGACCACTCTGTTTGGTCTTTGTTCCATAACAGCTATGATGAAAGATGGGCTATGCAGATAAGACACCGGAGACTATTTCTAGAAGAAAGAACAGCTGGTTTATAATGATGAAGAAAAATAACTAAACTCTTCTGAACAGCTGGAAAAAGAAATTAACTGGGGGTGAGTAGGACAGGATATTGCAGCCTTATGATCATGATGGAAGATGACCCTGTTCCGCCATGAATATGTTATGTTCCCTACTGTAAGTGGTAGAAATTTATCTGCATCCAAAACCCACTAAAGATGACACAATATATCCAGAAGACATATGGCAGTGTCTGACCAAATATTTACAGTCCTGACTGGCCATATATTTACAATTCCTTCCACAAAATTATCTTTTAAAAATGACTACATAACAACATGCTGCCTAGATGCCCTAAGCACATCCAATCTCACCTGATTTTGGAAGCTAATCCCTGGTTAGTACTTGGATGGGCAACCACCAGAGAATACCAGGTGCTGTAGGCGTCTAGAGTAGGAACTGGCAAACCACTCCAGTATTCCTGCCAAGAAAACTCCATGAACATGGGGTCACAAAGAGTTGGTCATGGCTCCAGCGACACAACACACACACATAACAACACTGTAGAGGTGTTAATAATTATTGTGAAGCTGTGCCTCAATCTTAATTTTATCCTGTAAAGGTTAATGTCAAGTCAATCTACAAACATATGATTTGAATTGTTTTCGTCCTTATTTATAGGAGCACTAAGATAGATTGTATGTACTATTAATTATGTGGTTTAAATAAAACTAAGCATGGGAGAAATTCCTCCCCTTATCTTATTTGCCCTTTACTACCATAGCTTACTATGCTAGTAAGTGCCAAAGACTTCACAGTTTGAGCAGGCAGCCTCTTGGTCTGGGGACAGGATCTAGCCGACTGTGCTACCATTCACTTGTAGCATGGAGCTCACTATTTGGATTGCTTTTGGTGCTATTAAGTTTGAATCAAATTACAGCCTCGGCATGTGTTTTGATTTAGAGCTGTCCTGCTCCTTTTAGCACAGAGCTAGGGATATAGCCTTTTTGGCATGATGTGAAACACTCCCAATCATCCAGTTGTGTAGTCCACCTGGATGGTTACTGGCACCAAAATGGAGCTCTGGGCAGCGTTATCTGAAGTGATAACCCTGTATTGTACTTGGTGGGTTGTGGCATTGAAAAGGATGGCGGAGAATTCCATTCTCTAGTTCCAGCTACTCTCTCAATTTAATTTAGATAAATACACACACAGAGAGAGATGCGCTATTTTAGATAAACTAAACTTAGCAGTCTTCTGTGTACTATGTTAGGTAGATTCATTGCTGTTTCTCTATGTCATTTTATTTAAAAAAAAAACAAGGAAAGTTGGCATGGCCTGCTGAAGGATGGCCACAAGGAAAGGCAGGGAAGGGGGTGGGAAGGGGAGTGTTATTAATCAAAAGAAGGACAGATTGGAGGAATCCAAAGAGCTGTCTGGACCCTTCTCATGGGACAAAAAATGTCCATCAGTGTGAACAGAAGGATCATTCAAATGAGAGATAAAATAAAATACACTAAATATAAGAACTTGTAAAGCATGAACCAGACTGCTCTTAACATCCCACATCTGAACATGTCTTTAGCCTACCAGTGTGGCCTCCAAGTTGTCTTCAGTTGCAGAACGTTACATTTGTACGCATTGTAGAACATCTGCATTAAGCCAGCATCCAAGCCAAATTCTAGAGTTCTAAATTTTCTATCTGTACTTTCTGAACTGGGCAACATGTTCTGCTTGCAACATTTTTGCTTCAACATCCTCCAGCTCCTATATCTGGAAAGTAATCCATGTGCCATTAGTCACAACCCCAGTTTTGCCTGAAGAAACAGTTATGCTAAATGCAGGGCTGGATAGATGAGAGTGATTGTGTCCTGAAATTACAGAAATAGCAGTTGATTGATTCTAGGATGGATAACTTGGATACCGCAGAGATCATCAGAGCCAAGACAGCAGCTGCAATCAATTAGAATGGTGCCAAATGTTTCGTCCCACTGGAATATGGACCAAATATACACCCAAATATACATGCATCCTATTAATTCCCTAGAAATCGTTGGAGGACTGCATTTTTTCATTTTGTTTGTCAGAGAAGGATTTGCATGCTTAGTAACCTTTTAGGGGTGGGGTTCCCATCCCCAATTTTCAGACAAATAAGCACAAGGGTTTTAGTGCAACATACACTTACATTTAAAATGTTTAAAAGTGAACTGATATATTTAAAAAAAAACAAATAAATCCTGGGTAAAAAAGATGAATGTTTCTGGAGTAGGTTTCCCCTCTGATCCGGGGAAGCCTGCTACCACTCAGAAAAATTGGTTCGCAGAATTTTGTACAAGAACCTTACAATATGGTAGTTTCCAAAACAAGGCCAAAAGAAGATGCTCATTACCCTAAGTTACAAAGCACTTGTTTTAAAAACAAATAGAAAAGATTGCTGGTCTTAGCTAAGAAAGAATTAACTTTTGTTGTTTTCTTTTTTTCTTGAAAGTCAGTGTGCAGATTTGAATAATGATCAGCACCCAATAGGTTTCGAATGCCTCCTCCTGTTTCTTTGAGATATGTCATTTTTGCAGAGGTGCAATGAGCCCTCTCATTTTTTGGCACCAGTCTTGTCCATACACACAAGTAAATCCTGACACACACACCCTGGACATGGGTTCCATTGCAACCATAACAAAAACAGTCACGACGGGAGCATGAATATTTCCCAACCCCATACAGAGAGGGGTGAAAGTCAGCGTGTGTATCTGCCTTAGAGGGAACCTTGCAGAAGTACGTACCTATAAATTAGAGGCCTATGAAATTTTAGTTGTAGCAGCTGAGGAACATGGACTGGAGACACACATACTGTAACCCAGGGGGAAATAATCAACAAAATCCAGTTAAGGACCTCTTCCTTCCTTCCTTCCTTCCTTCCTTCCTTCCTTCCTTCCTTCCTTCCTTCCTTCCTTCCTTCCTTCCTTCCTTCTATTTATATCTCACCTGTCTAGTAGCAAGAGATTGGGTTGGCCCCTGAGTCTGGTAATGTGAACTATTAGAATAATGAATGATGAACACGGAGCATACAGTGGCCAAGATAGAGAAGCATTCGAACATCTAGCGTTTTCCAGGCAAGTTCCAAATGCCATGCTGTCTCAGATTTCACAATTTTTAACATGCTCCTAGGAGAACCACCAAAGGTATTGAAAACTGGCATAGCCCTTCTACCCACTTCTTTAGTATTCCTCTTTGAGCATAATTTGACTAGAGAACACTAGTAAACTAATTTAATGTAAATAGAAGGCTGAACTTTCAGTCACAAAACTACAGTACACTACCACTTTTCCATTCCCTCACTCCTTACCTAACCTGCTCTCTATCAAGAAATAATTCAATTATGGCTGTCCCCTGTGGGCAACAGTTACGCCTGCCTACCAACCAGATTTCCAGCTATTTATGTTTTAATTCAAACTGTTTATCTGCTCCTTTTTCTTCCCATAACCAACATTTATTATGACATAAATGTCTAGGAAACAAATTAGAGGCAACAACTTTATGTGTTTACTAAGCTGGTGTATGCACTAATTATGTGGCAAACAAGCCAGCTTAGATGAACAGACTGATATTTTAGAAGCAGCTGATAGCATAATTTTTAAATGTCCTAAGAAACTTTGATTAACAGATGGCTGTCAACAACTGGTTACAGATGCACTGTCTGATATTTGCTTTGTTCCTTTCTAATTTAGGTATACAGGGAGAATATAGAGGTTTTAAAAGAAATATTAAGACAAGTGGATCAGGGCTGACAGAGACACTTGAAAAGCATGGCCCCATGTCCACAAACATTCATGTTCTGGATCAGTACTAACTTATAGAAGAGCAGCTGTGTTAGCCTCTTGCACTGAAACAACATAGATTCCCATGACACTTGGGAGGCTAGCACATTTATTATGGCTTATTTATAATGCATGGGGAAAACCCCAGTTGTATAATGTGTTGTCGAGAATGTTAGTCGTAGATACAGTACATATAATTGTGGGGACAATAAGAGCAGGGCATAATTAAATTGAACAAGAACTGACAGTATCTATTATGTAATTTTCAGCAGTGACTTGCAAAATGAAGTCGCTGATAGCACAAAAGTAAACAGTTTAAAACATGGAATACGATAATAAGCAGGCATTCTCTTGATTTAAGCTTCAGGCTGAGGACCAGGGTCTTTTTTGAGAAGTGACATTAGCCAAAGAGAGAGGTAACTTACACATACCTGCTTCTACTTGACGTATGATATGTATTTAGTGTGCTGTACGGCTTGTCTCCATGTGTAACGTACTAATTAAAGAATATGTCAGGTATGTTTAAACATAGATTGGAGCACTGATTATGTATTGGCTTCATACTGTTCCAGAAGTGGGCAACTTACAAAGGTCCCAGTTTCAAATCTGCTATTCAGCTCCAAAGGATTGTCAACATTTAAAAATATTTGCCCAAAATGGCCAACTTTACTTTCTTGGGAACACAGTTAGCTCTTTCAGGCTGCCAAATCCCCTTAGCTCCCCCCCCCCAACAAACTGGACGTGTCCCTAGAAAGTGTAGCTGGCTGTTTCAGGCTAGTTGAGGGCGCTGAAGAGTAGGGACAGAAGTAGAGGCTCAGGGGAGGCTGAAGGTAGCCTACGTTGTCAAGTTGTGTGCTAGTGTAGACTCTTTTAATGAAGATCTAAATCAGTGGTTCTCAACCTGTGGATCCCCAGATGTTCCTGGACTACAACTCCCAGAAACCCCTTCCAACATAGTGAGTGGTGGAGGCTTCTGGGAGTTGCAGTCCAGGAACATCTGGGGGACCCACAGGTTGAGAACTACTGATCTAAATGATAGTGCAAGCAGCTATGTTTGATTCTTAGTAAATCCAATAAATTAGGTGATACATGTAATATGACTTTGTGTTGTGGAATGCCATACTCCTTTAATTTTCCTTCCTTGGGCAAAATATTATCCAGTACATTTAACAATTAAATGCACAATGCATTAAAGTGGTCACAAACTTGAAAAGGCTTATGTTCTTATTACCACTTTGATTGCTGCATGCTCTAAGACAGAATCCTTATAGAAAATACATCAGAGTACATCATAGATAAAGATGTTTTTGAAAAAAATCAGTCGACTTGGATATAAGTGTAAAGGGAAAAGGTGGCTTCTGAGACTCACATGTAGTTGCTATACGTCACTGTTCAGAAAAAGAGGCTTGCCAGTAGCCTAAAAGTTTTGGAAAACAACATCCTTCAGTGGCTGAAATCCTGTCGCTTAGCGTTAGAAATTCTGTAACTTTCTGCCCATTCCTAGCCAGCAAATAAAGAATTCCCACTATGGTGGACATGAAAGATCAGAAAGATCAGAAATGTTATTATTTTAGACACATTATATTTTTTCAATACATTTGGCTTAAAGGAAAATCAGATCACAGTGTATGACACATTAAAGCAGAACACAATGAAATCCCAAAAGGTTCACATACTTTTTCTGGCAACTGTATTTATTAATTTTTCGTTACCTTTGATTTGTTGAACTATAAAATGGCCCCAGAGGCACCAAGAGATACAAAATTTGAAGGGAAGCATTCCCTGACTTTTCTCTACAATCAGTTTGGGGAAAAATAGATTTCTAGGTTCTGAATTATGCAGCCCCAAATAAGCCCCCCCCCCAAATAACATTCTTCTGGGATACCTAGATATGCCAAATTTGTAGCAGCAGCAAAAACAACAACACAAAGCTTCCTCTGACTCTCCTCTGTAATCCCTACAAGTCTGATGAAAATTGGGTTTCCTCAAGCGAGTTGCTAAAGGCTGCTTTCCTGTGGTGGCCCATTTTGTGGGTGTATGACTCAGGTGTCTGAAAATCATTATTCACCAGTCTTGGAAGGATTGTACAGAAGATTTGTGGGAAGTGTCCTGCATATTTGGTTCTCGAAAGTGCCCGTGGGGGCACTTTCCTGGGTGGAACCTCTTTTTAGGGTATGTACCGTAATTCAGCAATCTGGTATGCAAACTTCATCAAACCTGCTGAGCTTGTAGAGGATCGTCATGGAAAGTTTCCCTGCAATTTTGGTGTCTAGTTGCCTTGGAGGCTATTTTATAGAGTTTTAAAGTCAACATTAATTAATTAATTAATTAATTAATTAATTTTGAATATTTTTACCTTGCCTTTCTCCTTGGAAAAGGACCCAAGGTGGCTTACAATAATGAGGGACAATATACAGCCCAGAACATTTAAGACATATTCAAGTTAAGCACAGGGAATTAGAAGAGGCATCTTAGAACATTAAAAGATAACATTAAAGCAACAAAGAGCACACAAAAGGAAAAATCCATTATGAGGGGTGGAAAGTAACATGGAAAACACTGGCTTTCTTGTGAAATCAGTCAATGTAATCATGCATGGTAATCCATATAAAAGTCACAGAGTAGGTAGTCCCTCATTCAGGGAAAGCTTGCCTGAAAAGGGAGGTCTTTGCCTGCTTCCGGAAAGCAATATATTTATTTTATTTTATTTTATTTTATTTTATTTTATTTCTATACCGCCCATCTTCCAGCGGAACTCTGGGCGGTTTACAACAGTATTAAAAACAACAATACAGTACAAAACAAAAACAAATGGAACCAAAAACAATCGGAGGGAAAACCCTCAGCAAGGGGCGTCAAGAGGGTGGGAAAAAAACCCAAAGATTAGGTTAATAAATTAAATTAAATTAAATTAAAGGTCACCAAATTTCTCCCTAAAAAGCATGGTTTTAAGCGCTTTTTAAATAGCAAAGCACAATGTTGAACCAGTCTCAGTACAAATCAGAGCTACTTGGTAGATTGTGACAACTTGTGTTTATGTTTATATCTGCTTGCCATGGAGTCCTACAATTAATTTGGATGTCAAAGATTCAGCAGAGAAAGATAATAAGCCTGGGTTCAGCAATACAGTGCTTGCATCTGTCAGGGCACCTTCCCTCTAATATCTTTATTTTCTCCCCAGGATCAAAGGGCAGCTTCTTTGCCACCTTCACAGCCATTAATGCCTCTGGCCCCAAAAACTGCCCTTTGATCCTGGGATGAAAATAGATATTAGAGGGAAAGGTGATCTGACAGATGCAGGCACTGTGTTGCCGATCCCTTCGATGAGAAAAGGAAAAATGATGGGAAAAAAATAAATAGTTACGCATAAGATAAATAAATGATTACTTATCCTATGTGTATCTGTTGCGTGTTTGCTTTTGTGCCACAAAATGGAACACGACAAATAGATTTATCACTTGGAAAGCTTTAAATACAGACATAAAGACACAGGTCTACTGAAAAAGCCTGAAATTCTGCATGGCCCTGCTTTCAATGGTCTCCCTGCTCTTATTTTCATGTGCCAACTGGAATGGGCAAAGAAACTGACATGGAAAAAACACAGGTGTACTTATGAAGTTAGTCAATGCAATCATATATGGTAATCTATCCAAAAATTAACATAACAGGCAGCTATTATTCAGGAAAAGCTTGCCTGAAGAGACCTTCCTCTTCAGGCAAGAAAAGTTCTTTTGGAAAGACAGCAGAAATGAGGCAGCCCTGGCCTCCAGCACGAGGGATTTCCAAAGTCTGGGAGCAGCAACAGAGAAGGTTCTTTCATGGGTTCCCACACGAGACGTACCTGTGAAGGTGGCAGGATATAGAGAAAGGCCTCCTGATGATCTTAGCACCAGAGCCAGTTCATACAGTGAGGTTTGATCTTTGAGGTAGCTTGGACCCAGGCCATTTAGTGCTCTGTGGGTTAAGGTCAGCACTTTGAATTATGCCCAATAGCTGACTGGTACCCAGTGGAGTTGCTTTAATAGGAGTGTAATGTGATCTCTGTACCCCTCTCCAGTCAGCAATCTGGCTGCTGCATTTTGGACCAGTTGAAGTTTCCTGAAACTTTCCATTGGTAGCCCCACCTATAGTGTATTACAGTAGTCTAGCTGGGATGTCACTAGGGCATGTCTCACCATGGCTAGAGCAGGTTTCTCAAGAAACTGGCATAACTGCCATACAGTACTAATTTTAATTGTGCAAATGCGATCCTGGCCACAGCTGTCACCTGGGCATCAGCTTAATGATATGTCCAGGAGCTCCCTCCCCAAGCCGTGCACCTCTTTTTTCAATTGGGGGATAATCCCATCCAGTACAGGTTGCATCCCTATCCCTTGATCTGCCTTTCGACTGACCAGAAGCACCTCTGCTTGTCTGGGTTTAGTTTCAGTTTGTTCATCCTCATCCAGCTAAGCACTGATCTAAAGTCAAAATAGCTTCCTTGGAATTCGGAAGTGAAGAGAGGTAGAGTTGGGTGTCATCAGCATACTGATGACACATAACCCCAAAACTCCAGATAATCTCCCCCAGTGGTTTCATATAAATGTTAAATAACTTAGGAGACAGAACAGAACCCTGAAGGTCCCTACAGGTCAGTGGCCGTGGTGTTGAACAAGAGTTCCCTAACACCACTTTCTGCATTCTCTCCTACAGGTAGGACTAGAGCCACTGTAAGACAGTGCCCCCAAGTCCCATTTCAGAGAGATAAGGCAGGAGGGTCCTGTGGTCATTAGTGTCAAAAGCAGTTGAAAGGTCCAGTAAAACCAAAAGGGACAGAAATCCCCTATCCATTTCCCTGCATAGGTCATCTATCCAAGGCAACCAATGCCGTCTCAGTTCCATAACCAGGCCTAAAGCCAGATTGAGCTGGATACAGATAGTTTATCTCATCCTGAAACCTCTGGCACTGCAAGACCAGAACCTCCTCTTGTACTTTTCCCAAGAATGTTATGTTTGATACTGGTCAATAATTGTTCAATATTGTTGGAGCTAAAAGGTGCTTTTTTAAACAGTGGTTTACTATTGCCTCCTTTAATCATACTGAGATTAAAGAAGGCATTCACTAGTCTTCCTAACCAGTCTGCCATACCCTCTCTGTCAGCTTTTGTGAGCCAGGCAGGGCAAGAGTCCAACAGACATGTGATGGCTCTCATCTCTCCAACAGACATGTGATGGCTCTCATCTCTCCAACTGTCCTGACCATATCCTCAGGGTGTAGAAGCTGAAACTCATCCATTAATACAGGGCAGGGAAGGGGGCAGTTTTATTTACAGGCTCTGGATCAATTTACAAATTGATTTGTTGATTCATCCGGGGGAAATGTAAATTCATTTTTTGTGATTTATTGATCTTGACAAATCGTGAATCAAAATGTATCACCATTTTTTTCTGATTCATCCCCATCTCTATTTCTAGTCCTAACCATAGACGTGGCAGCATTCCTTTTCAAGAGATGAGAAATGTTTCACAGTTTTCATAGAAATATCATCATCTAGGTTGGTTCACAAACCGAGAATATCTAAAATAGGCATGCTAACATTCGTTATCAAGAGCAATGAGAAATGAAATAATTTTTTTCAGAAGAATATTGACATTGATCGATATATACACCAAAACATGTATCAATTTACCATTTCAATACTGCATCACCTTACCACCATTGAGAATAAGAAACTGGCATGATAATATTAGTCTGCTGTTGTTTTTAGATTTGATTATTGTTAAGATATGTTTTCCAGGGGTGTAACTGTTGCTTGAGTTTCATTTCATGTTAATTAATATAAAATTGTGTGGCTGCTTTTATCTTACCTTCAGCAATAGATTGTATCTGATTAATAAATTTAGAGGAATAAAGCAAGAATGAGGAAAAAATGTATTACAAAATACTTACTAGAATCCCATTGCTTGGTGTGGTATGTCACAATCAGAGTACACCCATTTAATCAATGGAACTTACAGAGGAATTGGCTCACCAAATTCTCACTGCTTCCTTTGGCCTACTCTAGCTGGGAGTTAACAATAAACATCAAGATTTCACCCCTCAGATGTGCACATGAAAATGAAAAGCTGCTTTTGTGCGAAGCTGATGCAGAGTTCCTAAAGTAAAAGTCATTCATTAATTACGATGGAAAAAATACTGTTAGATCTGTATGGTAACAGATAGGAAATATGTGTGATCAAACACAAAACACTTTTTTTAAGGTATGCCACCAACGGCCACATTTTTGTAAATGAGAATAATGAAATGCCCATCTGCCCCACCTCTTTTTAAAAAGAATAGCAATATAACTATGAGTTTCATTGTTTTGTGTGGGGAGTTGTTGTTTCCCCCTCAAAGCCTGGATCTTTCAACGCAGATGTATTTCAATGTGTTCTTCTCAGTAATAAAGCATGGACTTGAGAACGCTACTTTTTGAACTACAGTTCATCCTCAGACTATCCTGCGTTATCCTAGAAAGTGATATTTCCAATTACCTGGATCCATAAAATTATGCAGGACAGAAGATTTATTTTTGCTGTGCCTTCTCTGATTTCCTTGAAGCTTACATACAAAAACGGTCCTCAGTTATAAACAATGACGATGTAGAATATATTCTTACTGTTTTTGGACGTTTAAGAAATGCGATATTGATTTGTGATTTGGATTTTCCATTCTGGTCCATATTGGTGAATGCTTTCTTAATCTTGCCTTATTTAATCAGGTGAGCAATGAATAATTCCAGTTTAAGTCAATATAAGTACAATACAGTAATAGTGTATACAGAATTACTAGATGAGTGGTCCTATATATTAACATCAAAGGGAGCATTTAACTAGAGCAAATACAAAATATTTGGAAAAGTCAGGAGCCCTGCAACCCAGTATGAACCTCACTGCCAGATGGGCAGTACTGTATAACAATCCAACAAACAAACAAACAAACAAACAAATACCTATATAAATTGCATTACATGTGTGATTTTCTTACTTGCTAATCCATTCATAAGGGATTTTCAGGAGGTCAAGCTATTTTTTTAACATACATACACCTTATTTTGCTAGTGAGTTAAAAGATTTGCAGGGCTTACCTGTTGTCTTGCTGTCTTCTGATTTGTTGTCTTCTCTGAATCCAGACTTGGGAGGTTTTATGTTTTTAGTCCAGTCCAGTCCCATCCATTATGTGCTCCTTCATTGCTCCTCTCCTATGAATGCAGATTTGTGTATCCTTCTTCATATTTTCCTCTTGAGAGACTATGATCAATTCACACTTTATGCCACATTCACAGTGAATGCCATTTTAGCAAACCAAAGTCATTGTAAATGAAAATGCTCATGCCTCAAAAAATCACCCCATTTGCTCATCCCCTAAAAAGTTCCAATGGGCATCCTAAAAAGCTTTCTAAGATGTCTAGTTGTCTCCTTGAAGGCGGGGGGTGGGTGGATTTCAAGCTTTGGAGAAAGAAGCGTCTGACACAAAACGATGGTGCCAGCCTCGGTGAAGGGGGAGAAAGGTTACAGTGGTTCATTATTGAGTGACAGCCTTAAGTGTCATTTAAAAACCTTTGGTTTGTTGTTTCTCTTCTATATCCTTTCAGAACAGATAGAGGCAATGTCATTTTGAAGACTGAATCTACCGGCATGTATTTGAGTGTATTACAAAATTGTGTGCCAGGTTGCCTCTTTTAGTCTTTTTCACAGGGGATCAAAATGCTAATTAATGTCTTGTGAAGATTCTCACTCATCCAGGCGAGTTTATCTGGAAGCTGAGTCATGGCAACTGGAGTTCTTTTCTTGAGTGATTGGAATGTTCTACTACTCATCCAAGCACCTTTGTCAGTCTGAGGAAAGTTAGTGGCGAGTTCTCCATTTTAAAGTTCATCTTCATTTCATGTCACCCTGGTCTGAATAGGCTCATAAGTTGGACAATGACCTGAATAGGCTCTTTAGATGGGCAGTGGCCTGAAGAGGCTCTTTAGGTGGATGGTGGCCTAAGGTGTGTGAAAATCCCACCTATGCAACTTTTCCCAACACCCATTAAGTATGGGTCATTAGTTATGGCCTTGCTGGTGGAAGTGTGAAGTGCTTCTGGTTGGCTGGGGATTGATGAAATGACTGCTTGATAAATAGCAGATAGATTGTGTTTGAGTCCCCCACCTCTGTTAAAAGAGGGGTTTTCAATACACAGATGAATGGCTTCCCCTCTCTCAAACCACCTCTCTTCTCTGTCTAATCTTCTCACCCTCATCTTTGAATGAGTGCTCTTTGTCCTTCAAATGGAGGTACACTGCTGATTCTGGTCCTGAACTGTTTCCCCTCTTATGTTGGGTCATTCTCCTGTTTAATGGCTGTTTAGTTTCTCCAATGTAGAGGTCTGCACACTCCTGCACAAAACACCTCTTGTGTTTTGGTCTTGGGTCCTTTGGGTGGACGAGTCTCTTTTCTTAGTGTGTTTGTGGGTTTGAAGTAAACAGTGTTTTTTTTTGCCAAAAATCCTTTTAACCTTTTTAGACACCCCAGCCATGTAAAGTATGACCAGGTTCATCCGTCGGCTCCGGGTCTCAGGCTGATCCATTGTTCTGGGTCAGGACACTGTTTTGTTGAAGGTCCATGTTGGTAATTACAGTATATACTTGAGTATAAGCTGAGTTGTTCAGCCCTTATTTTGGTCTGAAAAAAATGCCCTTGGCTTATACTCAAGTCAATAAGTTTCTGAGTTTTGGGGGGTAACATTAGGTGCTCAGACGGCTTGGGGAGGGCAGCGAAATGCAAGTCCTGATCGGGCGAGGGATGATTCCAATGAGAAGATTTAGGGGCACCCCCTTTGGAGCTTCGTAACTCAGCCCCCCCCCCCCGAGATGTTTCAAATTTCAGGGGATTCCCTAGGAAAAAACCTGCTCCAAAGCTGCCACTTCCAATATGATTCAAATTAGAAGTTTTTTTCCCTTAGGGGCACCCCTTTTGGAGCTTCATAACTCAGCCCTCTTACCCCCAAATGTTTCCAGTCATAGGACACAATGCAGGAAATGAGTCACCACTAGGTTCTAATTCAATTGCAGAAATTAGGTCCCATCAATTCAATATGGTATCTCCAAGACGTTTTTATTAGGACTGTGTTAACTTTTAAGTGTTAACATCAAACCCCAAATGAAGTTGTCTTTCAGCTACCATCTGCTGTTTGACAAGGCAAAATGTGGGGCTTTTAGCACAGCTTGAAAGAGTTACTCTTTTAGAATATAATTTGAAGACCCCTTAGGTATCTGTCCAGAGAATTCCAGGAATTATTTATTCAAAGCATATTCAAGACTAGTGAAAAACTCTGGCATGAATTTTGAGCAGATAACAACTTTTAGAGCAACAGATTTTATTAAGACATAAGCCCCACTAACAGGTTTACATTCAGGGCAAATTATAGACAACAGCAGCTATAAATTGATTTCTTTTTTATGGTTTGTGCAAATAATATTTGCAAGTACCTTAAAGAAAATACTTTCTGGTGAGTGAGTGAGTGAGTGAGTGAGTGAGTGAATGAGTGAGTGAGTGAGTGAGTGAGTGAGTGAGTGGCTACGCTACTTCAACAGTACATAGAAATACCAAATAGTCACCAAATACTACAAGTACTGCTACTTTTACTACTACAGAGGGGAACTTCTCTCTTAAATCTCAAGATCTAAAGTTTTCACCATAAGAGCATGTAGTATTATGGAATACAGGATGTGGCAGCAAAAAAGCAGTATTCCAAGTAATGATATCCAATCCATAATCAGAAATGGAAGAGATTATTCAGAAAAAAATGACAATTTACAATTTGATAACTCTCTTTGTTGCTCCTGTCAATTTCAAGATCTTATTCTGGTCAATTTCTGATGCACATAAGAGCTTGATATGGACAAAAAGGAGGATGAGGTTTAAAAAAATCCTGCTGAGTTTAATGCTTCAAGTACATAACACACTGCCCTGATAACTTAATCTTGTGCAGGAAATTGGCAAGGGCAGAAGCAAAACAGTTCAAAACAATCCTCAGTGTTTCTCCTAGCTGCTGCTCTGGAAAATCTCCCAATCTCCATGGGGGTCCCAGAGAGATTCCCCTTAAGTATGAAATGTCAAAAATTTCAGGGATTGAAAAATATGGTCAAATAGTAACCTCTATTTTGGACATTCTGCAAATTTTGCCTTGCAGTAAAGAAATAGTCATGTCTGTTCCTTAATGCACTGTTCTCACTTTATTCTAAAGCCAATTATGATTTGGGGGGTCTTGAGAACTGATTGTTCTGTCAAAACAGTTCTTGTGGTCTTAGCCAGTCTGAAACATGGTGAACCCAATCTTGCTTGAACCCAGGCTGT
>JAHTLZ010000237.1:52915319-52936040 GCA_023846285.1 Phrynocephalus versicolor
TATGGGCCTAGAGGATATTATCAAAAACATGCTACATCCTGAAAGTTGTATTGTGTTACTGTTTCAGTATTGTTTCATGCTTAACTTAGCAAAGTGTCTTTGAAAGGTATAAACTGATTCTAGGTGAAATATCTCATTTAGTACTATATCTGTATGTACTTATTTGTCATAACATGCAAGTATATATAGCCAGACATTTGGAAAGAGATAAATCAGTTCGTACAAAATGTTCTTCCGAGAAGCAGTTAGCTATTAAAGAAATTCCCTAGGTACAGAAATGCTTCCAAAAATAATTGGGGAGGGGGGGCAAAAGGGAAACATGATCAATATGAAGCATACTGAATAATTACAGAATAAAAATTGAAAACACTTATGAGCTTAGAAACAAATTCCAAATTATCTTGGATAATAAGACTATTAGCTGATTAAGGATTATAAATAGTAATATTAGGATGGTATTACTCATTTGAAGGTCAGAGAACAATCTCATTTTCAGGCTGAGTTCAGACTTTGTGAACAGTGCTGAGAGTGTTCCTTTTTGTCTCATAGCTTGTGTTTATGTCCATGTGTGCATGTGTGCGTGTTCGTGCGTGTGCTCAAAAAGCCCAAACCTAAGTCTCTGAAAGTTCACTGATAGTTTAGCACTTTTTTTGGAGGCTTTCAAGAGCAGAAATCCACCTTTCTTGCCAGAATAAAATGAGTCCTCAGATGGATCACAAATGACTAAAGCATCTTTGGGAGTCAAATGTGGCCCCAGAACCACCCTTTGCCCACCCCTGTTATACAATTAATAGGGAATTTTGACTTAAGTGAGGAGAAGGAGGTTGATGTTAGTTATAGGGCTTATGTTTTGTTCTCCAGGTCCAATTCAGGACTCCTCACCTGTCACAGTGACTCACAGTTGTACCAAAGGGAGAATTTAGGTAGTCATCATTTGCATAAAGAAATAAAAGATCAGTCTTCTTCGTCATCTTATGGGTTTGACAAATACCAACCAGAGCTGTATGGCGTAGGCAAGATCTATGTAGTGCATGTTTGGCTGTGTGGAAAGAATGGCTCAAGGACCACTCCCATCAGTTCATATCTCCTGAAGTAGACAGCAAGGCTTAAGCTGAACAAACAGAAGAGTGTGTTCTCGGTTATAGCTAGAGTCTGGAGGCCCTCCATGTGACGATTGGAACCAGGGAATAGTCCTGCGATCATGCTGGTTTACCACACTCCGCATTTCCAATCCATCCGCTATGTTGAGGTCTCCCAGGCTGCGTGTCCTGGACAACTTCAACACACATGCCAAGGCAGGGGTTACAGGTCCAGCTCTGGAGTTCTTGGAAAGCATGGCTTCTTAGGACTTGTCCAAACGATTCCACCCATGTGGCTAGACCCTAGACCTGTTGTTATTCAGGACAGAGAGAGAGAGTGGGCTGGTGGTGTCTTCGGACAGTCCCTTTGTCATAATCGGACCACCGCCTAATAAAATGCTGCCTTTCAATGGCACTCCCCCCCCCTTATGGGGAGCAAGGACCCATTAAGATTGTCCGCCCCCTTAGGTTACGGATCCTTTTGGTTTCCAAGCTGCTGCCACCAGAGCGGCTGACATGATCACTCTTATATGCCCCCTCCCTACTGAGTTCTCCCTGTTCCATAGTATGGTCAACGACTCTGGGTGATGAAGTAGGTAAGGAGGAGGCTAGAGAGCATTTGGAGACGTGTCCCAACAGAGAATAACTTAAAAGCCGCAAAGATCACCTATAACATCTACTAAGTTAAAGTTAAGGCGGCTTGAAGATCACATGCTGTCCAGATCAACAAAGTTAGTAGCCATCAAGTCGAACTTTTCTGTATTATACACAATCTGTCTGGTGATAGTCGCAGTGATAGGCCTCCAACTAGCATATCCTGTGACCAATTTGCAGCCTTCTTTAAATCCAAAGTGGAGGCTATCTGCCAGGACCTTAGACCGCCACCATTCGGCAGTGGTACCATTTGAGATGTCCTCTGCATCATTTTGCCCAACATTGTTAACACATTTTCAACCAGTGATATCCTCCAAGGTGGACAGGCCACTTGACTGCCATTGTGCCACCCCCTCCCTTGACCCCTGTCTGCCCTGGTTAATAAAAATGGCCAAGTTGGTAACTGCGGATTGGGTCATAGCAATAATTAATGGGTTTGTCCTTGAAGGTTAGGTACCCTTGGGCCTTAAGGAGCCATTTATTAAGCCTATCTGTAAGAAGGTGAATGTAGCATCTGACAATATTAATAACTATCAACCAGTCACCAATGTTCCCTTCATGAGTAAGGTCTTGGAGAGGGTGGTGGCAGATCAGCTTCAAGCTCTCCTGGATGAAACCAATGTCCTTGATCCATTCTAATCTGGGTTCAGGCCGCGGCATGGTATGCATTGGTCATCCTGCAGGATGACCTACTGAGGGAGGCCAATGAGGGCAGGATGTTCTTGTTGGTCTTCAATCTCTCAGTGGCCTTTGATACTGTTGACCATGGTATCCTCCTGGGGAGACTCTCTGGATTGGGAATGGGGGGGGGGCTGCCTTGCCATGGCTCACATCAGTTTTGGAAGGACATCCCCAGAGAGTGGAGATTGGTGAGATGCAGTCCACCTCATGGACGCTCAAGTGCGGGGTTCCACAGGGGTCAGTCATCTCACCAATGTTATTTAATATCTGAGGCCACTGGGAGGAGTCATCAGGAGTTTTGGAGCTTTGTGTCATCAGTACGCTGATGACACCCACCTCAATCTCTCCTTTCCATCTTCTGCAGTGGATGCTTTTCCATCCCTTGAGCGCTGCCTGGCTGCCATTCTGGGATGGATGAGGGAAAAGAGACTGAGATTGAACCCGGACAAGATGGAAGTCTTGCTGGTGAGGGCTCCTACTGTCAGTGGGTTGGGAAACTCCTTCTCATTTGAGGGCATGACTCTCCCCACTCAGGATGAGATGTGCAGCTTGGGCATTCTCTTGGACCCAGTGCTACATATGGAATCTCAGGTAGTGACGGAGGTCCTATCCATCAATTACCATCTGCCGTGGATTGCTCAGTTGTGTCCCAATCTGGACACAGGGACTATCACCCTTGGTAGTCTCAAGACTGGACTATTGCAACACTTTCTACATGGGGCTGCCCTTGAGGCTGATGCAGAGACTCCAGCTGATCCTTTCAAGCTTTACTGGGGAGTGCCGTGGACTGGGTGCAGCATTGCCCAGTTTGCTGCCTGGGAACCTTGAACGGGTGGGGAGTGGTGTACCCAGCTGT
Source organism: Phrynocephalus versicolor (assembly GCA_023846285.1). Classification (NCBI taxonomy): domain Eukaryota; kingdom Metazoa; phylum Chordata; class Lepidosauria; order Squamata; family Agamidae; genus Phrynocephalus; species Phrynocephalus versicolor. Next base: position 52,918,590 of record JAHTLZ010000237.1, read on the forward strand.
TTGAGCTTCCTGGGTGGTAGACTGGGTGGTGCAGCAGTGCACCTTTGTGACAACCGGTCCGCTGCTCTGCCCAGCAGCAGGAGTGGTGGTTTGCCCTGGCAGCCCACCATCACTGTTGTTACATCACTTCTGGATAAGAGTGTTTGCTCTTATCCACGGATTTCAGTATCCGCAGGAGGGTACTGATCCCCTGCAGATACGGGTATGTGACTGTATTTTCTTTTACTGTATGTATTATATGTGATTTTATTGTATTGTATTTATTGATTGTTTTTAACCACCCAGAGTGGCCTCTCTGCCAGATGGGCAGTATAAAAATCTAATAAATAAATAAATAAATAAATAAATAAATAAATAAATAAATAAATAAATAAATAAATAGTTCTAAGTCACATGTGAGAACACAGGGGCTAGCTAGAATCCTATTGCACATTTCTCTGTGTGCCATGGGAAACTGTGGCAACTTTTGCAAAAAGTGTTGCAGGCCAGATGTTCTGTTCTCAATACCCCAGAATCATTTTATGATGAGTATGAAATTTCATATTTATAAATCATCATGGCCCAAGGTAAAGAACATGCCGGGAAAGTTAAGCAGTTGTGCTTAGAATGTCTGTAAAATCAAGTTCTCAGATCTAACTTTCTATCCAAGATTATAGCTCCACAAACATCTGGCTAAGATAAGAGAGTCTCTCCAGGTTTACATACTGTTTTCCCAAAAAGTGCTGTGTCTTTATTGTGGGAGCACCAAAACAAAGATTTCCCCATCTAATAGGAGAGGCATATTTCTAACAGCAAGCCAATAAGAACAAATATGCATATTTATATTTGGATCAGACTGCACCTCCTCCTGTCCTCATTTTAACTGAATAGATAAATATAGAGTTTTTGTGTGTATGGCAAAAAGACAAAAGCATAGCATACAGGAAGTTGTTTTCTATAGCATATGAAAGGGTGATCAAAGAATTACTAAAGTGAATTCACAAAACCAAGAAATCATACAACACATAAAATGCATAGACCTAGAATATTTCAGGGGCAACCTTGTGATGCCTGGATTGGGTTGTGACAGTGGAAAAGACGAGAGGCCCTCTTTTCTATTTTCCTCTTCTTACACTTTTTAAATACTGCCCCAGGTGGCATAGCACTATTTCAGATAGAAGGGAGTAGCCATCCTAAGTTGATATGTCGCTGTAGTGCTGTACCACTTATTAAATTAAACAAAAAGGAAATTGCTATGGCCTACAAACTGAGACCCACGACAAAGGGCAGGAAAAGCGTTCAGAGAGGAGATATCAATAATCACAAGGATTATTGGAGGAGCAAGGGAAATGATTTGAAGCGCTGTCTGGATCCTTATCATGAGAGAAGAAACATTTCCCTTGGTGGGTGGAAAGCTCTCTCAAATGCAAGATGAAATAGATTGCACCGAAAGTAAGACCCTTTTAATCATAGCCCAGGTGGCACCAAATTCCCCCATCTAATCACATCCTCAGTCACATAAAGAGAAAGAAAAAGTACTGATTGGCTGAAATCCACTAATCTCAACTAGAATAGGCCCTGTTGAATCAGTGATTTTGTGAGTCAGCTTCTCTGTAACTTCCACTGGCTCAACAGGCCCACTCTGGTTGTGACTTACTATGGGATTTCAGACACTACTACAGTTTATAATTTACAATAAAATAACCTTTAATCTGATAATCTATTTTATACTTTAATTGCCTATCTTTTTAAAGTTGAATCTGAAAATCTGTTTGGGGTCCTGCAATGGATAAAAGTTGGATTAATGCTAAAATAAATAACCTGTTGGCTGAAGAACATGAAATACTGGTTTGAATGTAAGATTAGCTGTTGCATCTGAAGTCAGAATAACCATGGTGAATTCCAGCTCTAACAGGAGAAGCAAGGAATAAAACAGTGTATGTAGAAAACTGTTTTCTTCAAGCCCCTTCTGCATGTGATAGCACCTTCTGAGATTAGCTTGTACTTACCAAAGGAGCATTCTGGCTGCATTTGCTCTTTTCAAGCATCTTCATTTAACACGAATTGTCCCTACTTTTTTGGTATTTTATACTGTATAATTGGTATTCGACAGCATAGCTCTATTCTTATATTACTCCACTCAGATGTTTTCACTGATTTCATTGAGTCTTGGTCTCAGGAATTAATAAAGATTGCATCTTTAGCCACTGTTATTAGTTGTTGATTTAACTGTTTTTCAGTCTCTTCGACTGTTATCACTCTTTACTTTTGTTACTGCTGCTTATGATTGTACTTGCTTTTAATTTCTTGCCTTTATTATTGCGATCTGCCTTTCACAGAGGTGGAATATAAACATTTTACAAAATAAGTGAAGAGAATCCCCTCCTCCTCCAAAATTTGAATGTTAGTTTGGTATATTTTTTTTAAAGTTGGGCATTTTTCATTATTTTCACATATTATTTATTTAAAACAGGTTTAATCATTTTTATCCCTAAAGGGAGCCAAGGCAGCTGAGGTAGGTAGGTAGGTAGGTAGGTAGGTAGGTAGGTAGGTAGGTAGGTAGGTAGGTACTTTATTGTCATTCTACATAGTACAACGAAATTGAATACTATCTCTGATGCAATAAAAAAGAAAAAACATTTAAAAGGTAAAGAGAATTAAAAACACTCATACACATCCATCACAACCATCACAACTCCCCAAGGTCACACTATTTGGTCTCAGCATTTAAGATGGTTATGGCTCTTGGATAGAAACTGTTTTTTAATCTGTTTGTTCTTGCTTTTGTTACTCTGTAGCTCTTGCCTGAAGGCAGCAGTACAAAAATACTATGTTCAGGATGAGATGAATCCTAAGATGTTATTTGCCTTCTTAAAGCAAAGGGAACTATATAGCTCTTCCAGAGATGAGAGAGGGTGACTGATAATCTTCTGGGCTGTGGTTATGACCCTCTAGAGCGCATTCCTATCTTTGGCTTTGCTGCTGGAGAACCAAGCACAGACACAGTATGTAAGAATGCTCTCAATGGAGCATCAGTAGGACACCAACAGGTTCTCGCTCAGATTGTTTTTCTTTAAGAGTCTGAGGAAGTATATCCTCTGCTGAGCCTTCTTCACCAGAGCAGTGATGTTGGCGCTCCAGGTCAGGCCCTGCTCAATGGTAACGCCCAGGAACTTGAATTCAGTCACCCTCTCCACACAGTCCTCACCAATATACAGGGGCTGAATGTCCTCATTTATTCTCCTGTAATCCACCACCAGTTCCCTGATGTTAAGAACCAGATTATTGTCTCCACACCAGGCACAAAGCCGATCCACCTTGTCCCGATAGGCGGACTCGTCCCCTCTGGAAATAAGCCCCACCACAGTGGTGTCATCAGCAAACTTGATGATTTATTATTAAAATATAGTATTAAAGCTCATTACTCATTACGCAATAGTTTGCAAGTACATATAATCGATTAATATATTTTCGTTCTTTCTTTCTTTCACACAGAACTGTAGTCAGGATGGGTTACAATATAGTATTAAATACATGCATTAAATTTTATATATAATATATAATTTTAATTATATCTAATTAATTAATATGAAATTTTAAAAATCACAAATATAAAGATGGTCAAAAGTCCTCTTCCAATCTGCTCCAAAAGTGAGGAGTAAAAATATAAGTAAAAGTTATATTGCTGCTGCAGAAAAAGTAACATTACCAGTTCTTACTCTGCTTGGAGTGGGGATGGGGGGGGGACATGCCTAATTCCATATTTTTAATTAATGGTGTTCCACTCAAAAGTGTTATGAATTTTCATTAGACAATACAGAATGACCACCAGTAATATTATTCCCTTCCCTGCCTGATAATTATATATTTTCATTTCTCCTGCTGGTTATTAGCAGATGTAGCTCTACTGCACTCATTCATATCAAAGACACATCAGATTTTGTATTTGCCGTCTGTTCCCTTTTTTGTTTTGTTAGTGTTGACACTTGTATATGCTAATTCTTGCAGCCCTCTGCCAACATGTGTTGACAGTATCCAGGCACATCCTCTTTCAAAGGTAAATGTCAAAGATTAATTTCAAATGAAGGAAGGCATTTTACAGTCTGTAGATTCCATGAATAAACCCTTCTGGTTTTTTCCATAATGTCTGTTTCCACGGGACACACATATAACATGCTGTATATTCAGATCTAAATTACTTACAAGTATGGAACATATGCTCACATATTTCTCTCCCCCTTCTTCAGCCATGCACATACATTGTGATCCTGTTTCAGTTCACTGTTAAGGTTGAACTCTGGTTTAAAGTCAAGGGTAAAGCCAAGAATAGACCAACTAAAATTAATGGGACCAAAATTATACCTAGATCCAATACAGGGAGGAGCTGTGGCTAAGACAGAATTCTCGGAGCAGAGCATGAAGAACCATACTTTGCTCCAAGGAAACCTCTAAACAGCTAAAATCAACAATCAGCCTCAAACTCAAGATGGACATGACTCAAGTTGTCCCACTTTCTCCAGGTTCATACACATAGCACCACAGGGCTGTGTGTTCCCTGCCCACCCTACCAAGTCACCCCACTCACTTTATGGTGTGTACTAGTCAGGTCCTCCTCCTTGGACAGCTGCCCAGTCCAGGGAGGAGCAGGGACATCAATTCCCCACCTCCTCTAGCAGATGCCCACTCAAAGACTACAGGGTGGTAATCCCTGCCCCACTCCATATCTGGATTCCCAACTTTGGGTCCCCAGATGTTCTTGGACTGCAACTTCCAGAAACCTGGCCGGTACAGTAGGTTTAGTCTTCTGGGAGTTTTCATCCAAAAACACCTGGGACCCATGTTTTCAGGAAGTGCACTGTCATTCTTCCATCCCTCACAACATTTTGAATGCATTAACATGCATCATCATCATCATATGGAGATAAATAATATTGGTTTAGTAGGCATTGCTGTTATGTGTTGTCAATTTGCTTCTGATGTATAGCAATCCTAGCTTTTTAAACTATGTGAAATGTTGAAGGAGTGGTTTACCATTGCCATCTCACAGTGAGTATCCATGGCTGAACAGAGATGTGAACCTCGGTATCTGAAATCCTAGTCCAAAACTCCATTAACTCTATACTGGCTCCTCAAAATGTCATTACTGGCAGAAAATCTTGCCCTGTGTTTTGTTTCCATATGAAATAAATCACTTAAAAGGTCATAAACATTTGTCAATGCCAGAAAGTAGTTAGCACCCTCCTGGAAGTTGAATCATTGGACTTCTTTTTCTTGAGAGATTGAAATGTTTTGCTGCTTATCCAAGCAGCTTCATCAGTCTGAAAAAAGCTAGTTACGAGTCTTCCATTTTATAGCTCACTTTGACCTCTTGTCACCCCAGTCTGAAATAGGCTCCTAAGATGAACAATGACTTGAATAGGCTCATTAGGTAGACAACAGTCTCAATAGCCTTAAGTTGAACAATGGCCTAAAGTGCTGAAACCATTTTATTTCAAATCCATACTAAGGCAGAGACTCGTCCACCCAAAGGACTCGATGCCAAACGCAAAAGGAACAATATAGTATATGTGGTCCAATGAAGTGAGGAGTGTGCAGACCTCTACATTGGAGAAACTAAACAGCCATTAAACAGGAGAATGGCCCGACATAGGAGGGGTAACCGCTCAGGACCAGAATCTGCAGTACACCTCCACTAGAAGGACAAAGGGCACTTATTCAAAGATGAGGATGAGAAGATTAGACAAAGAAGATAGGTGGTTTGAGAGAGGGATCAGGGAAGCCATTCATGTGAGCATTGAAAACCCCTCCCTCAACACAGCTGGGGGTGCTCAGTCACAGTCTATCTGCCACTTATCAGGCTGTGATTTCAACAAGACCTAGACAAATAAAAAATACTTGACGCCCTCACCACCAAGACCATAGCTAACGACCCATACTTTATGGCTGTGAAGATTCTCAGTCATCCAGGTGCGTTTATCTGGGAGTTGAGTCATGGCTACTGGACTGGTTTCTTCTGTATCCAGTTTGAGCTCCCTGACTTTAGACACAAACTCTTCTGAGTTGTGTACGTGGTGGTCTGTGTGTCCAACCAGTGGGGCTAGGATAGTTGCCAGGTATTTTGCGATGTTATAAGTCACTGAATTTATACTGCTGACAATCGGTCTGAGGGGGATTCCTTCCTTGTGTATCTTGGGAAGTCCATAAAAGCAGAGGACTGTCTCTCCGGGATATAACCGGTGGTAGGTCACCCTGTCAATTGCATTTTCCTGCTCCAAGAGTTTTAAGCATTCTATTACTTTCTTCTTGTAATTGCTGGTGGGGTCTCCTTAGTTTTTCATATGTATGCTGATCAGGACCAGAATCAGCAGTACACCTCCATTTGAAGGGAAAAGGCCACTCTTTCAAAGATGAGGATGTACACATACTAGACAAAGAAGAGAGGTGGTTTGAGAGAGGAGTAAGGGAGGCCATTCATGTGAGCATTGAAAATCCCTCCCTCAACAGAGGTGGTGGCCTCCGGCATAGTCTGTCAGCTACCTATCAGGCTGTACTTTCCACAGTACCCAGGCAAATCAAGGAGCCTTCACCACCAGGTCACAGCTAACGATCCATTATTGATGGGTTTCAGCACCTTAGGCCATTGTTTACCTTAAGGCCATGGACACTAATGTCTCCCTAACGAGCCTATTAGGGCTTTGTTCATCTTATGAGCCAATCAGACCAGGGGACAAGAGGTCAAGCTGACTATAAGAAGGGTCTCTTGCACTAGCTATACTCAGACCGATGAAGCTGTTTGGATGAACAGCGAAACGTTTCTATCTCACAAAAAAAGAAGTCCAGTAGCCATGACTCAACTCCCAGACATACTTTATGGGTTTCAGCACTTTAGGCCATTGTTCACCTTAAGGCTATTGAGACTGTTGTCTGCCTAATGAGCATATTCAGGCCACTGTTCATCTTATAAGCCTATTTGAGACAAGGGTGACAAGAGGTCAAAGTGAGCTATAAAATGGAGGACTCACAGCTAGCTTTCCTTAGACTGACAAAGCTGTTTCGATGAGCAGCATAACGTTTCAATCTCTCAAGAAAAAGAAGTCCAATTGCCATGACTCAGCTTCAAGATAAACTAGATGACTAAGAATCTTCACAGACATAGTTAGCACCCAATTTCCGTAGGCTGTATATACCATTGCCTCCTTTTAACCAAATTTAAAATCCAAATAGACAATCAGTATTAGCTTATATACCTACTGATATTTTTAGAAGATTTCATAGAGTAAATGTTATAATTAGGATGGATTTTAGCATTATGTATTTTACACCAATCTCAAAGATATCCTCATCCGAGGAGAATGAGTAGCGTAAGATGTCTGCTGTCAACTTAGTGGTGAAATGTGGAAATCCTTTGGGATATCAGAAATAAAGCATTGCATAGAAAATTACTTCAATGTCTATTTTGGGCTTCAGCCTTTGGTTATTTGGTGTCCTTATCAAAATTGGGACAATGGAACTAAAGCTATAGTTATTATATTTTTCTCCCAAGAGGAAGCACGATATCACCACATCCAACACCCTTGAGGCCAGCAATTCTCTTGTTAAAATATTTCTTTTAGGTGGGGTTATAAAAGAAAGACATCAATATGCACCAGATACGCAAGGTAATGTTCTTTCACTCTACCCATTTCATGATACGTATTTTAAAAAGGTGAAATGATACAGCGAGTCTTTATTGCTATTTAATATCTTCCGTTTCAGCATACTTGCTTTAAACTTCATATGGAATGCCAAATTAATTTATTCATTTTCATAATGAAGGACATTGTTGGCTACAAAAACAGTGAGAATACAGTGAAGCCATATGCCTAATATTGTCTAATAAAACAGTGTTTTACCTAAATAACACTGAAATATATTTTCCCCTAGAAAGTTCCTTAATCCCCCTTTTATCATTTTTTCTAAACTAAATTAAAAAGATCAAAATACAGAAGGTTTACCAACGTAATTTTTTTTAAAAAAATGTGTTTTCCAGTTCTGTGGTGTTCTTTGAGAGATGAGGTCACCATAACTATCAGCGGTATTCTAAAAATGACTCCTCTGGAACTTTAGAAAATGGTGTTATCATACTTGAAGCAGTTTGTTTTTCAGCTGTCTTTATTTCATTCAACACTCGGTGTGCCTTTTTCACTTCTACTGTGTACTAAATTGATATTTTTTTGTAAGCTTTATTTTTGATAGTTCTAGGGCCATTTAGATCATCATGTTGGAGCACAATGAGATTGTACTTTTCCCCCTAATACGCATTATTTTTCCTGGTAGCTAAAGCCCTAAACAGACATTTAAAATGTGAATAAAGTAGCATGGGAGGAGCATCTGGCCCTGTAGAGAGATCGATTCTGGGAGCTGTGGTACAAAACAGTGACTGTTGCAAGAAGTAGGCCAAATGCTTGCATAGCTCTTTACTGAGTTGATCAGTTATCTATTGCTAAGTTCTTGGTTCCCCTTAGGATTCTGTATGCAACTTTACTATCCTAAATGAAGGAAGCTGTCTTCCACTGAGTTAGAGCCTGGTCTGTCTAACCCAATACTGTCAACAGTGATGGACAGCAAATTCATATCTGAATCCCCCCCTACAAATCAGGGACATATGGCCTTTCCCAGTGCTTCAAAATTGGAAGAAGCTAATTTCAGTGGAAAAGTGGCAGGTAGCAGATTCTGGAGCCATTCCTTTCTCCATTACTTTACCATGATGACCACTGACTCATTCATGATTTTACTATCTTTGAAAGATGCCATTGCTGGGATTTGAAGATTCACCTATGCATGTAACCCAGGGGTGTCCAAACTTCGATCCTCTGGATGTTTTGGACCACAACTCCCAGAATTCCAAGCTTGTATTGCCAATAACAAAGGACTGTGGGAGCTTTGGTCCAAAACATCTGGACGGCCAAAGTTTGGACATCACTGATATAACCTGTACTTAGCAGTTCTTTGTGGTTTGGGCTGTTTCTAGTGGAACTATCTGCTACATATAGCCAGCTCCACTATTGCCCCCTTCGGCTTTGATAACCCTCCTCTTATCCTACATCCCTACGACAAAGGGAGGATATGGATACCCCAGACATTGGTTTTCTCTTTGATATTATGAAATGCTTATTGCTTTTAATAATCATAAAAGAATATAATATGGAAACAATCCATTGCATTCCACTGCTGTCAAGAATGAGAGTACAAAGTTGAATCTTTCCCTGGCACATCTTCCTACTTTAAACTCTAGAAATGTATCTCCTCTTGGCAAAACTGTGTGGTTTTAAAAAAATGGATCTTGCAGAAATTTGTTTATTCATAAGACCAATTATTTCTGTACACAAAGTTAATTGAGCAAAGCAACAAATAACCACTAGTTTCTTAGGGTTTGGACTTTGGAGCTGCAGAAACATTAGATAAGTTGTTTGCATTATTTGCATGATTCTCAGCAATCAGCCTTCCCTTTTGTGTGTGTGTGTGTGTGTGTGTGTGTGTGTGTGTTCACATGCATGCATATTCTTGGCTTCAGAAAGTGGAGAAATACTAGAGACATTGTGCAAAAAAAAACAAGATGGAGAACTCCTGGTGTTTTGCTTTCATCCTGATCCTGAGAAATTTTATGGTGACTGGAGGATCTTCAAAAGAAAACCAAATGATAAAGGAGGATATGTTAGCTGTGCATATGACAATATACATACACAAATGCAACGTCAAAAATAATTTCAATAGTTTAAATGGAAATAAAACACATCTCATAATAATGGGGAAAACAGTGACCATGGTGATTTATTCTGCTGTCCAGATACTTCATTGCTGATGAGCACCTTCAAGCCCCATTTTTTGCTCTCCCTTCTTACCGTTGTAAATTTGGATCTAGACTCAGTTTCAAACTCATATCAGATTTCAGATAAAATAAGTGTAATCATTTCTGACTTATGGTGGCCCTTTCCATGGTTTTCTAGCTACTCAGAAGTGGTTCTCTTCTGAGACAGCCTGGGATTGTGCAGATTGTCCAAGGTCACAGGTTGTCAAACCACACAAAGAAAAATCCCTGTAGAAAACAAATGATCTCAGCAAACGGTCTTTCTCCATACATAGAAAGGCATGGAAACAGGAGATAGAGGGGGAAGATCTAATATAGTTGAAGTATTTGTGGGTAAGTGAACAGGCAGGGGCAGCAGGGGCAAAAGGTTATCAACCCACAACACAGGAGGGGGAAACCTTAATTAAAGTCTTGCTGAAGGGACCTCAAAACTTGAACCAGAAAGAGCGATGGATGCTCTGTCCCTCCAAATATATAAAAAGCATCAGTTACTCAAATCTGATATACTGCCACTGATTTACAATTGGGGGAATTCAGCATCAGTAAGAAATAAACTAAGGCTCTCAAAACATGTGAAACCAAGAGAAAATATTGATGATGCAGACATTAATTTCCTGTGTATAGTGGAAATGTCTATAACACAGATAAATTATATCCTGGATCTGTATAATTAGACATTCAACAAGTATTTCAAAAGTTGCCCTGGTAATGTAAGACAACAACTGAACAAATTGCTGTCTTGGTGATACGCTTCCATGGGACTTTCTGCTGAGAATTTCTCTGGCCTCTGACTGGTGTCTCTATGCGAAATTGTTAAAAGGAGAAGCCCCCAAATGGTGCAGCATTTTTCTATTTAGTTATGGTATCTATTATCTGCATTTACCAGAATTCTCAGGGGATCAAATAAGAACATCTGTATCTGGAAGTTGAGTCATGGCAACTGGACTTCTTTTCTTGAGAGATTCAAACGTTTCACTGCTCCTCCAAAAAGCTTCATCAGTCTAAGGAAAGCTAGTTGCGAGTCCTCCGTTTTATAGTTCACTTTGACCTCATGTCACCCTGATCTGAAATAGACTCATAGGATGGACAATGGCCTGAATAGTCTCGTTAGGTGGACAATAGTATCAATAGGCTCATTATGTGGATAATAGCCTAAGGTACATTAAAGTCCCAACTTTACAACCTCCCATACACCCAACACCCATAAAATATGAGTCGTTAGCCATGGCCTTGCTGGTGGAGGTGTGTGAAGAAAAAACACATGTCTCTGTCTCTCTTATCCAAGGCCCTTTCCCTTCTAGACCTTCATACAGACCGACTCAAGAGTCATTTTCCAAGTGATTTTTTCCTGCAGCACTTATGTGTTTATTTTTCCCAGATTGTAGTACTGTTATGAAAATGGCCAGCACTCAAATAGTAACATTTTATTGACTAACAAATCAAGCAAAATACTAGCCTTGCAATTACAAAGTGCTAAAAACTATTTGCCTCTCCAAAGTTTACTTCTTCAAAGCTGCTATAATTTACTTGCAAACAAAAACTATTTCCTGATTACCAATCGCCAAATAAAATCAAACTTATGTGCATCTTTACTGGGCAAGAAACTAAAATGTAGGGGGAAAGAACACTCTTTTAAAAAGTTATTTCTAATAAGGGGCTAATTGTATTGTCTGTTTTGACCCCTAGATAGCCACAGCCCTGAACAAGGCAGCCATCTCAGGGAGCAGATTCCAGGTGCCATTGAAAGGGTAGGAACTTGTAAATTGTTTGTCACTGTTCCATTTTTACTGTCTCATTCCCCAAAATAAATTGGCTGTCCTTCAGTCCTAACATAGAATCATGAAAACATGACACTGTTTTCTGTTTTATGAAGCAGAATATCTTGGGTAGTTCCTGCACCTGGAAATAGAATGAGCTAATACCAAAGAGAACAGGACTCATGCAGTTTGAAGACTTGTGGGAAAATGGGAATTTCAGCAGGTCTCACCAGCCACCCTGTATGGAAAATAGGAAACTCATTTCTGAAGGTTATATACATGGACTGCTATATAGTAGCTCTGCTAGCTAAATGTTTTTCCTAATTTGCTTCCCCCCCCCACAATCATTAATTTCTCTTCTCTAGAGTTGTCTGTTGCCCTTTTAAAATGGCCCTTTATTGTTGCTAGAGTTTAAATAGACATTCTCCTTCTCTGTGGAGCTATCCGTTTACTGAATTACTTACATCTCAGTATAGTTTTATTGACCAGTAATGCATTCCAGCAGCTCCTGATGAAGGATTCTTAAGAGGGGAATGCCCAGAAAGAGGTCAGAATAATGTTAGGACTTTATTGGATGCCACTTGCACATGACACCATGTTTAATAGTTAATTTTGGTATTATATTCCTGCTATTTTCAGCATTGCTTAACTGTTTCTTGTAATGCAAAGATTTGCTATCAAATGTAACTTATAAATATTTTCCATAATTAAATTATTGTATAAGTTAATAAATCATATCTTTACCAGGTCAGCAATTCTTGTACTGGACAAAAATGAGTGAAAGTATGTGTGAAGGAAGAAACAAATTAAATAAATAAAGGTTCATTTGAGCTCAAGCCAAAAAACGATGAAGGATTTGCCTGCTGCATCTCTGCATGATTCATTGCTTCGGCTTCAGCTCAAGTCAAGATCCAATGCAATCAATCACGCAGAGATGCAGCAGGCTGCCTCTGCTGGTCAATTAATTCTGCTGGATCTCTGTACGTTGGCTGTGATGAATTACAGTATAAGCTATTCTGAGGCAAAGAGCCAGAATAATTACTTCTCCTCAGAGAATGCTGCTGCTCACTGAATTTCTCCACAAGTCAGTACTTCTGCCTCTCCACCACCTAACTGAGGAGGAAAATGTGGTGGTGTTTGACAAGGTGAGGATAAAACAGGGATGGGGGGAGAGCCACATATGCTGCCTAGAACTCTTGGCAAGAACGAAAGGATATTAATGTACTAAATAAATGAAAAGAACAATCACACAGCTCCTTGCTCATGAGCTTTGCACTATGAGGCATAAGATTAGTGGTACCAAGTTGTTGGCAGCGCCTCGTTCCTCGGCAGAGCTAAACAGGGAGGCCATGGGGTGTCTTTTGTGGTGCTTCAGAGGTATGGAAGGGAAGGGTGGCAGGGGCAGAGTGCCTTCTGGCCCAGCTGATTTTGGAATTTCAGCCGGTCCAGAAGATCAGGAGGAGATTTTGGGTAAATGGTGCCAGAATCTGGGTAGAACAAGGCCAAAAAGATAACATGGAGGTGTGGATGAGCAAATTCTGGAAACTGAGCTGTCAGTTAAATGAGTGCAGCAATCGCATCAACAGCTGCTACCTGCGACAATCCACAAGCCTCCCTTGACTGGACTCATAGCCCTTTTACTACCCAGTTTGACACAGAATGCGCTTCTTCTCACTGATGTCTCCACACACTCGGGACACCCTGTGTCCTTTCTTCAGGTATCGTTTCCCTTCTATAGCAGACCTTTTGTTAGATTTCAAATCTTCAGGTAGTACTGGTGCTCCTAAACTGGAAATATTTTAAGAAACTTTTTTCTTCCTTACCTTTTCCCAGTTGTTTGTTCTGTGTCCAACTAACCACTGTGAGTGCTTACATGATAACAGGTGATGAAAATAAGATGTTGTTGAAAGTGTGTCTCATTTTTTAAATGAAAGATTGAATCCCAAAGGTTATGGAGCTACCAAATCATGAAAACAAGATAAAGATCTTTCACAGAGCTTTCTAGCTAGCCCAGTGCTGGTGAACCTATGGCACGGGGGCCAAAGGTGGTACTCAGAGCCCTTTCTGTGGGCACCCAATATCGCCCCTTCACAGACACCTGGATACAGCTTAATGCTGTATTGGAACTTTGCAAAAAATTAGTGGTTTTGAATTGGGAGTTTGGGCACTTGGTCTCTAAAATGTTTGTCATCACTGATCTAGCCTAATTCTAACTTCTCAGCCTACATGCAAACCTGTCAAATCCTAATTCTACTTCAGTGTCCATTTCATTCTATCCCATTTTGCATCACTCTCTATCTCTCACTCTTATACAGTATTTTGAAATACCTACTCTTACACATGTTCCATCCCCCCTCTCCTTGGACATCTCCCTCTTTTGCTTCATAATCTAAGTTTAGGGTGAGCATGGAAACCTAGGGAGGGAGATCTTGCACTTGTCCCATCTAATAAAAACACCCTAGTGCAGTGATGGCAAACCTATGGCATGGGTGCCAAAGGTGGCACTCGGAGCCCTTTCTGTGGGCACCCGACATCGCCCCTTCATTGCCACCTGTACTGTATACAGGTTAAAATACTGTATTGGCACTTTGCAAAAAAAAATTAGTGGGTTTTGAATTGCATTTTGGGCACTTGGTCTCTAAAAGATTCGCCATCACTGCCCTAGTGCTTCAACTCAGTGAGTCCAAAGCTTTACTGCATTGTTGTATGTAGTGCTCACTGTGTGATCTGAATATCATTCATGTGCTATTGCTGATAGCAAGGGCAGATACAGGTTTAATCCTCACCCAGACTAGGTTCACCTCATTTTATTCCTGCTATTCCTATTGCAGATGTATCTTCAGAATGTCCACAGCATCCTCAACACCTACTGCTTCAACAAGGCTCCACTTATTGTGCTTCCTTTCTTGCTTCCTCCCAATGTAAGATTGCGTGGAGAAGCAGAAAAAAGTGCTGCAGGGATGTTAAATGAACATCTTATACATTTTACAAAGTGATACCATGCGTCGTGAGCAGATGAGGGAAAATTATGCATGCTGTGTTTTGAATGCTATTTCATGAGTATGCATTGCTACACATTTATGGATACAGGCCTCTTTCCCCATCTATCAGAAAAGTCTTAGCAGAGAGTCAAATTAATTGAAAATCTCAATAAGGCTTAGAGAATGATGGGTAAGGGACAGTTTAATAGACTTGCAGCTGACTGAGATGTTGGTTATTAATGTGACTGAAATTACTGGGCTTGGAGAAATGTAGTGATGCACACCCATATAGATGTGGCATGTCTTCAGCAGTATGGATCTGAAGAATGGCTTTAAATATAATAGCTATGCAGATGAGCATTTTATAAAAGAAAAGAGGGGGAAGAATTCTGAATGTTCTGAAGGGGTCATCTGCTCAGAAAAATCTCCACTGTTTTCATTGTTGTTAGCAATTATAATGCTACCCTACACTGTTTGAGAAAAGCAGGATGTAAAGTTTATATATTAACAACTGGAGAAAAGAATGAAGACAATATCTAACTATGGGAAAACTTTGTTTGAAATGCATAGGTTGCCTATACAAAAAGAATGAATAGTGGAAGTAAAAGGAGGAGGGGAATGAAACAGAAGGGTGTGTGGAGTCAGGGTGAACGACAGGTGGACAATGTCTTTTAAAAAGGCATAATCAGAAGAAGAGCATGAAAGAAGACATAAAGAGAGACCATTATGGAGTGAAAGGGAAACTAGAGCCCTGTCCAAGTGTGAGTGAAATTGTGTTAACATGTAAGGAGAGGAAATGTACCTGAAATGGAGTCTCCACTTTCCATGGAGGCTATCCACATGAACTAGAAACCTGAAAAAATGGTGATTGTAGTGTCAGTAGAAAGCCTTCATGGATTGCACAAGTTCTCTGCTTTAGATTTTCACCTTCCACAAGAGGACAGAGGGACCAGAGGAATCCTTGATGTGTGTTTAGTCCAAATGCTTTTGTCATACTTGAATGAATCTAGAAAAGATGAAGGAAGAGAGTGATGATTACAGGTCAAACTAGACATTAAGAGGAATGCTTATTCCTATGATTACCTCTTAATATCCCATATTTCTCCTGTGACTTGATTCCTGCACAGGTGTGTGCCTTAGCATCTAACTTGGAAATTAAGCACACATTTACCTTCAGCTGACCAGCTACAATAAAAAGCTAATCCCCTTTACATGCAAGAAGTCACTTCGGTGCTCTCCGGACTTAATTGTTTCGCTTCTGAACATTGTTAGTTTTAAATTTCCTTGTTCACAACTTTCATGCACAATTTGCATGGCTGACATCTCTGTCATATTAGATAACATAGGATGTTAGTATCTGTAAATCTCTATTTAGAACATTAAAAGTTCTTGTAGTGTTTGTTTATGCTGCTCACTGAATAGTTAGAGATAGGAGCCTGAGACAAATGCCTGGCCTCCCTATGCTGTAACCCCCAGTGGTTTCTTTGCTTTTTTATATTCATGATTCTCTGCCAGCACATAACACTCAAGGCAACTAAACAATTGTTAGCATCAAATCAAACAAATACAGCGAAACCATTAAACATCCACAAAGACAGACAGAAAACACCGTAACACATACATCCTTAAAAACAAAACAGTCAACGCAAGTTCCCTCGCCAGTCATCCTACTCAAAGAGAGCTTGATGGACGGGTATATAAACAGTATGCTTGGCTTTGGCTTTGCTTGGGTGTCACAGACCTAGCTAAATAAAAAGGCCTTGGTCTCCCCATGGAAGTGGAAAGGAGGGGTGTGTGCATCATTTTCATTGGTTGGTGGGGTTCAGTACCTGGGAGCAAGCTCTAAGAAACCTGGAATTGTGTACCCTGAAGCCAGCCTAGGTTGTACACAAGGGAGGAGATGCCTGGTGCTCCAAGCCAACACTTTCAGTTTCAATTCAATGTTACCTAAATCTTATGTTGGCATTTTATTGAAAGAATGAATGTTTATTTACGGTTATTAACCAAATCACACATAATGCAAAAATTGTAATACAATAAAAATATAACATGATAAAACAGTATAAAATATATTACTGGAAAATACAGAGCTTGTAAAAAAGACCATTTATGGGTAAAACACTATAATTAGGAGAGCTCAAACCTCTATCAGTTATACATCTACGTTTGATCATAGCAGCGTAGCAAAACCTGGCAACACAGTTTGTGATCTGAGGGGACCTATCTGAAAGGAGTAGCTTAGCATAGTAGTTGGTAGGTCTCCCAGGATGTTTGCAAATAATAGGATGTATAAGCTCCTTTCGTAGTTCTTGATAAAAGGAGCAGCATAAAAGAACATGGGTCACAGACTCAATTTGGCTATTATTGCAAGGACATAGCCTCTCTGGGTAAGGGATATTTTGAAATTTCCCATCCAAAAGTTTGGAAGGGAGCACATTCAGTCTGGCTAAGGAAAAGGCCTGGATTATTTTTGTAGACATATTGCTAGTAAGGTAAAAAGACATCTTGAATGCATTGTATGTGACTATGCTATTGGCGCCCATTTGTCTCAAGTGTTCTTGGAAATCTATATCCCAGATCCTACGCTTGACAGTCGCTTTGGCATTGATGTAGCCCATCGCTATAAGGGGGTTAATAAAGAGACCTATCTGTTGCTTTTCTTTGACTACAAAAGATTTCCAATCTGACTGGAAGGTGTCTAGGAGGTTCAGGGGAGCCAGACCAACAGGAATAGCTGGCATTTTGTTGATTTTGCAAAATCTATCTCTTCTTGTCCTTGGGCAAAGAATGGAGAGAGACTTCCAGTGTCTCTCTGTATGACTTTCAAGGCACATTAAGTCTGCTCATGTGCACCTCTTGGGGACAGTTTCAGTAAAAAGAGAGGAGG
>JAHTLZ010000237.1:52936050-53012436 GCA_023846285.1 Phrynocephalus versicolor
CATCATAAGACTGAAGGACATTCACCAAAATGAGATCACAAAAAGCAAATCACTGAAATCTGGTGTATTTATTTACAAATAAATTGCTACTTGTATGCTTAGAAAATAGACATTACTCCAATTTGTGAGCCCTCGGGTACAACTCATGTAAAGGTATTTCTCACAAATATACTGTCTGGCCTTCCCCTCGTATAAACATTACAAACCATGTCTTCCAATTGACATATGCTTGGTGCTCATCTGAAGATTTGCTCACAAGTGCATGAACATGAGAACATAAGAAGAGCCATGCTGGATCAGGCCAAAGGCCCATCTAGTCTAGCTTTCTGTATCTCAAAATGGCCCCACCAAATGCATCAGGGAGCACACGGGACTCAATATCTGTCTCCTGATACCACTCCCCTACATCTGGCCCTTGAAGTACCCTGGTTTTAAGCCTGGAAATTACACAGGTCTGCCAGGATCTCTCTATGTGCATAGATGTTCTGATCAAATTCGAGTCCAACCCCTGTGGAGGGAGCCCTTTGTACACTACACATAGTCTGGAGGTAAGGTCTGTCAGAAATGTCTGTGTAGCATCTATGACAGGGTGGACAACTTCCAGTGGTTGAGAGACTATCTGCTGTGTCCAGAGCTTTTGAAAACTGATTCTGACCTCTGACCTTTAAAAAATGAAACAAAAAAACAAAAAACCTACATATGCTCTCCATATTCACTTCATAGAGCTGAGATGGATTATTCTGGATGGGACTGAGGTCTAATCTCCCAGGACAGGCCACAATTTATACTTCCACCCAAAATTGAATCTTGAAATGGTTTGGTGTCCAGTTCTGTGGTTAAAATGAGGTATAGAGCACTCAACTTGTTTTAAAGAACAATGGCACTTCTGGATATTTTCAAGAGCACAGTTCTTCAATTATAGTAGAAAAATTAGATATGACATGGAAAGGGAAGCAAAATTGTATAGTTGTTGCCCTCTTGCCTGGGGACTGCTTGTGGAGCATCCATCTCTGCTCTCAGGGGACACACAAAAAGAATCCTTGTATTAACAAAAAGGTAAAGGCCCAGAGGGCTAAATGAGCTCTGCATCTGCCCTGGAACTGTCATGGCCACATAAAATTATTGGACTGCACCCAGGTAATACAAACAAGGGAATAAGATTCCCTTCATTTTTGTAGGACAACTACCAGGGCCAGGGCCATATTGGTTTGTCTGGTGTTATGAAAAGGAAGAATCTTGGGGTACACTGAAAGCCATGAGATTTATTGTTGGTTAAGCAAGTTTGAATTAGAGTGTAGTTCAAATGTCTGGTACTGCTATGTCTTATTTCTCCCACCACACACACACACACAAAGACCCTAGACATAAAACCACTGAATTCAGTAGGGCTTCAAGTATTTTTAATTTGCATTCTATTTCTTTTGAAAAGACTAAGTATACCTAGAAATATCCAATCTTGCATAATGAAGAATGAAGGACCTGAGTTTGAATCTCTAGTCAGCCATACACACATATGGCTTAGTCTAGATCTGATCCAATCCAAGTGAACATGGTACATTTCTAAGTAACTCCATGCATGGAGTTGCACTTTTGGAGAATGGTTTTCTAATAACTGCAAAATTGATTTTTTTATGTAGATCAGGAAACTAAGTTTATCATCAATGTTTTTGAGTTGTTAATTTGAGTTGCTAATTTTGAGTTGTTAATGAAGATCAATGAAATGAGGGAACAATATGGCCTTGGTAAATCTGTGAAGATTCTCAGACATCCAGGTGAAGTTATCTGGAAGTTGAGTCATGGCAGCTGGACTTCTTTTCTTGAGTGATTGAAATTCAATCTCTCAAGAAAAGAAGCCCAGTTCCTATGACTCAACTTCCAGATGTCCTTCTCCTGGATAATTGTGCAGAGGATTGCAGCATTAATGGTCATCCTACGCAGTCCCAGGATGCTCCCAGAAGAAGAGAATGATAAACCACTTCTGAGTACTCTCTGTCTGGAAAACCCTGAAAGGGGTCATCAAAAGCCACAATTGATTTGACAGCACACAATTATTAATGCGAGCTGGCATAGTGTATGGTTAAACTAGGAATACCAGGCCCCAGTCCACACTTCATTGGATGACCTTGGACAAGTAACCAAATCATAGCCAAATCTACCTCTTAGTCCCGTGAGGAACAAATGCAGAGGAAAAGTGTGTACACCAGAACTGGACAATATCTTTAAGTTCAGGGGTCCTTGTCGACCCATCCCAGAAATAAAGAGTCAAGACATGTTTGTGGAATTAAATTGGGCCATAATTTATTGTCTTAAATTCAGTTTGTCACTGTTGTTCTTTTCTGCCACAAGGGGGCTTGAGACTTTTTTCAGCTTTAGTCCCACATAGAGCACGTTACAGTAGTCTAGCCGGGACGTCTCTAGGGCATATAGTGTCAAAAGCAGCTGAGAGGTCTAGCAAGAAAAAAAGGGACGCAGATTCCCTATCCATTTAAAATGCTGAAGGAGCTGATAGTAGTTCTCTATACCACCTCACCCAAGAAGGACCATGCTGTTATTCTCTGAAGGCTTGTATACCTGCCTTATTCAGCTGTGGGGAATAAATGCAGAGGGGCTGGGTAGTAATGAAAGTAGCAAGGAGATCTTGGAGAAGATGGGGGGATTTTGTCCAAAGGCTTTCAGAACCTGGAGTCAGCAGTGTGGAGGTGTGTGTGTCATAAAGCTTTTTCAGGGAGAACTCAAGACACGTGGAGTCTGAATCTGTAAAAGCTTCTTCTGACTTATAAGCTGTTTAGAAGAGCTTCTTGTGAACATTTGTATAGATTAGTCTAAATGTTGTTTTGGTTAGTCTTTTAAAAGATATTTGATTAGCACTGTAATTAGACAATGGAGAAGGTGACGAGGAAAGTAACATCCAAAATATGTCTCCCTACCTACAGATAATGGGGGCTCATAAATGCCAAAAATATTGTAGAGTTTGTCCTCAGAATAGCTGGCCTCAGCATTTGCCATTCTTGATAGGACTATGGCCACAAATTGGCTATGAGTGTTGGAATAAATGACAAGAAGTAAAGAGGTTTTATTTATTTCATTTCATACTTACCTTTACCGGTCATGGCTTCTACGGGTTTTTCAAATACACTTTCATTGCAAGCAAGGCCTGCAGAGGCAGAGAGAAGGCAATTTTTTTTCAAATCCACATTATCAGAACAAAGGCTGAAATAAATGGATCAATTTCAATCTGGTTTCAGGACAGGCTTTGGTACAGAGATTGCCTTGGTCACCCTGTATGAAGACCTTTGCCGGGAGAGAGACAGGGGGAATGCAACCCTGTTGATACTCCTGGACCTCTCAGCAACTTTGGACACCATCGACTATGGTGTCCTTCTGGATAGGCTAGCTGGGTTGGGAATTGGAGGCACCATTTTGCGGTGGATCCACTCCTTCCTGGCTGATTGTGTCCAGAAGGTAATGCTGAGGGACAGTTGCTCTGACCCATGGTGTTTATGTCATGGGGTTCTGCAGGGCTAAATACTGTCCCCCATGCTGTTTAACATCTACATAGAACCGCTGGGAGAGGTCATCAGGAAGTTTGGGCTGAGAAGACAGCAATATGCTGATGATACTCAGCTCTACTTCTCGTTCCCCACCAATTCAGGTGAGGTGGTTTCTGTACTGAACTCGTATCTGCACCAGATAATGGACTGGATGAGGGTTAATAAATTGAAGCACAATCCAGACAAGATGGAAGTACTGTTAGTGGGTGTTCCACCAGACAGGCTAGAGGGCCATCTCCCTGTTTTGGACAGAGTTGCACTCCCCCTAAGGGACAGGGTCTGCAGCTTGGGGGTGCTGCTGGACCCTGGTCTAACTCTGGAAGCCCAGGTGGACTCGGTGGCCAGGGGTGCCTTTCTTCAGCTGCGGAAAATATATCAGCTACACCCCTACTTGGATGAGCGGAGCCTCATGACAGTTATGCATGCACTGGTAACATCCCGTATTGATTACTGTGATGCACTTTATGCGGAGCAACCTTTGAAGATGGTCCAGCGATTGCAACTGGTTCAGAATCATGCAGCATGGCTGGTTAGTGGAGGGGCTGCCAGGGACCATAACACACTGATTCGATATGACCTAAATTGGTTACCAGTTGCTGCCCAAACCCAATTCAAAGTGGGTGTTTTGACATATAAAGCCCTAAACAGCTTAGGATCTAGATACCTGTAGGACGGCCTCCTTCCATATGAACGTACCCGGCAATTAAGATCTAGCCAGGAGGCCCTCCTGAAAGAGCCATCCCTTAAGGAGGTGAGAGGGATGGCTTGTAGGAATAGGGCCTTTTCGGCAGCTGCTCCCAGGCTATGGAACGCCCTCCAGTCTGAGATCCATCTGGCACCAAAGCTGATGATGTTTCGGCACCAGGTGAAAACCTTTCTGCTTCAGAAGTTTTTTAACTGACATAATATAGATTGTGGGTCCTGATAGCAATTTTAGTGTTTTGTATTTAAATGTTTTTATTGTTTTTATTGACATTTTAATGCTTTGTTTTAATTGTTCATTTCTATTGTAAGCTGCCCAGAGACTTTTGGGTAGTGGGTGGCATATAAATTGTACAAATTGTATAAATAAATTAAATAAATAAATAAATAAATAAATGTAAAATCAAAATAACAGTGACCTGCCTTAAGGATCTTCTGTAAGGATTACATTTGCTAGTTACATAGTCTCACTGCTTGCCATCACATCATTTTATTGTTCTTTGACAGCTCTTTATATTGTTTTGCAATATTTGATTTGTAATTTGTATTTATTTATTTTAACCCCTCTGGATGCAAGGTTGTTCTATAACTTTTAGGATGGATACCTTCAAATATACAAAATGACAGAGAAATGAAAAATAAATGGTAGTCAGCATCAAATATCCGGCAGGCCACTTTTTTCCCATGACACAGAGATGTAGGCACCTTTGGCCTATAGTTCCCATTTATGTCCTAACCTCAGATATGAGTGATGTGGCTAGACCGTTCTTGCAAATAACATATGCTCTGCTAGGAGATTATGAAATTTTGAAGTGCATCTGCATCAAACCACCCAAAACATGGATCACTGTTCACAAAATCATGTAACCAGGACAGAATGGGAAGCCGGAGTTGACAATAACTTTTCTGAACCATGGGATGGGCTGCAGGTGAACTCCCTGATGGTTGTGCAATTTAAACTTAATCGTTATTCTCTCATCAACCTAATAAAGTTCAACTCTCTAATTTTAACCCTCCAACTTAAATGTAAATGAACCTGATAGCAGCTAAAGTGTTAAGCCTTTTATGCTAATCCTGTCCTTTTAGGTTCTGCCACCCAAATCACCAAGAAACAACTTGAAGCTACCAGTTTAAATGTACATAAATTATATTGTCGAACTCACTAACAAATTTGATATGAAATGTATATTCCATTACATATTCTATTGTACACCTCATTCTGCTGCTATATGTCTGAAGAAGTGGACATGAAAATATGAAGGTCCTTAAGGTGCCACATAGTTTTGTCTTTTGGTTTTTTTCTTTTTCTTTGCCTGGATTTTTTTTTAAATGTCATTTCATTTCGACCAGTGTCCCTTTTCTCCTAGCTTGTTCTGCCAATCCTTACCCCACCACCGCCACTAAAACAAAAAGGTTAGCAGGTGGTTAGTGAGTTGGGGAGCAAGATTCATTCTGCAGAAAGATTCAGGAAACAGGGGATAGAAAAATTCAAAGCAAAAGAGGAAAAAACATCATCTAGATCATGGGGAAGTTCTAGTGACATCTGGTGTGCCTGCAGGGAAACATTAAAGAAACAATTGCCCCACCTGGAAGGGTCCAGAGTTTATCGTGTCACAGCAAAAGGGTGATTTGGATTCTGACCTAGTCAAAACTGTGATTGTGCAGATGTTATCAGCGGTGATATTTGATTCAGCTACTGAAGCACAAATGCAAAATTAAAAGGGGATGTGAAGCAAAAAGACTAAAAAAAAATAACACAGCAGGAAACCAGGTGCCACAAGCAAAAAAGAGCAAGAAAACCCCTAGGGAACCACAGCTGCTCCTGCTTTGAATGTTAGAGATGTAACACTGTGGAGGGTAATCGTCTACTAATTTATTATATTGTTGTACATTTTCTCTGTTCTTAAAATTAACAGTGTAATATCCACTCCTTCTACTGAGCTGAACTGGAACAATTTATACAATTCCTATAACTGATGGTAGTAGTAATGTAACTCCCTCCCTTCTCAAAACATCCTGGATGTAAGCACCCCTAGTGTATCATTCCCCACGAAATTATGAACATTAGTAACTTACACATCCATAGGGGAAAGCAAAATAATAAAAATTAACACGCTTTAACAGAAGCTACCAAACTTAGTGGTTTGAAGATGAAATTGAACAGGTATCTATCATCTCCAATAGGATGTAAATACTTCTTTCAGTAGAGCTTTCATATTATTAACATACTGTGTGTGTATAAAATTAGTATCCAATAAGTGGGGGCAGATCTTAAACATGCAGTATATGTGCTAGCTTCTGTATAGTGAAGTTTATGAATTAAATGTAACTACTAGTTTCTGATACAGTTGAGTTCTGACTGGAGTCTGGTGAACTGAACTGAAAAGTACTTGGTTTATTTTTATGTTCTTACACAAAAATATGAGACAAGGTGCAAATGAATATTTTGTTTAGGTCTGATTTGTAATGAAAAAAACTTGAAATTTGACTTGACAGCTTGCATAGTGAGAAGAGCAAATGTATATATATTTCATGATTTGGCCAGATGAGCAGTGGATGATGATGATGATGATGATGATGATGATGATGATGATGATGATGATGATGATGACGACGACTGTGGCTTTCTGAATTTCAGTAAGTATAAACAAAAGCTGTTCAGATTTCAATATGTCATCATAAATGCAATCCTTAGGTAGACGTCTGCCATATTCCTGCTTTCACTGCAAGATACAGTGGCTACCTTCCTCCTTCTAAAAAATGTGCAGATATGTGACAGCCATGAGCTTTTGCAAGATGGAAGCTGTTGGGTATCAACTGTAGATACAAGAAAGAGAGAGAGAATATCCGACAGACCAAACCTTCAGGCTTACTTTTGACCATTTTCGATATTGCTGCAGCCATTTGGTTATCTACCATAAATACAAACTGTGGAAAGTAATAGCTCTTCTGTTCAGGGTTTCTTAGCTTTATTTTTTAAAGAACTGGTGCGGTGTGTGGGGGGGGAGATGAATAGAAGTACTGTACTGAAAATCTAGACCAACTGAGGCTGGCTGGCTGGCTTCTCCTGTGACCACAACTGACAGAGGTCGCGAGGAGCGTTAGAATGCTCATTTGCTACACCACAGCACAGAAACATAGTGCAGCTCTTTGCAGGAGTTGTCTCTAACTGATATTGACTGGAATTCTCCCAACATTCTATCATCTGGATTCACAGAATGAGCCATCTTGTGTGTTTTACATCCTCCTACATACTTCATCAGACCATCTGGTCCAGAAAACCAGGCCAAAATCAGACTTATGTGACTTTCTAACAAATGGAACACACATTGGGAGGCAATGAAGGGCAGTGAGGATAACAAGGAACAAAGTAAAGAAAACACAACATGCATGGCTTCAAGTAGAAGAGAATGAGGTCCCATAAATTCTAGAGACACTCTATAGGGGTGTTTGTTTCAGGTTTTGGGTTTGGGGGATTTTGTTTGTTTGTTTCCTTTATATCATAATGAATGTTCACAAAGGACAGTTGTTCTGAAGAGTTCTGAATTTCCCCTGGATTATTTTGCAGGCAAGAAAGAAGGGGCCCAACTCTTGCTGCTCTTGGATGGAGCTCTTGAAACCGCTTTCCCCAACCACAGCAACATCCTCAGCACAATGTTTCCCCCCTCCCAAAGTCTGAAGATGGGTAGTAAGACTGAGGGTCCCCCAAAGTAGAGCAGATCAGGAGAAGGGCAGTGTCACACAGTGACAACAGGTTAAAAAGTTGTGGATCAGACTATACGATGACATAATTTTTGGATGATAGCATTGCAGTTTTCTAGTTATTATTCTAACAGCTTTAATTTGTGTGTTCTAAGAGCAGTTATGAGATGATTTGCCATGTGAAAATATTTGGACATGACAACATGAACAAGAGGACATTTCCTCAGAACATGTATATTAAGTAACTTGTGTCAATCACAAAATGATGTTCTATTAGACATGATGCCAGTTGTGCCATAAACAATCAGTCAGAAAGCCAGTCAAGTGGCCACATAGACAGAGGCTGCATATAGGAATACAACATATGGTCTTACAGTGATTTAGACCATTGGTTCGTCTATTGTCAGCACTGACTGAGAGCACTTTTGCAAGGTCTGGAGCAGGAGTTTTTCCTGTTCCTGCTTGGAGACACCAAGGACTGAGGCTGTTTATTTACAAAGCACATGCTCTAACCCCAAGCTATGGCCAGTCCCTGTAGCCTAGCTGTTTAGTAGCATGGATGACTTTCCTTCATTCCAATCTTGCGCAGTGAGCTTTTGCAGGAGCAGTTTTAAGTAGTTCAATATCACGTGTACTCACTAAAATACCTGCTTTATTGAAATCACCTCAGGCAACATCTGGGACATCCCAGAAAAAGAAAACTCTGGTCAAATCAATATAACATAACTCTTTATTAATGCTGTCTTTGTTAAGGTTTTCATAGCAATTATAATAAGTGCTTGGTAGTATTTATAGGTCTTAATAAAGTAATGGGTTTTTCCTTGTGTCAGGAAAAGTGTGTGTTGCCTCTAACAGCAAAGGGGATGTGTGTGTGTGTTTCAGACTCTCCACACCAAATTTCCTAAGTGTGTGCCTGAGCAGAATATAATGTGTGTCCTTGAAAGTCATTCATTGTCATATTTTACAGTCTGCAAGCTGTATTTAGCAAGGAATTGTTTATTATTTCCCTAGGACACACTATGACACCAAAGAGGCCAGCACAAACCAACACAGAATAAGAATGATAGCATATTTTTCAGTGAAAAATGAACTGAAAAGAACTCTTTACCATAATAAAGATATAAAAATTATCCTTGTGTTATAATAAGCCCATCCCTGTATTGAAAGACCTATCGTTTTATTTTACTCTCAGCATTTTCCCTAAGTACAGTATAATCTGTTCTTCACACTCTCCTTACCATGTAAACAAAATTATATGGAAGTTCAACAAAAATTGTCTGTAGTCATTAGCACAGGGAAGGAGAATAGAACTCATAATTCCTGTATCACATTCCACTTGCAACTATGTTATTGTGTAAGAGAGCAATTTAATATTCTACAAGGGAATGTTAAAATTGGAGCGGTCCAAAAAATGTAACTGTGAAATAAGACTGCAGATCAGCACCGATTTTGACACAGATGTTGCAAACAGGCTGCTCTTACTCTGCACCAAATTTGAGGATATTTCGGCAGAAGGATTTCGAGTTATGATTTTTTAAATGTAAAACTGTCACTGTACCCATGCAGAAACAGGCAACCTTGAACATCCACAGGTTAAAAGTAATTCATACAAATTGAAAAGACCAGTCTTACTTATCTTGAGAAAGAATGTTAAAAATGCACTTGATTTTTAGTTTTTCAGTATTTTATTGTCTTGACCACGAAGATGATTTAACTACCAACAAATTAAAGTATAAATACATGTATATATCTCTAAATGAGTAAAGTGCCAATTTAATAAATTTACTACTTGTAGATTAAAAAGCATGAATACAAATATACCCATTCACCAAAATGCTGGGTCAAAAGCAGAATATAAAAAGTTTAAAATGCACAAACAATTTCAGTTAAAAATCATTTCGGTTATCAAGGTGAGTCTTCAGATACTTATTCCTTAAGTTCACTGCTTGTTTATTTGCAAAGAATCCATGCTGCAGGATCTGAAGTACTGATCCTCAAGAAAGGCCTTTCAAAACTGAAAAGCAACCACTTTGTTATAAGACTGAGCATGCATAGAACAAGCTTACCAATAAGAGTGTTCCAAAGTAGATATGTTGCAGCTTTATGGGGCTGAAAGTGAGATGTTTGGAAGCCTATGGAAGGTTACAGAAACAGTCAAATGACAGGTTTTCTTTGAACAACAGCAATAACAACAATTGGCTTGCTTCAGAAAGGGAAATCTTATCATGTATCTTCAGGAAATCAACATACAATTCTGTAAGGCGTATTCAAAGCATTTCTCCATTACAAAGAAACCCGGAATGCTTTCAGTAACATTGTCTCAAAATTTCTAGCCCAAGCTCCTGACACAAATATTCAGTGAGTAAAGCAGTTTCAGGTCTGAACTTTTGATCTGGTCAGTCTGGACCCAATTAGCTGACTTGCAGGAAGGGAACATTTTAAGTCCTTCCTGCCAAACAGACACCCGTGCTGGCAAAGGGATTATGTATCTGGTTGTAAAAATATTTTAACATATAATTTAAAGAGTATAGAATACAAATATTCAGAAGCTCGCTCATCTAAACTGTGAAATTACTGGGTGGTGTGGGTGGGTGTAGTTTATGTTAGAAGAATGTTATTACCTATATGCTGTCATACAGTCGTCCCCTGCCATTTTGTGGTACATATACTGTGGTCCCGGGATATTGCGGGACTGTAGTATATGAAATGCAAGGCCCCTTGGGGCAAGCTGCTTGGCCCATTTGAGGCCTCTTGAACTTACACCAGGCCTGGCACTACCCTGAACAGACCTCCGACAGGCTTCCCTGGCCTGTCAGAGGCCCCAGAACTGGATTCTGGAAAACTGGAAGCGACTTCTGGATGACCAGAAACCACTTCTGGGACCTCCGACAGGCCCAGGAAGCCCATCAGCACCGGACCTCAGGTATGTATAGGAGGCCTGATATAGACCCCCCTATATGAGTTATCACTAACAACTGTGCTCAGATCTTGCAAACCAACATCATGTCATATTAGGATTTCTCACTTCCCCCTGACCCCTGCCTTCCTTGCAATATTGTATTTTTAATAGGTTCTGCCCAGATCTTGCAAAGAAACTTGCAGTATGTTCCTTCATTGAGACAATCTGCCTCAGAGAGAACTTGAAGTACTATGGGGTGGTATATAAGCAGAACACTTTATATAAGCAGAACAATTTTAAAATGGGCTGGATTTCTCTTGCTGCTTATGTTTGTCTTTTTGCATTTTCCCCCATTGCATTTTTGGCAGGAAAAGGCTGGTGTAGTCTTGCTGGTTTCGTTTATCGATGTTTGCATTCTTTTCCATTCCTCTCCAGGCAAAAACGGCCTAGATTTCTCTTGCTGCTTATGTTTGTCTGTTGGGATTTTTCCCCCATTACATTTTTGGCAGGAAAAGGCTGGGGTAGTCCATTTTTGCATTGCACTGCAGGGGGGGTCGTACTGGGGGCAGGGGTGTTCCAGCACTGCATGCCTTTAAAGTGCACTTTATAAAGTGGTCTAAAAAAAAACTTTTTGCCTTTTTTCAGACCTCCAGAAAGCAAAGCAAAGTGTTCTGCTTATATACCGCCCCATACCACTTCAGGTAGTCTCTGTGCGGGTTACAATTTAATTACAGTAGGCCGACTACACACTGCCCTGCCCCCAGCAAGCTAGGTACTCATTTTACCAACCTCGGAAGGATGGAAGGCTGAGTCAACCATGAGCCAGCTACCACTGCGCCATGGGGCTCCTGTCAGAACAGATTAATCAGTTTCCCATTGATTTCAATGGGAAACCGTGTTTCAGATAACAAATTTTTTGGATAATGAATTGCCGCAGGGAATGAACTAAATTCGTTATCAGAGATACCACTGTCCTGGGGTACAGTGGTTAAATGCCTGTACTGCAGGTAAAACTGCTCACAACCTGGGCTTCAATCCCAGGTAGCAGGCTCATGGTTGATTCAGCATTCCATCCTTCCGAGGTCAGTAAAATGAGTACCCAGCTTGCTGGGGGAGCAATGTGTATACTGTAATTAAACTGTAAACTGTCCAGAGACTACTTGAAGTGATATGGGGTGGTATATAAGCAGAACACTTTGCTGTGCTTTGCTTTAAACTAGTCTGCTCCACCTTCAAGGGTAATGGAGAAATATTTCTCATTAGAAAGGATGAACTTACTGGCCAGTCCAGTTGGCTTCTGTACATAGAATGAAGCAGAAACCATCTTGTAATTTGCATGAGGCAGAAAAATATTTGGGCTGTACTCTTCTCTTTCTCCCCTGCATTCAGGAAATTGCCTTTGTAAAACTTGGAATTAGCAAGTTACACATACCAGCAATTGCTGTGATGTGTTAAGAAGGGAATAATATGCATGTTTCATTTTGGATTTTCTCACTATTGAATTGCTGGCATTCCATCTCATCATAGGGTTTGGTCTCATCACAGACCAAATAAGAGATGGATTGACTCAAGTAAAAAAAAAAAAAGCATTGACGTTCCTTGAGTTCACAAGAGCTGAGCAAAGCTGTTAATGACAGGACATTTTGGACTCATTTATAGGGAAACCTAAAGTCTGAGGCAACTTGATTAAATATACATACAGAGGATCCTAGTATAACGAACGGTTTGTATAACATAAAATCTGTACAACATAAAACATTCTGGAGATAGGGGAAATTTGCTTAACAGAATCGCCTGTGGGGTGAATCTGTACAACATAAGAATGGTCACGATTAGGGATTACTCTGTTTTCAATGCATTCCTATGGGAAATTTGTATAACCCTTTGGATTTGCTTAACATAATTTCATTGTGAAAGAATTAATTCCTTTATACAGGGTACCATTGTATTAAGGTTATAAAATCATATATTACTCTTTAATTTAGGCATAGTATGTTACTTTTTTTTAATGTAGCTAATGCTAATACATTACTGTGCTTCAAAAACAAATCCAAATTCTGGGTCACATAAGATTTCTTTATGAATCTGAGAGTGCATATTAGTTCAGCATTGAACCAGTAATGCCGGAAGTAACCACGGACACAGCTAGTGTCCAATTCATCCAATCTTCATGCTGTGACTGGTCCATTCCTCTTGGGTCAGACTTTTGACTGACTATTAAGGCAGCGGTTTTGTCCACCCACATATATGAAAACAGCTTGCTCCTGTTTGTATTTGTGATGGACTGGAGCATATTTATTCGCTTCATAGCATGGGAATTCTCTAAAAGCATTCTAAGAGCATTTGTTTCCAGGGCAGTGGAAACAAAGAGGTAAGGATTAAATGAGACAAATAGCTCAAGCTGCTTGGAGTGCTTCCCATTCCCACATTCAGGCAGAATTCTCCTATTCTAGCTATAGAATTCATAGTTTTACGCCACCGCTGCCAGTTAAATGTTCTGTATATCCAACCCAGCAATAAAATGTGGTGAAACAGCTGCCACAGCTGATGGTTTGGGACACCACTTAAGCTAGGAACGCTAACAAAGTGGCAGTAATTGAATGAGTTTTACTGTGAACAAGATTAGGATATTCCATTGTTGGTGCCAAATGGTATCCAATTATTCTGTCATGGCTGATGGACAGATATCCAACAACCAAAAGAAATCTGAATGCTGGTCTGAACGGCTTTGTTACCCGAGCCACCCTGCCAGTAATCTTGCACAGGAATCTGAGAGCCAGTGACACCACATAAAATTACAGATCAGCGGGAAGCCTCAATGGAAAGAGAACTGATTAGATTAAACTTTTAAAGGTAGAGATCACTCGCTTGAGAGCTGAAAGGAAGAGCACTGTGGTCTCATCCCTCTCAGCGAGCAGACCAAAAGCCATTGGGAGACTGGGTCACTCTCCACCTCTCAAACAGGACACCATGGCAAGGGGAGAGGGAGCTATTTGACTCTGTACCCCAATTCAGGAACAAGCTGCTGCACCACTGCTTGCTTTCCCCTTCTTTCCCTACCCCTGTTGCCTTTTGTATCATGTTTATTAGATGGCGAACCTGAACAGGCAGTCTCATCTTCCAGTATCTGTTCAACACTTACAATAACCCAAGGGTTTTATCAGTGTACAATTACACTGAATTCACTTGGGACATACTCCCAAGTCAATGCATTAAATAGGCAACTAAATGAAGCAGTGAAAGAAAATGCTACAGGTACCATTTTATGAAAACAACTATCCTTGAATCACTAGATCATTCCCACGATGATGGTGGGGGTGGGGGTGGGGGTGGGGGTGGGGTGATTATGACGATAACAATGGTGATGAAGAATGTGAGCATTAGTATTGCTTTGGCTTAAAAAATATATTCAGGAATGGTGAAAGGGAAACTTGTGGACCCAGTGCATTGATCTACTGCAGTCATCAGATACTGTATTTCATCCTTATGGGAGGATTTCATCCAATTTCTCAGTGCAACCAAATTAGCAGTTGCCCTGTTGCCCACCTTATTTTACACTCCTCTTATTAGGAAGGCTAATCATTTTTTAAAAAATAAATCTTGTAAATACATGACCATATACATTCAAAAAAAGTGTGCATACATGCACAAATGAATTAGAAAAGTGGATCTTTCAGAGAGGGTAGCCGTGTTAGTCCTTTCAAGAATTGCAGGCAAAAATCAAAGTTTCGTGGACACATCCACTTCTTCAGACATATTGCAGCCAATGTAATATATCTCATCACATATTATATTACACACCTCATTCTGCTGCTATATGTCTTAGGAAGTGGATGTGTCCACAAAATGTTACATTAAAATATGAAAGTCTTTAAGGTGCCACATGATTCATGTCTTTTGTTTTGTTTTGTTTTCCTTTGATTTTTGCCTGCAAAAAGTGGATCTTGCATATATTGTACAAAGTATATAAATTAAGTATAACATAGAAAATTTAGCATTGTGTACAGCTGTGGTATTTGAAGTGAAGGACAAAGTTCCGATCTAAGACTCCATATAGGCTTCTGTGCCACAAACAGCTCCACAGGAGAAATTCTACCTTTGTGCCCTGTATTATTTAATTCGAAACTGCAAGTGTCCAGTCTAAGAATTCCTTCAGAAGTCTTCCCAAGAAAAGGAAGTAAATGCTATGTTGCAACTTACCTAGCCTTTATTTATCAGATAACTCCCATTGAGGCAAGAGGAGATGCTGCACTACCTGTGAAAATGAAGGGTTATGTGCTTTCGTAATGCACTAGTCAGAGCAAGGAGGTGACAGATGGGAAGGAGGAAGGGATGCTGTCATTCAGCAGTATCAGAGTTGATCATCTGGCTAGAGAATAAACACTGTAATACAAAGAACGCACAGCTGTGAAAGATAATGGTGGGCAAACATCAAAGCCACAGAAGCAACTATTGCTTTATCCAATGGAGAGGAGAGAAGCAAGCTAAAATCCCGCTCCAAACAGCATGGGGGACCTCTCGTAGATACGGATAATCCAAAATTTAGATCAGTAGGAACACCATTTGCATGTGACTGTAGCAGGAGGGAATGGCACTTTTGAGTATTCTATCTTTCCTTTAAACGTGCACTAAATCCCCTTTCTCTGAGGCAGCAGCTTTTAGCAAAGAAGGGGTGAATGTTTTTGAAAAACAAACACAGAAGTGATTGTTTTCACATTATTTCATGAACTTGCCTTCCTCCCTGCCCATTGCCTTCTTGTGGAAAAAGATTTTATGCCTTTGCTGGTCTTTATATGTGGTGGATTTAAAGATAAAACTTAAAGGAAACTACCTTATGCTTCTGTGCTTTCTATATATTGAATTTAAAGACACAACTGTAAGAGCAGTGTTGGGAGAGCAGTTTCTTCAAAAAACATCATCTGACCTTGGAATAACCACATGTTTTGAAAACAAAGCTGGAAGGCTGTTTCTCACTGCTTTGGCTTCAATCTAGTCTAGTTATTCTCCTCCATATCTCTCTTATTTTGAAACTAAGTGGCAGAAACAATTACAAACAATATTTACCCTTTCTTTTGAGCTATAAAACACAATGGATTGGGAAAACATCTCAGAAGATTTTGCCAACATAATTCTTTGTGATTTGCAAAAAAATTATAGATATCTTCACTGACTCAACCTCTTCAATTCTGATAAAATCTTCAATTCTGATAAAGACACAGGCAAAGCAGAGACTGGAATGCAGTTTGCAGATTACTACAAGAGCAACTCCACAAGAGACCTCAAGATGGAGTGGTAGATAACACTGGGTCTCTAGAAAACTAAAATTACCTCTGATCAGGAGATTGAGCTAAAACAAATAGCTGATCTTAATTTACAGACAAACACAACAAGATTGATTCAGGATAAATCTTTGGATACGCCGAATTTATAAAATATCTACTGAAATCAGCCCAAGTCATGAGATTGAACCAGAACAGAAGGCAGATCTAAACATGAATACAAATTTGGGACTTTTTCAGTGGCATAGTGGCCATCAAGATTACTATCAAAATAATAGAACAACCCATGAGGATGATGTATTTGGCAAGGGGAAAACATTCTGTGAGGATGGGGGTCTTGGCAGGAAAAGGGGAAATTGTAGAAAAGAAAAAAAAGAACTTCTGGTTTAGTGAATTTATTACATTAAAAATGCTTTCTGTATTCTGATTGTCTAAGGCTACTAGTTAATTGGTATGATATGGGAAAATGGAAATGTGAAGACAAGCCTGATATATAAATAAATATTAATCTGCTGGATTTCTAAAAGAATAGAGGCAGTAAGGTACAGACAAGAATTTCTATGCATAAAATCAAATATATAGACCAGTAGGTAGCTCTCTTATAATAGCCCATAAAGTATTAACTTGAATTAGAGATGATTGCTGAAATTAGGCACTTTTTAGAAGAATGGGTAAATATACTATGGATGATATATGGAATATATATAGTTAGCCAAATCTATCCTTAATTGCTTAGTATCGAAGAGCTAAATAGTGAGATTGAATAGATTGTTGAGATTAGATAGGCTATATGCTTTGTATTGAAATAGATGTAAGTAAAGATTTTAATGGAGATTTTAAACACACTGGCTCCTTTCCCTTCCCACCCTCCAATTCTGCGGAGAACATGCCCACTTAAGCACGCAAGAGGGAAAGAAAGAAAGGAGGCAGTAGAGCTGAACCTGAGGGGGAAAGCCTGCCAAGCTGCTGCCGCCGCCGCCGCCCCTGCCTTTATCTTGGCTGCAGCTGCAAAAGGGAACCAGGAGCAAGCCAGCAAGTCCCCCGCCTGCCTTTCCCCTACTGGGATCTCAAGGGTTACTTCTGACAGGCTTAGGGAGGCGGGGAAGAGACCCTGCTGGATGGCCCTGGAGGGACTCTCTCCCAGGATTTGCAAGCACAGGCACGCACTCTCACAGACCCTGTTCCACACAGAGCCCTCCCGCTCGCTCCTCCGGGCGCCTCAGCTTGCAGGAGGGCTGGCTCTTTTTTTCTCTGTGACGGTGACCTGGCGCTGCTCCCCCCCCCCACTCTCCAAATAAAAAATTGCGATGTACTGAGACCACAAAATATGAACCGCAATGTGGCGGGGGATTGCTGTAGAATAGGGATGAGATAATAACGAAACTAAGTATGAAAGTATGATCATTTAAGCTGGGAAGGGAGATATGAATTACAGTATATTGGGCTCAAATGTTGGGAAAATTGTGATTGAAGTGGTAACACGACAGGAGACAAAAAATATATTTGTTTTATGTAATTTAATATAGAAAATAAATAAAAAATGTAAAAAAAAAAGGTTTCCACTTCCATTTCTGAACAAATACTGAACCAGGTCTTTTATAGCTGGAAACAGACATTCAAAAGTTAAAAATAACAGGTTTACAAATATTAAGAAACAATGAAATAAGCATTATATTAAAAATTGTAAATAAAACACATTTAAAAACAAAAAGCACAACAATCCATTTAAAACTCACCTGTCAAGCCACCTGTTTTGAGGGAAAACATGTTTGGAATTTATTCAACTCATCTCTGTTTTTTATATTACTAGAATGCCAACTATACTGCAATGAAAAGGGATGTCAGAGATAGCAAAATTCCTGTGAAGATTTTGATTTACCAGGAATCTGCCTTTTCAAGGCATTCAATGTAGTTTTTACAAAAACATTATTGGCCATTTCTTCCCTTCTATATCAGTGCAGGAAGAAAAATGGCAACTTTAAATTCTTGCTGTATCTACATCTTTGCATTATTTAAATTGTCTGGAAATCTGAAACTAGAGAACTATGTTTTTGCTGCCACTCAGTGGTCAAAAGGTATAGGCTCTACAGTATATAGTACTATAGAATGAAAGCTAGTGGAAGCATATCCATGGTGGACCATGCATATAAATTCCAGGTACACAGAGATTCCAGGCCACATCTTTGCTTCATTAAGAACATGGGTCGGAACTATCGAAAAACGAGGCTTAACTGGCCTGTTCAAAAATTCTTGCATTTATATTTTATAACGGCCATACACACTCCCCTCCCTTTTATTACAATGTTTAGATGTTGCTGTCCTTCCAAATTCCACCCATCTAAACATCATATGACGTATTGCTACAGGTGACATTACTTTTTTAGTGCTGGTCTTTCTGTA
Organism: Phrynocephalus versicolor; assembly: GCA_023846285.1. Lineage (NCBI taxonomy): Eukaryota > Metazoa > Chordata > Lepidosauria > Squamata > Agamidae > Phrynocephalus > Phrynocephalus versicolor. The sequence goes on from JAHTLZ010000237.1 coordinate 52,954,584, forward strand.
CTCATCATGCTGAGTAGGTGAACTAAGTGGAAATATTGTGATCTAGAAACTTTTGAGAAACACTTCCAAACTACTGTATAGAAAGATTTTGGAAAAGACTGTTTTCTGTTATTCTACCTCTACTACCTCTAATATTCTTTGCTGTCCTTTACCAGTGACAGCTAAACATACCATCTGAGGCTGCAACGGCTGGGGCCTCTTCACTCTTGAACGACGGCGCCTAAGAGGTGACCTGATTGAAGTTTATAAAATCATACACGGTGTGGACAAAGTAGATAAGGAAAAACTGTTTTCCCTATCACACAACACTCAGGGCCACTCCATGAAACTTTTATGTGCTAGATCTCAAACAAATAAGTGTAAATACTTTTTCACCCAGAGGATCACTGGTCTCTGGAACTTCCTGCCAGAAGAAGTTTTGACAGATGTCAGCCTTGACAGCAAGAAAGGATTAGACAAATTTATGGAGAACAAGGGTATCAATGGCTATCATTATGGATGCCTAAGGACAACCTCCAGGTTGGAGAGATAGGCAGGATATCTCTCAATGACATTTTGCTTGGCAATGCCCTGAAGCAAATGGTGAGCCACTGTGTGAGACAGAATGCTGATGGGCTGTGGCCTGTTCCAGCAAGGCTGTTCTTATGTTCTTATGTTCTTATACTGCAGTTTCTGTCAAGAATCTGTTTCCATGTAATTTGAATTCATTAGTTCATTTTAGGGATGGTTCATGCCTGGGGAGGCAGGTGCCCAATGAAATGTGTGGGTAAGAAACACCCTCATTCCAGTCTATGAGCCAGCCATGGTTCAGCTCCTACCCTCTGGTGCTGCCAAAAACCAGTTTGCTTGCCTCAGTTCAAATTATCCAAATGTTTGAAGACACACATTATATAACCCGTTGGTCTTCTCCAGGATAAACACACCCACATCCCTCAAGCGCTCCTTATAAGGCTTGATTTTCATACTCTTTATTTTTATCCTCTTCAAACTGCTTGTTTCCTTCTTCAACTGTGGGGCCCATAACTGGGCACAATATCCCCAGGGAGGTCTGGCTGAAGCAAAATAGCACGGCAACATTGATCTGTAGAGTACTGGATTTCCACTGATACACTCTCAAACTGCAAATGTTTCCAACCGCATTTATATGACTCATGTTCCGCTTGTAGTCTAGTACGATGCTGTAGGCATCTCAGTAGACCATAAGAGGGTCAGGGGGCATGTACTTTTGTTTCTGTTACTCCCTGAACTTATTAATAATAATAATTACAAGCTGTCAAATTGATTCTGACTTATGATGGCCTTTTCCATGATTATAGAATACAGAGAAGTGCTTCACCTTATCATTCTGGGAACATTTTGTAGTCTGTCCAAGATCTCACAGGATAGTTTTTTTTCCTAGAAGGCACAGTGGGAAATTCAACTGCAGATCACTGACTCCACAACCAGATGCTCCATTTCAGTGAGCTATCAACCCACCTGAACTCATAAATCTGTCATTTTGCTGATTAACAAAAGAGACTGCACTGCATTGTTGTAGGTCTATGCTTCTGTGGCCCCCATCCCCAATATCTCCGGTTTTCTACTTCCCTCAGTTAAGTCAGTCTTTCAGAATAGTTTCAAAAATATACCATGGAAGCAGCACCACTATAACACTGGATTCAGAAAGCAGAGAGGTGAGTACAACTGTTGACTGAAAACTAAGAGGCAGTTGGCAGGTAGCAATAAATATACTCATGGTTGGCTTCATATGTGTTTATCATTTTCCCTTGGTCAGCAGACATTTAAGAGCACTCCTATGAGTTCTCTTCATATTGCTTTTTTAAAAATGCCATTGCACTTTTTGCAGGTCACTGCCCACACCGCTTCTGATGATTTGCAAATAGAAATACCAAGAACATCACATAAAGTATAATATACTGTTCTCTCTGACAAAGGCACAGCCCAGCATCTTGCAAAACTAATGTGCCTTCAAAATCAGCAGGGATCCAATGCTGCCCAATAGCTGTACATACTTTACATACTTTCTTTTCAGAAAAAATGAAAGATACTGTAGGTGAGACTTGTGAAATGAGCAGGTCATCTACAGCTTTATGAATGAACATACAGTATGCAGTTGTACCATTGTATCATTCTTGAATAAAGCGTCCTCGTGTTATTTTACTTTTATATCTTCACTACACATTTTAAAAGGCCACAATTCATTAATCTGTCTTTTCCCCCTTTACTTTTCTAGTGAAAGCACAATTCCTGGTTTGCTTGAAACAATTAAGCATTACAGTAATCAGAACAGATGTGTCTCTTTATATTGGTCTACATTAAAAGCAGCTCCAATGTGGAAAATAAACTAATGAATGCAATCCATCTCAGAGGGACAATTGTCTTTATCTAAATAACTGAATTCTAGTGGCAGACATGATCAGGTGAGGAAGCCTATGATTTAGCTCTGAAACTTCAGGTCCATTCCACACCTCATTCTGACGTACGTTGTGAACTCCAAATTCCAGACACCCCCAAATAGCTTAGCCAGCAGGCAAAGTAACTTGTCTCCAAAGTAATTTTTCTTACTTCTGTTTTGATGCAGATACACTGGGAGTTTTAGCCCACATAGGACTTTCATTTAAGCATGGCCTAGCAAAGAGGTTTCTGGTAAGAGCAGCCTTGAAAGTTTCAAGGCCCTGGCCTAGAATACTCATCTCTATGGCAGTTAATTTCGCGTCCCTCTCGTCCCTGTTTGCTGTCCTGCTTGGGACCGTTATGAAAAAAGGTTACTTCACGTCCATAGCATGACAGCAGAATCTCATCCTGACCACGCCCCCTGAACTGGGAACAGAGCGTGACGGGCGGTACCTGTCCCTTGGCTGGGGAATTCTGTTGTCACACTTTGTTCCCGGTTCCTGTTCTGAGTCGAGGGACGTGAAGTAACGGCAATGCCGCTCAACCACAGCAAGTGGTAAGGGCTTGCCCGGCTCCTCCTGCCGGGCTTCCCGAGATAGCCCGCGCGCCCACAGCGGGGATTCAAAATATCGAAAAATGGAAGCCTGACAATAATTTAAAAAGGTTAATCCAGTAGTTGTCACGAAACAACTGAAGTAACAGTTGTCACGAGACAAATAATCACACCCGTGGGTAAATGAAAACAGGGATTGAACAGGGACAAAACCATGTGACTGTGAGCAACACTGTCACGGAACGAATATAATCGCGAAACGAAGTAGGACATGAAGTAACTGCCTATGTTGCCTTCACTTGGCTGCACTTAAACAACAAGAACGTCAGAAACCTCTTTAGGTCAGAGACTTGCAACTGAAAATCACATTGGCAGCCATTTTCACTTTTTTTCACTGACTCATCAAATGCATGAGAGCATTTTGGTCACATTTTTAACTCAGCAGTCCTGGTCACTCTCTCTGTCTGGACGCTAAATGGAAGGATGATGTTCGCTGGCCCAGCCCCAAGCTGAAATCAGAAAGGGATATGTAAATGTGAGTACCACAGGCTGTTCCCATGAATTGCACGTACAGAGAGAGGCTCTTTTCATTTCTTCAGCAAACCCGGAGATATTTTTTTTACTTACTGTCACTTGGCCTTTTGTTGGCCATGTGTGGTGAACAGTTAATGAAATGACAAATGAGGTTTGGCTGCTTTTCTACATCCAGAGAGTGGTGAGGCAGAATTGTTTATGTGGTTGGCTACTCTAAGTGCTGTTTCCTTACAGCCCAGCTCTGGCATTTCATTACTTCTCAATGCATTTAATAATTCACATGAGGTCTTTTTCATTTTATACCACAAGAACCAGTAAGGCACACAAAAAACAAACCTTTCTGATTACTGCACATGAGACAGACCTGAGGAACCAGTATTTATTTTGGCCAGGCAATTTAACTAACTAATGTGACAGATGAACATTTTATTCAGTAGCACATGCTTCCCCCTATTATTAATCATCCTGCATGGCCCCTATTAATCACTCTCCATCTCTATGGGCCATCGCAGAAACATGGTTTCAAAAGAAGCCATAAGAAAATGAGTGGTAGTTAAAAATCGGTGATCCCATCAAACACAATTCTTACTTGTTTATATTAAACCTCATTACCCAACATGCTCCAAATTCTTCACCCAGCGTTCTAAGTGCAAAGTTACCCAAATGTCAGAACAACAAATTTAGGGAAGACTTCCTAAAACCCGCTTGATCAGGCAGCTTCCCTGATGATCCTGGAATTCTGGAAGCTTGTGGTTCTATTTCCATTTGCAACATGTTTTGTTCCTCTTTTATCTGGACTTCAGCACTCTTTGCTTCTTGATGTCTCCCAGCCCTCCATTCTGAGTGGTCTGGATGAGAAAGGTGTTTCTTGCTGTTTCTCCAGCACAAGGCTGTAGTAGAATCTTCCGGGGGAGGGGGGGAAATGGCTAAGACAGCCAGTAGAATACCCAAGAAAGTCTAGCATTTCTGTTTTGCCAGTTAGAAAATTCTTATTTTTTAATTACATTTAAAACAAACAACAAACATCAAATCAGACAAGACTAACATAGATAATCCTACGGTCACACACTTATCTACATACTACATATATATAGACCAAGGAGGGGCGCTGCCAGAAAGGCCCTTGGAGGCTTCAGAAATGATTTTCGGCAAACCGGAAGTCACTTTACCGGAAGTGACTTCCGGCTCACAGGGAAGCCCTTTTGGGGCCTCCAGAAGGTCCGGGAAGGCCCTCGCAGGCTCGTTCGGGGCAGCCGCAGTCCTGGGGTAAGTACGGGAGGCCTGAAACAGGCCTTTTCCCCCTTACCCCAGGGGGCCTTTTTTCATATACTGCGGTCCTGCGATATAGCGTTTGGCATTATATCCAACAACAACATTTCAGGCTTAAAGTTCAATTTTACTTGCACAATTTCTTGTGCCACTTCCCAAATCTGTAACCAGAATTTTTTGGCTTTGTCACATGACCAAAGCAAAGCAAAGGGAACTTTGTCATATAACTACCATGTGTGATAATAGATCCCTGGATTCCTTCTACAGTTACAAAATTCTTTAGTGATGAGTGTTGTGCAGTAATGGCCAGATGTGCTTGAGATGTGCTCCACATGCTTTTAAGATGAATGGCAGTTATGAAAGAGCCTGCAGAATGCTTTTTGTGGCTAATCACAACTCAGATAGGCCTCCATGGGCATACTGTCAAAACTAGCAATTTTGCCATCACAGCATCTTTTAAAGCTGGATGTCAGCTTTCATACCTCTGAGGATCAAGGCTTTTCGTGTACAAATATGAGGAAGAAATGCTACCCACTGTTTCAAAAGATGCTCAGTAGAAGCATCCATCTTTAGATGTTCAGGGTTACTGTGCTAACTGTTTATAGGAATGCAAGTCATGGCTTCTCAGCAAGTGCCTAGGGCAATAATGGACAGTTGAATGGGCAAAAGAAGAGCACAGTGATTGAGAAAGGGACTTCTTCGTCATGAGTGAAGCCAGTATTAAGGATTTTGGGGGGTGGGGTGGGGGTGGAAGTGTTCATAAAAAGATCTGCATTGCATTAATCCTAAAGTGGCCACAGTTAACTTAATGTCTTCAAGCTGTGCAATTATCTATAATCAAGTAAAATTCCCTCTAAGAGAAAACTATGTATCTTGATGCACAGGGTATTTTGGTGCACAGAAGCAAAGGTGACAAAGAAAGTAGCACATTGATTAATGAGTTAGAGAGGAATTACATTTTTAAAAGTGGCTTTCAGAAATCAGATGGAAATTCAGCTCAGTAGGGATATGCAAAAAGGGTTTTTGAGAAAAGCAGAATATAGTACAAGCAAACTGTATCTATGAACTAAGTCTGTGGCTGAGAAAGAGAGATTACTGCGATGCTTTTCTGTCTCCAGGACTGTATATGTCTGCAGTAAACTATGAAATTGTTAGATTTGGGGCGGGTAGCCATTTAGATATATATATATAGCACAGTAAATTCTCAGAGTGTCCGGACTCCTTAAATCATTCCCTGCTTCAATAAATAAAAATCTGAATGGCTCAATTGTTTTTCTTTGCATTTATTAGAACTTTCAATGAATAGGAGGGTTTAATTCCATACCAAGAGAAACACATATTCCCCATTTCAGTGCTTTCTCTGCAGGCATGAAATTATTTTGAAAATCCATGCCTGAGCAAGTCAAACATGCTGCAAATGAAGCCTGTGTTTACTTCCCAGTGACCACTCACAAAAGTAAGTGCAGGGTTACAGCTAAAGCTGGGATAAACAGTTCTCTCTCTCTTCCTTAAGGGAGCTACATGCCTAATAAACCCTCTTGACTGCATGGCTTAACTGGCATCACAGGTACACCGTGTAGCTCTTCAAATGTAGCTCCCCAAATTCTTTAAGTTGCACACTGGTTGAATAAACTACCCATTTCATCAAATAGCAACTATATAAGCACTCAGACCCCTGCCAGTCACAACCTATCTTCCATATTAGCTAGCCCAAGTTCCTGATAACAAGAAGTCAAGTGGGTAGTGTGATGGGATACGTAGTAGGCTTTCTCTCCTGGTCATAAATAATTCTGGCAATTATCTGTGGTATTGCCACCAATAGTACTGGAGCTCTACCATGTTGCCTTTTGTTTGTTTGTTTTGTTTAACTACAATTTCCACCAGCCATCATGGCAAGCACAGTACAGTACACTGATTAGAGTGTTCCACTAGGAATTAAGGAGATTTGGGTTCAAACCGTCATATGTCCATGAAGGTCCCTGGTTGATCTTGGGCCAGTCCTACTCTCTTAGCCTGTCCTACTGCATACAGCTGTCAATAAAGAGGGAGGAGGGCCATGTATGCTGCTTGGAGCTCATTTGCAGAGACCAATATACTCAGGAAAAATAAAGAAGCAAATACAAGTGGAGTCTCCACTGCAGCTGCTCAGCAACTCCAAATTCTGTTTTGATCCACCTTTCTAGCTTTTACTAAAAGAACTTGGCAAGTCCCACACAACTGGCATTTACAAGTTTCCTAACGGGCAGCATGAGATGTTTTATTGAGTCACAAGGAGAGCATGGCGGACACATTATACAAAACTGTTCGATTCTGGTAAACAACTTCCTAGATCCCCATGTTTGCCAAGCCTTCTTGCTGAGCCTTGTAAGTCCACTGCAAAGGATTGCATGCTATCCATAAACTATTGGGCATAATTCAGAACAAATAGATAAGAAGCAAATGATAAATTAACCTTCATGTGAACACAAATACTATAAGGAATGTCATATTTATGGCATTCATCATTCTGAAGTTAATTAAGAACTGAGATAGAGATTGAATTCAAGCACCTCTACTAACTACAGTTCATCTAGCTTTCTGCAGCATTCAACACCAATATGCAAAAAATACTGGGAAACCGTGTGGGAGAATGAAGGGGCACTTCGCCATGAAAAATATAACCCCCACCCCCCGCTTTCAGAAAAAAGCTATTGAAAAGCTTTTTGTGCCGTGCCTTAAATCTACAAACAGAGAGAGTATTATACTGCACTTAGTGGTTATCTTGTGTTTCAAGCCTTATGTAATAACTACGATAAAATCCCCTTAGTAATGTGTTTCAGGCAGGGGCAGGGGAAAGCATTGTTTGGTGCCCTTTGTGATATCTGATGCAGAGTGGCAAACAGAAATAACCTATGTGTAAGGCCAAGACTAGGATATTATAAAGGAAACCATATTTTAGCCAGTTTGTACATATATACTTTGAGGCAGCCTTGATAAAATGCATTTTACTGCTACAGATGTAGCAACTTCCTCAACTGTCGCTTTTAACTTGGATAGATTTGTCACTGCCAGCTTTCATGTGCTGCCATTTCATTAATGATTTCTGCTCCTAAATTATTGACAGACTATTTGAGGAGTTAAAAGCTGTAGAGGAAGATGTAAAGATGAGGTTGGAATTCACCCATGCCAGGTCACTTAGGATTTGGTCCAAAGCCCATCAAAGTCACACCATTTGGAAAATAGCATTGATGTAAATCCGCCCAGATCCCAAGCGGTGAAGAGCAATCACAGTGATTTGTTGGTTCAACCTACAAAAATACCTCAGATAACGAATGCTCCGATAAGGAATTTTTCAGATAATGAATGAAAATTTCCAGGTATAGGGTTGCCTCTGATAATGAATGTTCCCTATGGGCTGCCTTGGATAATGAATGTTTCAAAATGCCTTGCAAAAAAAAGTGTACCCAGGATGCATTGCAGCCCCTGTAGTTTGTAGTGGGGAGGGAGGAGTTAGAATATTTTTTCATTGTGTTATGGAGGCATTCTGGACATTTTTTTCTGAGGATGTGGACTTGGAAAGGTAGGGAGCTTGCTTTTATTAATCTTTGCACTGCTTTTCTATGTACTTTGGACGGGAAAAGGCTGGGTTAGGCTTGCTGGCTTTATGCTTATGTTTTTCTGTTTGGACTTTTTCCATTGCTCTTTGGGCGGGAAATGGCTGGGGAAGGCTTGCAGCTTTCATTTTCTCTGTGTTTGCAACATTTCTCCATTGATATGGAGACAAAAACAGGCTGGATTTTACTTGGTGCTTCTGTTTATCTGTTTCGATTTTTCCCCCTTTGCACTTTGGGCAGGAAAAGTCTGGGCTAGGCTTGGTGGTTTCATTTCTCCATGTTTGCATTGCACTGTAGTGGGGGTATATGGGGGGTGGGTGGGTTCCCTCACTGCATACCTTTAAAGAGCACTTTATAAAGCGGTCTGGGGAAAAACTCCCAGCTTTTTTGCCTTTTTTCGCCCCCTTGGAACGGATTAATTGGTTTCCCATTCATTTCAATGGGAAACTACATTTTGGATAACTAATTTTTTCAGATAACACTTTGCCTCAGAGAATGAATTAAATTTGTTGTCCGAGGTACCACTGTATTTGGAAGCCAGAGCTTGAACCATTATCTAGAGAAAAACAGTACACAGCCAAACAACAATTAAATATAGAGCAGGCTCTGGCACTGCATACTTTCCTTCCTTTTCTCCTTGTTTAACCTCTATACTGTATTAAGTAAAGTGTTTGTATACTGACAAATGTCAAAGTCCAGGCAAAGGCACCAGGACTCAGTCCAGGGCCAGTCTCCAGAACCAAGTTACACTAATTCAACCACCGAGCGGGCAGCCTATTAGGCCAGTAGTTCAATCCCAGATGAGCAACAATCAAGTTCAAGGGGGTTAGGCAAACCAGAGTTAGACAGTCCAAGAGTCAGAAACCAGGGAGAGCAAACCAGGGCAGCAAATATCAGGGTCCAGGAGCATGAAGGTAGGTGAGGCAAGCGATGGAACCGGAGCAGGGTTACTACATGTGTAGCAGGAACTCAGGCCATGCAGAAAAACCAGAGCAGGGGTCAGGAGCTTTGTTATTGAGGTCATAGTTTGCAGGGAGAAACCAGTTCCTATATACAGTAGCACCCCCATATCCTCTGCTTCTCCATTCGCGGATTCAGTTATCTGCAGGTGGCATGTGGCAGTGCAAGGGGCCAGGCTGCGTGATCCTGGAGTGCCTACCTGGGACATCGGTGGCGGCGGAGGAGGAGGCTGCATGGCCTAAGAGAGCCTGCCTGCCTACAAGAGCTGCGGAGGAGGAGGAGGAAGCGACCCCGCAAAGCCCGCCTGCAAGAGTGGTGGCAGAGGAGGAGGAGGAAGCGGACATGTGGCCCAGAAGAGCCCACCCGTGAGATTGGCGGAGGAGATGGTGGAGGCGGCACAGCCCCTTGGGTTCGCTGGGGTGCTGGCAGGCTCTCCCACTGCTTTCACCTCTGGCACGCTCAGATAAGAGTGTTTGCTCTTATCTGCGGGTTTCATTATCTTCAGGGCGACCAGGACCCAATCCCTCGCAGATACAGGAGCCCTACTGTCCTCACACTCCACAGGAGCTCAATTCCTGTTGCAGGGAGAGGGCTCAATCCTGTGGCCTCTAGTGCAGCTTTCTTCCACAGGAGCAGACCCAATCCTGCACACACTAGTGTCAGAAGGTTCATGCACAGCCCCAGTCCTGATAGCAAAACTAGCACCCCATTATTGTTGTCTATGATACAAGGCAAATAGCATAAGCCAGGGTGGGGGGGGCATTATCAGCATGACAGCCAGGATGACCACAAGTTGGGACAACGGGGCACATGCCAGCAGTCAATGGCCACTGATAGCATCCAGTCTCCCCTTGATCCACTGAGGAACACATTCATTCATAGAATCATTGAGCTAGAAGGGGGCCTACAAGGCCATTCTGCTCATGGCAGGAATAGAAATCATAGGATACCTGCCAGGTGGTTGTCTAATTTTCTCTTCTCTAAATTCACTCACAATCAGGCACATCATTCATAAAGGCCCACAAAAATCATTGTAAGATTAACTTCCATGACTGATTGGGTTTAATGAAAATTTTAACGATGCTGAAATATATTGCTCCTGCAGAATCTACCGCAAAGCAGCTGCATATAAAAAAATTCAGATCAAATTGTACATCAGCTGATATATAAACATTTATTGTTGATGCAGCATCGTCTTCTGTGAAAATGTATTAAGTTGTACAGTATAGGGGTATTTTTAGCTTGACTAGAAAAATATTTAAAGTCTATTAGAATTGTAACATCATCCCTTGCATTCCTGACTGAGGATCAAGCTAGCTGGAAAACACTTAAGCATGTGTTTAAGAGCTTAAAAACATTGGTTTGTCAAAGCACATGCCTTTCCCTATTGCCATTTCTTGAATTTAACTGGTCGCGGACAGGCTTATTTTGCCAGCTGTTATGCGGAGGAATGCATCTCACAGGAAATCCTCTCGCTGGAGAGAAAATGTGTTAATTTCAGGAAATATGCATCCCCCTTATCATCAAAGCCTTAAGAGGTGTGGGGAGCTCATTTGCATTGAGGGGAACATGTCAGCCCCCTGTGCCACTCTGCTGAACATGAAAATGTGATTAGCGGGTGGGTGGGGGTGGGAAAGGGAGGCTATTTTATTCATGTAGCTTCTCCACATGAGCCAGAAGTCGTGATTTTCCCAAGCGCGTTCTTGCATGGAAAGAAACATTTCCTCTTCAGACCATTGCACTTCCATTTTCAGTGTGATGGTGGGGGTGGGGTGGGGGTGGGGTGACAGGACTAGCCTGCTCTTCCCTCAGTGCATGTGAACTCCATGTATTGCCTTAGCCATTGAACACGACTCTGGATTCACCCTAAGCTGTAAAAGGCAGTCCCAGACATGCGAAGCAGCTACTATGTGCAGAAATGGACTCTGGATTTCTGTGGGCATGAACTGGCAGGCACACAAAATACTTGCTATGAGCCCATGGAAATAAATAGGCACCTCATGGGTTGTCTCGTTTGAATTAGCCATGATGCAATTGCTTTCTTCATTCCTTTAGGATTAAAATGATTCTATGGCATTAAGCAAAAACAACCCTCCCAAAAAATTAAAATGTCAAACGAATATGTGTCCATCAATGCATCAAAGTGAAGGAATGAAACAGGACAGCTAAGCCATTGCTTATTTCTGCTCATTAGGCTTCCCTTCTTAACATTCCCTGCATACCACAAGAAGAGACACGGAGCTGCAATCAACAGTAAGTACTGTATGGTATTGCCAGCACTGGGGGGAAAAATCAAATAGAGGGGAATACGGTGTACATATCATGGAGGTTTACTGAGAATGTTGATGGTTCCAGCTCCTGAGGAGCAGCATACTTAAGTATAGGTAAAAGTAAAGGTTCCCCACACACATGAATGCTAGTCGTGTCCGACTCTAGGGGCAATGCTCATCTCTGTATTCAAGCCGAAGAGCCAGTGTTGTGCAAGTCCGTGGCCACATGGCCGCCATGGCTGCAAGGAAACACTGTTTTACCTTCCCGCTTTTTTACGGTGGTACCTATTTACCTACTTGCATTTACATGCTTTCGAACTGCTAGGTTGGCAGGAGCTGGGGTTATCAGTGGGAGCTCACTCCTCTGTGTGGCACCCGGGATTCGAACTGCCGAGCTGCTGACTTTGCAGTCAACAGTTTTCGGAGTCTTCGTTCGCTGAGCCACCACGTCCCTGCACTTAAGTATATTGGAAACTAAATTGAAGTAGACTCCCAGTCTAGCCATTTTTAAAGAAATCTATGCAGTCACCCCTTCGATTGCATGAGGAATTGCCAGCCTCAAGGTACAGTAAATGTGCCATAAACAATATAATACATAAACAATACTACAACATTTTTGCTATCCGGTATTTTACAGTATATTATCACAACCAGAAGCTGCTTTGTTTTTTCATTCCTCAAACTTAATGTACATTTACCGGGCGTTTTAATGTTTATTTTGCTTTCACAATGAGCTGGTTGCCCTTATTTTCCCTGCATTTCTATAGAAAGTTATCAATGCTTATGCTAATTTTTGGTCTGCAAAACATGACAAGTAATTCATTTTTAAGAGACCAAAATGGCATAACAAGTATCCTTCTCATTGTAATTATGTAAATTGCCTAATTGGGGACAGAATGGAATGGAAGAGCCAACTAAAACGAAAATTCTTGAATTGACCTTGGTTGTTTTACCTTGGTGTCTTATGTTTTACAGTTATATAACAACTTATAGTTTCTGTATTGCATTTTATGAAAATTACTCAAGTCATAATTTCAAAAAACTGTACCTACATATTAAAATTTATGTATATTCATTGCTATAAAGATGGGTTACAAGGAAAGATAATTAAAGACATTCCAGAGACAGGACCTGTGGTTGTTTGGGTGTTTTGTTTGTTTGTTTAAAATATTTTTACCCTGTCTTTCTCCTAAAAAAGAGCCCAAGATTATTTATATCATCAGAAGTTTAGAACAGTAAAGCATTCAAATGTTAAAGAATACAGTAGGACCCGAGTATCCGCTGGGGATTGGTTTCAGGCCTTTCTGTGGATAATGAAAACCGTAGATAAGAGAGAACGAGCAAAAAAAAATTCCCCAAAACTGCTGTTTTGTGATAGTGGCTTGCTTTGTGGCTGCTGTTTTGCAACAGTAGCTTGCTTTACAGCCACTGTTTGTGACAGTAGCTTGCTGTACGGCTGCTGTTTTACAACAGTAGCTTGCTTTACAGCTGCTGTTTGTGACAGCTTGCTTTGTAGCTGCTGAATTATTTATTTAGTTTCCTGCCAACCACGGATAACTGAATCAATGGATAATGAATCAGTGGATATGGGGATCTTACTGTAATAACATTGTAGGACCAAAATGATTTAGGGCTTTATAGGTTAAAACTAGCACTTTGTCTTGTGCGTGGAACGATTGACAGCCATGGGGTGGGGGTGAAATTATGTGATCGCTGTAAATCTTAGCCTGGCTGCAGCATTTTGGACCCCCTGTAAGTTTTGAGGTCATTCTAAAGACAATATCATGTAGAGTGTGTTACAGTAACTAAGGCATATGTCACCATAGCCAAGTCAGAGCTCTCTAGGAATGAACACAGCACTAATTTTAACTGTCCAAATGCACTCTTGGCCACCACCAAAAGCTGGGTATCCAGACTCAGAAGTGCATCCAGGAGCACTCCCAAGCTGCACATTTGTGCTTTCAAAGGTCATGTTCCAGCTGAATCCCTATTCCTGTATCTGCCTTTTGAATGACCAGGAGCACTTCTCTCTTGTCTGGATTAAGTTTCAGTTTATTCATCCAAATCCAATCAATTACATACTGTACTGGCACCAGTCACTGATCTAGAACTGAAACCGCTTCCCCAGAGTTTGATAGAAGGGTGAGATCCAGTTGGATCTGCATACTGTTGATAGTGAATCCCAAAATTCTGGACCTCTTCCAGCAGTTTCATGGAAATGTTACATAACATAGGGGACAAAAATTGAGCCCTAGAGGCCAAGCAGGGGGCCCCAAGCACCACCTTCTGAGCTTTCCCTTCCAGGAAGGATCTGATTCCTTAGCTGACCATAGAGATCCTTCATTCCTAAAATGATTACTGGGCTGGGGCACCTCCCTTATGAGGAATGGCTAAAACATTTGGAGCTCTTTAGTATGGAAAAAAAGCGCATGAGGGGGGGATATGATAGAGACGTACAAAATAATGCAGGGCATGAGTAAAGTGGATAGAGGGATGCTCTTCTCCCTCTCACAAAATACCAGGAGGGGACATGTACTCAAATTGAGGAGTGGGAGACTAAGAACAGACAAAAGAAAATATTTTTTCACCCAGCACATTGTTAGTCTGTGAAACTCCCTGCCACAGGATGTGGTGATGGCATCTCACCTGGATGCCTTCAAAAGGGGATTGGACAGATTCCTGGAGGAAAAGTCCATCACAGGTTACAATCCATGATGGAGATGTGTAATTCCCAGGCTTAAAACCGGGGTACTTCAAGGGCCAGATGCAGGAGAGTGGTATCAGGAGACAGAAATCTAGTCTCCTGCACTCCCAGACGCATCTCGTGGGGCTACTGAGAGATACAGGAAGCTGGAGTAGATGTGCCTTTAGCCTGATCCAGCATGGCTCTTCTTATGTTCCTCATGTTCCTCATGTATTCATTCAGAAAGATCAAACAGCCTCCTGTTTATTTTCCAAATTACTTTTGAAATGGCGTAATTTTCATCAAGGTCCAAACTTTAGTCTAGCCTCTTAATTGCAATCAGCAAAACCCAACACTGAGATACAGGAGGTGGCTGAAGCTGTGACAGACAGAAATTCATGACCAGGTCTGAAATTTGAAGCCAATTAAATAGGACTTCAGTAGTACGGCATGGACTGGCTTCATATCCTTCCTTTCGAATGGCAATAAATTGAATACCAATTCCCTTCTGTACTAAAGAGCTGCCCATGATCCTTAGAAAAATGTGCAGCTAAATGTTACAAATCATATTGCAGCTTCTTTTTAATCAAGAGGAACTTCCCCGTCTGTTTTAGCAGTTCTATCCCAGTCTGACTCAGATTTCTCTAGGACATGGAAATCAGGACTATATGATTTTTCCCTTTTAATGGGTTCCTGCTATTTTCATTTTCTGTCTTACAATACATGCTTCCCTTGGCAGCACATTTCTATTCACTATAGATGATGAAAACCGGGTCTTCAGCAAACAGGGAAATTTGCATATCCATTGCACAGAACAAATGCAACCTGCCAGCATTTGTTTGCTTCTGAATATTGGGTTGGTATGCAAAATCTCTCGGGGGGGGGGGGAATCAAAGAGAATGGCTGAGTTTAGAAACAGCATTTGCTGTGCACAGCACTTTGCAAGCGGCAGACGCAATCTCTTTCACAACATGCCACAGCTCTCAATAAGAATCTGATCTGAAGGTCTGTAAAGCCCTGAAAGGAATCATTAATCCTTTAAAAGAATGAGCACGGGCTGCCTTGCAATTACAGGCATTGTTTAGCTCAGTCTTCACCTCTGGATGCTGGCTGTGGGATTACTGTAATGCTAGTCCAACACACCAGGAGTGGACCTCAGGTTGAGGAAGCCTGGTTTACTTTGTTATTGTATGAGCTCTCTCGTACTCATTCACTCTCATAACTATACGTACACTGAGCTATTGCCAGGCAAAGCCATTGGAACCCCACCCCTCCCCAACCCCAGCATCATCTCCCGCATCTGGTGTTAGCAGCAATGCTATTTCAGAGTTAATCTTTTAAATCTTTTTAATATATTGATACTACAGTATCTTCATTCCGGTGCCTCTCTCATACACAAAAAAATATATTAGGTAGTTGAACGTCTCATTCTTCTTCTGTTGGCTAAAGAAAGAGGCTATTGGCACGGAAGTTATGAGTGCAAGAGGATGTATATGCTACCACGACACGTCCACAACTGCAGAGAGTGGAACACCTTATCTAATAAAGGACAAGTTGACACCTACGATCTTTAGTGAGAGTGAGCGTATGAAAGAATAATTTTATTTTCTACCTTACCTTCTTTACTCATTAGTCATTTTTGGCCAACAAAGAGGGCAGGTTTGTCAGGTGTTTAAAATGCTAATTGAACCAAATTTCCTTTGGCATCTGCACTACCGAAAATCAGTGCAGTTGTGCCACTCTGACTGATTTCAATGAAGTTTGTATAGGCAGATATTATTCTTGGGCTGAAACACAGGCCATGGTGTACCCTGATGATAACTGTGAACATCTGCGAAACAAACATATCTGATTAGATGGAGAGTATACAAATCAAATCAAATCAAAGAAAACCAGGAATATTTGGAAACAATCCCAAAGTATACCTGTACGAATGTTCAAATGTTGCTACAGTACCCAGATCACAGAAGGGTACAGATTAAAAATCTTGAGGAATTTATATAATGGGGGTGTTATACATTTTTGATGCCCATGTCTTAAAAATTAATGTGTGCTTCTTCTTCCCACTAGTACAGGTTTGTCCTCTTCCATCAGGATCTTTGTAAATGTCTCTTTGCAGAGTTGTTATATGGACTCAGTATACCATTTCTCAGCAGCTAACATTACATCCTAGAAAATCCACAACAACTTTGCACAGGCATTGTACCACAGTGCGAGAGCAATAAAACCAGGTTTGCCAAAATAATGTAGAAAATTATCTTATTCCTAGTCAAACGATTGGTTCATCCAGTTCAGTCCTGCATGCTGGACTAGAACTGATGCTCTCTCTTCCTCTTTGGAAGTACACCCAGTAGGAACCACCACTGTTAAGACCTTGTGTATAGTGCCAGCCAGCCTTCAAATACTGTATCATGGGCCCAAATTGCTTAGGGTGTTAAATCAAGACCAAAACCATTTTTTCTTCTTCTTTTTTAACTTCATTATCAAGTACTTCCCTCTAATGTACTTAATATTTTATTATAGTCAGAGACCCACACTAAATAAGTAATGCATATTATAATATATGCCATCAATTTGCAACTGATTGTTGCAGCTCTAATAGGGTTTTCGTGGTGAGATATTCAGTGAATATTTCTAGTTCCACACACACACACACACACACACACACACACACACACGTGAATTTCCATGGCTGAACTGGGATTTGAACCCATGTCCACTCAGTCCTAATCAGTCACACTTTTTACAGCACATAGGGTATCCCGAAGTGAATAATGCAGTGCAAAAATATACAGCATGAAATGCCATAAATACAGCAGTACAACGAACCATGGCATTTCCCCACACATTTTTCAAGGTTGGGCTCCATATTACAAAATCCAAAGAAAGTAAATTCTTGGTTAAAAACATGTGAATTAAGCAGACAGCAGGTCTGAAGTAAAAGGATATGTGTGATAAGATTATAAAGAAAGCGTGGCATTGTCCCCAAACCATAAACTGTACTGTACGCGAGGGGGATTCAGGGCTGCATTGGGGAAACAACGCCCAACGGCGCCTCCGACTCATACATACACAGTTTGCAACCTTTTCGCTGCGCTCACTGCAAGACGCGAAAAACAGCTGATCTCTTTGTATCTTTATTGGAGTCGCCCAAAAGGCTCCAAAGCGCGACTGAAACCCGCAGTGCCCACAAGGACCGGCGCCTTCTGTAACAAAGAACAAGCAAATTCGGGGAGAAGCCCCTGGAACGAGATTCCTGTTAAATCTTTATTAGAAACCAGGAAATCCATTACAAAAGAGAGGTGTTTCACCGCCAGAAGAAAAAACAACGCCAAATGCTCTCTCCCTCTCCTCTCTCCCCCCTCCCCCCTTTTGGGGGACGTTCTTATTATTGGGAGCTTTGAATTAATTATATACTTTTAAAACGTCTCCTTCCTC
The DNA here is from genome assembly GCA_023846285.1 of Phrynocephalus versicolor. Lineage (NCBI taxonomy): Eukaryota > Metazoa > Chordata > Lepidosauria > Squamata > Agamidae > Phrynocephalus > Phrynocephalus versicolor. Next base: position 52,972,278 of record JAHTLZ010000237.1, read on the forward strand.
GGATCCGGGACGAGATCGGCGTGGGTGGAAGGTGGGGGTGGGGTAGGCATATTCAGCACATGGAAAAAAATAAAGCGCCCCATTCGACTCCGCTGCCTCGGTTGCTCAGGCAGCGAGAAAAGCCCGCAGTCATTCCTCCGCCTTCGCGGCCCCTCCTCGCCCGTGCATTAGGATGCAGAGCCAGGCGGAGGTTCCCTCCCTCGCTTAGCGGAAGGGGGGTTCCTGCGCTCCAGGGTTATTCCTCAGCCGTTCTATTTATAGCCCCGCTTGCCGCCTTCGCCGCCGGGAGCTCGCCATTTTTTGCTGGTGTTCCGCACTTTCTGGGCTCCCGAGGAGCTCACACGCTTCCAGAAACCCTTGGGATGGCCAGGCGGGGACTCCCCGGAAACCATGCCTTCCTTACCGGCTTCGTTTTGCATCTCAGGCCACATCCTCGGAGCAGTTCCAAGAGCCATGTTTGGTGGGGGCGGCGGGGGCGAGCAAGAAGGCGATTCCCTTCGCATAATTTTTTTAAAAAGGGGGGGGAGTTTTCTGGCTGTTCCTTTCGGGGGATGTTTCCAATGCAACCAGTTTGCAGCCCTCTCGGGAAGATTCTGCCTCCCTTATTAGTATCCCCACGGAAACGACCAGGTAGGCGGAGAGGAGCAGATGCGGGAGGGGGGGGGAGAAACGGGGTTTTTTGTCAAATACTGGCAGTCGTTCAGGAATCGTTTATCTGATCACTTATGTAGGGCACTTCAAGAAGAGCGGGAGCCTTACCCTTAAACGACCCCCGGCTGCCTTGGCAGCGGAGTCTCTACTTTGCACCATGCCCAGAGGAAGGAGAGGGAGAGGCACGCCTAGCCCCCCCCCCCTCGTCTACCGGCCCCCTCGCCTCTCCAGGAAAACCACCAGCTCCTAAAGCGACTTGTATGCAGCAAGGAGGGATTACGAAGAGGAAGCAGAAAAGCCCAGGGAAAGGAGAAAGCCAGGGAAAAGAGGAAAGGAGGAGGAGGAGAAAAAGGATCCCTAGGGTCGGAGGCGGTAGAAAGGGGGAGAACAGGAGAGGAAGAGAGAAGTCAAGGAGGTAACCCGGGGGACACTCGAAAAGGGAGATGACGAGAAAGAGGAGAACTGGGGTTCTGCCATGTCCAAGAGCAACCCACCACTTCCTAAGTAACCTTAGCAAAATACGCGCGGGGGGGGGTTGCTAACATATACCGGTAGAAGACTTCGTGCTTTACTTAGCAATGATCTCGGTGCAACCCTGTTGGACCCTCATGCGCCCTCCGACGTGTGCGTCGAGAGAGGCATCCCACACTGTAAATACAATTAATACTGCAAAGATAAACCGGATGGATTTCTGTTGTGTCACCCAGCCAAGGCAGATGCAATTATCTTGCATTTGAGTAATTCAGCTCTGGTGTTGCCAAGCTACTGTTTATCATGGGGTCAGGCCTGGAAAATCAATGAGAGGTCCTATGTAACATCAAACCACAATTAGGGGCAAGTGCTAGAAGGCTGTCTTAGGCAGAGGGCCACAATTATTTTCCTCCCTATCTTCAGGAGGGCAGGGTATAAGAAAGAAGAGCATCCATAAATCTAGTTGTGTTATACTTGGAAATTTCCCTTCTTAACCTTATGGCACATGTACATTGGTGCACAATAAACTGAGTCTGCACTGTCAGTCTGCTGTTCCACATGCTTCTCTTTTGATACATTTCAACATGTTCTGGTACCTGTGGGTAAACCATTTCAGTTGTTTTCCAGACCATTAATATTGCCATGTTAGACACAATAGTCATGCAAATATTTTCATATTTTGTTTTCACAAACAAAAATTTCAAACCTTTCTATCCTGCTCACCAAGATTACAGAACATAACTCTCTCTCTCTCTCTTTCTCTTTGTCTGTGTCTTTTGAAAAAGGAAAGGACCAGATATGTAACATCAATTTCTGGACAGTTTTTCTTCACCATCCATGAAGGGGGTATGCTTAGAGATGGAGGAAGCAGATCCCATCCATAAAAGCTTGTTATTTGTTGTATTTTTTTAGTCATCCAATAAAAATATCAATGTGTGTGTGTGTGTGTGTGTATTCTGTGTATGTGTGTGTATATACATACATGCATACATACACACACACATAACATTTCAGCACTTTCTTGTAAAACATTGTGCAAAACCAAGAAAACGTGCTTTTTTACTCAAAACCTTGTATTTTGTACAAACTAGGTTTTAATGCAAAAAAAAATTTTCCACACAAAACCTATAGTGTTTGATGCTTTTTTGAAAGAAATTGGTGACCAAAATTAGCAGTTTTTCCTCTCGTGTATGAGCAAAGAAATTGACAGGATGTCTGTGTGTCAATTTACCCTTTTTATTGAAGATGAGAAAAATATACAAACATGCCTTGCATCTTAATTATACAATAGTGTATAGGTAAGGAAATTTGTTCATCAGCAACAATTTGTCAACCAAACTGAATGATGTGAGAGCTGAATATATATAGGAATGAAAAGGGAAAAGTGGCACAACAGGCTATGATTCTGACATTCTATATCCCAATTACTTCACTATGATCTCCTCATCCCTTTTTATTAACTGCTTCAAAATACAGGCTTCAGACCTGATCGTTCATGGCAGAAGATCATTCATGACAGAATGTGGACCAAGTGTCTTTTCCTGAAAAAAGTACTTCCTAAATTTGGATTATAGTCTGAACCCAATGAAAACACAACAACACTTTGAATACACATCAGCATCAGTGGTACAAAGGTTATTTGCTCTCCACGGCATGGACAGAAACTGAAATAAACCTAATCTATGATGGCTGAAGCTTTGAATTTCCCTACATTTTATATTGCCATGTTTGGGAAGATAAAAATATACCTTTATAAAATGTATTATTTATTATTAAAATGCTTCTGATTATTCTCTCTTTTTCTGCATAATTTACATTAACCTGCAATGCCCCCACCCCTCAACGATTATCACACAAAAAAGGAAGTAGGCTGCTATGACTTTGGAGTAGAGATGGGCACGACTTAGCGGTATTTCCGTTTCCGTTTCCGTTACTCGTTTCCGTTACTCTACGGAAACGGAAACGGGAATTACTCCGCCAGACTTCGAGCTCGAACCGACGAACGAACAATTTGGTCTGATTTGTCGTGCTCGTTACTTGCATCGCGCGATCGCGCGCGATGTCAAGCGGCACAGAAAAAAGTTTTTAAAAGTTAAAAAGCCCGGTTCCCGGCCAAAAAGCAGGCGGAAATATGCCTGCCGTGCCTCAGGGCACCTACCAGAGGGGTGGTTTCTGGAGGTCCCCGCCCGGCCTCCCCCCCTCCTCCGTCCTGGGATGCTCTGGTGTGGTGGTGGGACTCGCCCGCCGCAAAAAGCCCAGTCTCGCCGCCGGCCGCCAAAGCGCAACCAAGCGGCACGGACGGCGCAGGAAAAAACTTTTTTAAACTCTCCCCCGGGTCTCCCCCCCACCCATTCCCGGGCCAAAAAGCAGGCGGAAAATGCCCGCTTGACTAAGGGCACTCACTCAGTAGGGCACCTACCGGAGGGGGGTTTCTGGTCTGGAGGGGGGGTGTCCCGGCTTCCCCCCCCTCCGTCCTGGGCTGCTCTGGTCTGGTGGGACTCGCCGCAGGCTCGCAAAAAGCCCACTCTCGCCGTGACGCCGACGGCCGCCGCAAACACAAACGGCACGGACGGCGCAGGAAAAAACTTTTTTAAACTCTCCCCCGGGTCTCCCCCCCACCCATTCCCGGGCCAAAAAGCAGGCGGAAAATGCCCGCTTGACTAAGGGCACTCACTCAGTAGGGCACCTAACGGAGGGGGGGTTTCTGGTCTGGAGGGGGGTGTCCCGGCTTCCCCCGTCCTGGGCAGCCGGACTCGAGTCGCCTCGTCGCCATGCCATGCGGTGCGGGCGGGGGATCGAAAATGGGGCGGCGAATGCAATATATTGTTTTTGAAATCGTGGTCCAAAAACACACAAGCACAACAGAAACACGCGGAAATGTATGAACTGCCATTTTTCACAGTAGCAGTGGGTTTTTTCTTGCAACAAAATGTCTCTCCTCTCCTCCTGTGTCCTCCATTGATTTTATTTTATTTTATTTTATTTTACACCTGCGCAGTGTGCAATGATGGGCTGGCCCAGTGGCCTGGCCAGCCATGTGGGAGGGGACGACCATGCAAATTTTTGGAGCCATCTCACCAATCGCATGGCCACTTGGCCACTGAGACTTCTGGGATGTGCCAAAAAGCCCCCTAAAACTTGCCCTAGCCCCCTAACCCGCTAACCCTAATCCTTGACTCCTTACCCATACGTCACAGACTGTCTTCTTAGTGGGGCAGAGAGGCACCCAGAGGTGCAACCCACTAGCCCACCATAACCTTACCCGTCATTAGCCTAACCCTAGCCCTAACCCTAATCCACCTTAGCCCATAGCCAGATCGACTTGCATTGCACTACACACGCAAGTACGATTCCCTTCTGTGGGACGTGATGGCAGGTGCGACCCACTCATGGGACCAGGTGCTTGAGCAGGTGCAGTGGCACTGCCTGGCCTGGCGACACGCAGGTCTCGCTCTGCCTGCAAATGGCATGCATAACCATATGGTTGTGCATGCCATTTTGCAGCAGCAGCAGGTGAGGATGGGAGACCCCCATGTTGAGGGGTCTCTTGGAGCCTGCTGCTGCTGTCCCTTCCTTTATAGCGGGCCAGCGGAGGCACCCACCCCACAGAGGTGCCTCCAGGAGCCCGCTACCCCCCAAAAAAAACCAGTATAACGATAACGAAAAAAACGAAAAACGAAACGACTAATTTTTTCCGATTTTTCGCGAAAACGGAAACGAAACGACTCGGACCCTAGCCGAAAAAGAAAACGAAAACGAAGTTTTTTTCCTGAGTCGTGCCCATCTCTACTTTGGAGTCCCTTAAACAGCATACATACACATCCAAGAGACTGCCTGCTCCTCACGGGCAAGAAGTACCATCCAACCCGAAGATTATCATAAGCATGCCAACAAAAGCTAGAAACTGATATGAATGAATAAATAAACTAATAAATAAATCTGTGGGTCTTGCATCCAGAGAAGCATCCTGTTTGGCATGTCATTGAGCCTAGACTGACCCCACTCTTTTACTCCATGTGGGACACTAAGTTTGCGGGTGGGATAGTACTCAGTGCCACTATATACACTGTAGAATACAATATCCAGCATGAGCAGCTTATTCTGGGGTGCAGAGGTAAAATTATGTATTGGTCTTTGTCATCTAGATCCATCACGTGTTAATGTATGTTGTGCAAATATAACTACAGTACATGAATCAAATTTTATTTTATTTTTATCTTGTAGGAAATATTTCCCAGTCGTAAGATGTGGTTCAGAAGTTAATTTATGTGCAAGGGTATATAAACATCAAACTTTTTTAGCTGTCTGACAACTGTATTTTGATGTTTTGTGTAAATTAGGAATTGGGAATAGGAAAAGAACAATATCACACCACATCCCAGTCACCAGGAATGAGCCAGACTGAATGCTAAATGAGCCAGACTGAATGCTAAATTAACTTTCTGTACTTTTGCAATTAGCATGTCTAGTTTTTAAATCCTTAAAAAGCATCCATAAAGAGGGATAAGGGATTATGTAGAGGTGTTTTAGTTTAATATCTTTGAATATACTGTTATCACTTCCTTAGACTTCCTTCTTCTTTCACTGCTTTAGAAATAGTGGGCCTATGCATCACTGTAGACATACTGTTTACAAATGGACAACACATTTTTATTGTAATGTGTTTCTGGTTTTTGCTTTCAAAGATTTCTTCCATGAGAGGCAAACAACAAAGACCATGGAGACTGGTCAAAGATGCAGCAGTTAGTGGAAGATGAGAGATAATAGCAGAAAAAGTGCCATTGTCTTTATCTCAGAGCTCTATATATACAGTAGTACCTCGACTTACGAATTTAATCCGTTCCAAATGCATACTCTTAAGTTGAACTGCTCTTAAGTCGGGGTACCTATCTAAAAATTAAAAAATAAGTTTAAAAGTTAAAAAAATATTTGTAAGTTGAGTAGACCATATCTAAAATTTGTAAGGCGGCAGTTAAAATGCCAACAGTTTTCCGCTCTTAAGTCGGGCTGCTCTTAAGTCGGGCTGCTCTTAAGTCAGGGTACCACTGTATATATACATGACTATGGGGCAGTCTAATTTGCCATTTTTCCTGCTGATCACACCATGCAACAGGAATTGCAAATCAGTCCAGGGAACCACACCCCAGTCTATAGTTTTCTTCCCCAACAGAGACCCTTCCACTTTTCAAAAGATGTGTCTTTTTGCTTCATTTCAAAATATGTGATCAAGCCCAATTGAGCTCCCATGCACACATGCAAATCACCTTTTCCCTTACATCTGGCTTCACAATACACAGAGGGAGGGAGGGAGAGACAAGCAGCTCACACAGTAAAGCCTCTTTCCTAATACCGTTTTTTTTTCTTACAGTTCTCCACGGCAACACTCCTGGCGTCTGTTTTTGTATGACAGATTAAGAAACAGAGCTTGTCTCAGAGGAAACGAGTTTTGTTTTTTAAAGCTAATAAGAGAACTACACAAGGAAATTAAAGTAGGAAGCCTTTTTATTGTATGCAAGACAGTTGTTTGTAATGATACCACCTTCAGGGCTATAAGAAGAACTGCAAGTAGGCAGCAAAAAAATCCTATTTTCTGGGTAGCTATTTAAATAGCACAGACCCACATTCCCTGAAGCAACATCACACCTTGCATAGTTGCACCTGATACAGTTTGTGGTCTCTGTATTCAACAACTTCCCTTAGGCTTTCTGGTTCAATGGTTGTTCACAAGTTGCTTACAGCAAATACTGAAATTCTTTTTAAAACATCAGGTGTACTTTTGCCATCATTATCTGGAAAAACCAGATGTTTATCAACACAATTTCTTTGCAAGGATAGGTTCTCTGCGATTGGGATAGTCTTCTGCTTTAACAGGTATGTGGAGGAGGCTTTTTCTGCAGATTTTCCATGCAACTCCTAAATGTACAGGCACCCTTTTTGTACTTACTTTACTGTTGATTTAACCACTTGGATAATTCAACTACCAGCAGCATTACAACTAAAACAGATACTGTACAAATAGAAATATATACATCTGTGGTTAGTTTAACAACATAATATTAGCAAACTTAAAATGACAAATACATACTTTCACAAAATACTGGATTAAAATCAAAGTACAAATTAAAATGCAGGTAGAATTTTTTTAAAAAATAAGTCCTTCGGTTAACCATAGGATTGTTACATAAATTTCCTTCTGCTTTTGGGCAGTTACTACAAATCATGCAGCTTCCACTTTTTAAACATCAGATGACAGATAACTTTATTTTGGACTAATTAATGTGGCCAATACTCTCCCTGGCATACTTCTTGAGATAGAAAATAAGGAATAAGAATGAATTATTGACAGTTCTTGAAACCCAGTGTCTATCTTTATCTAGCCATTTCTTCCTGTCAGAGTATGAGCTATTTAATCAGCCAGCAGAAGCAATACTTGATGAATAACTTGTTAGAGCCAGAGACAGAGTTTTCTTAAAACCAAACAGCTATGTTACAAATGTGGAAATTTATATATCACAGTATCAAAAAAACTTCAATAAAGTTCAACAAAACATGGGGGGATCCACATTAGTACATTGATACAAAATTCAACAGCATAACAGCATACAGTACATAGGCAAAATATATAACAGAGAAATAAAATGGGTGCTTTTACTCTCAGAAGGCCCAGTGAACTGATTTATAGAACATATTTATACACATGTCTGTCCAATCACAAATTACATTACATCATAGCTGTTGCAACCTCTTGCATCAGCCCAAATTCATTATGTTAATTCTTTACATCTGTGCTTCATTAGAAAAAAACTATGCACTGTGACTTCGCACTTCTTACTGGCTCCATCTTTAAATCAAGTACATATAGAACAACCTGTTTAATACATATATTTCACTATCTAATACCTGACACACTTCCAGTGAACACTTGCAAACTCTATCCCATCAGCATAAGTTGTCTTCATTTCTAAACTCTTTTGGCAATTATAATACATAAACAGAAGAAGCAGGAACTTTAACCATGTGTTAATTTTAAATACTCAGCTGCTGCATGCATCTGCTGCTTGGTGGTAAGAGCATCATTATCAGAATATATGTCTTCTTGAGAAGGTTTGAACATTGAGCCTTCTGAAATTACAGGGCAGCGCATGCTTACAGAAAGTACCAACTTGATGGCCTCCAGGAACATCTTGATACATCATAGAAGAGTAGGTACATAAAGACCATGTTTTGTACAATCATACTAGTTAGGGAAAATGATGCTATAATCACTCACATTGCACCTGTTTCCATGTATGGAGGTGCTGAGTCATTCCACCAACAGCTCAAAGTCATCCAGGACAGACTGTCTCTTGTTAGTAAATTGGAAGCAATATAGACATTGATTAAATGAGCAACAGCTCTGTAAAGTTGCACAAAATTTAAGGTGGAAGCCATCCGCTGTCCAGGCCCAATTAAGCACAGGCATCATTTAAAAGACAGAAAAAGAAAGAATAAAGTCAACAGATTAAATGGTCCTTGGAACAAATGCTAAATTATGATATGGTATAGTATCTCTCCACATGGTTAGAATAGTCCATGTGATAAACCTTTAACGAACATAGCATTTTATGAAGATAAGGTTATGTGTAGACTACTTCCAGTTGGTTGGGACTTGAGGAAGATCTCTGATACAAGCTGATATTTTTCCAGATTGAATGAATAACTGTTAGGTGGGCTTAGGTGTCAGGAAGTCCTAGGAGAGTAAAACACATGTATTGCATATATACGTTCCCATAGCACTTAAAGCACTCTCTGGGTGGCTTACAGTTTAATTATGCAGGCTACATTTTGCTCCAAATTAGCTGGGCACATATTTTACCAACCTTGAAAAAACAAGGCTGAGTCAACCACGATTCAGCCCCAGGTCATGAGCAGTACAGCAGCTTAACCACGGTGTCACAAGGCTCCTAACAATGCATACTAAGATAAAGACACAATGTGGGTCTACATTTTCAAAAGCATGGGGTTATCTAAAACACTTTGCAGATCAACTCATTGCCTGAGATAAGCCATTCTCAATCTTTTTTGGTCAAATCAGGAAGGTATGTCACATAATGAAGTTTATAACGTGGCATATGAAGAATTGTTTGCAATCTGTGGCCCCCTTCAAATGCGTCAGAGCCCCCCCCCCCCGTGTTCTGTGATCCCCATAATGGCTGTGGTTAATGCGACACATAAATTTTTGAGTTGGTGGAGAACAGAAGAATAAACATGGCAATTTTATATCCACAATATTGAATAGTAAAATCAAGTGGCAGACTTAGTTCAAAAGTTAGCTTAAGCAAAACTGTGGTTATTTCCCATGACTGGATCAGAGGAAACCCATCATATAAAAATATTTTGTGGCACTTAACTAATCAGTTTTAGCAAAATTGTTTCCCAACAGTGAATTTTATTTTAAATCATAGAACAGCACAACAATACCATTTTTTTAAAAAAATGGAAGGCACTCTTTGTAAAAGAATCTAATTTTGCAGTTGGACTGTTTTCTTGGTGGTAAACAATTTTGTCAGGCTTTCAAGCTGGCTGGACATGAGTTGAAAGCAAGTCCCATGAAATGCTCCCCCTGTCCAAGACAAATGCTATTTTGAATTCTAGAAACAATCCGTTTGTTAGGCTTCAAAAGTCTCAAGAAGAAGCCGTGCTTTCTAAAATCCGTCCAATGCCCTTTTACACATGAATTGATTTGTGTGGCAATTTAAGGTTTATTCTCTGCCCGTATAGATCAATTTTCAAAGAATGTAAAAAATATTGCATCTAATATTTGATTCCTGAAAGTCTGAGAGTAACACTTCATCTTTAAAAGCATCACCTTCTAACAAGCTTCTCAAGTTACTGAAATCTAGGCAGGGTGCAATGAATGCCTTCAACCTTACTTCCCTTTGGTGCACTGGTTATTTACACAAGGTTAATTGTTTCTTTAGTTCAGATATTTCTTATATCTAGTGCAGGGAGAATTTGAAAGATGGAAACATATACTGTATCAGGATGTTTTCCTTTAATCTTTTTCAGCAGTTGTGGCAGGTATTTGTCACAGCACCATCACTTACTCAAAATTCCTATTAAGCTCTGAAATAGTTTGAAAAATTAAAGATATGCAGGGTTTCTTTAAAATATATCAGGTAGGTTAGCGTGCCAGAGACACTAAAACATTTCCTTTGCTCAGAACTACCTATCTTGGAATATAATACTTAACACTGTTTTGCAAAAACTACAACCAACTTTTAAAAACTGCACAAATGAACTTCCTTTTATGCTTTTAATTCTACATAGAACAATAATTACATTTGAATTTAAGTAAAAAAAACTATTCAGAAATGCAAATTACCTACCTTTAGAAAGAGAGGCAATTATTTGGATCATTAGGTTGGGAGGAGCAATTTAACCCTTTATTCCCTTGCTGTAGTCTTAATGAAGATTACAGTACTCCCCTATAGCTGCTATTTGCATTGATGCCAATGGGGAAATTTCTCCAATGCAAGGATCAGCTTCTAGCATTAGAATTAGTTTGATTAATCAGAAATATAGAATTGCAGCCTTTGGAAACCTTTTGAGCAGTGATGGTATTTTAGTCTGCCCTTTTTGGTTTTACAAAACAACCCCAATTTTAGGCTCTGTGTGGAAAGATTTGTGTGTCGGAGTGTACTTATGCTATACTGGTATAGCACTAAACCAGGCCTGCCCAAAGTCTGGCCCGGGGGCCAAATCCGGCCCTTCAGGCCATTCTGAGTGGCCCGCGGCTGGCTGGCCCGCCCCTCCTTCCCCCTCCTTCACCCCATCTTTTGTTTTTTTAAAAAAAATCTTTCGCCATCACTGACACCACCGGGAAGCTTGAGGGGCTGGGCGGGCCAGCGGGCCGGTGAGCAGAAGCTTGTGGGGCTGGGTGGGCGGGCAAGGAGGTGGGCCACTGCCACCGGCATCACCGGGAACCTTGTGAAGCTAGGTGCCCGCCTTCCTTCCTGTGGGTGGGGTTGCAAGGGGTCAGTGGGTGGGGCTTACAGTGGGATGGCAGGGTCAGGGAGTAACCAGCCCCTGACACATTCTCAGCCACCAAATCTGCCCCTCCTTACAAAAAGTTTGGGCACTCCTGCACTAAACAGTAATATCATTTTAATAGGTACAGCAGCATCCTACAGAAATCTTTAATTTCTTGAATGCTCGCTAGTTCTGCTACACTTGCCTCAGCCACAGATGTTCAGCAGAAAATTCTAAGTAATTCCACCCAACTATAGATTCCATTATTCTGTAAGATGGAGCTATACCAATTAAAGAATAGTAACTGCTGTCTAAATAAACTCTGCCTTTGTGAAAGGCTATGCCCTCTGAGTTCCTTTGTTTGCTATTGCTCTTGCCTAGAGCTTTAAGAGGTCATCTTGCATCAAACTCCTGCTTTACTGTATTATCTGCTTCTTACTGTACCTGTGTGTCAAATCAATATTTCTTCTATTAAGTCAATTTTCTTTGTAATTAGAAAGCTGAATCAATATGTTGGAAACTTTAAAAACTGATAGTTTCCAGATGACAATGACCTCTCTTCCTTTCTTATCTTTCTTCCTCATAATGTATTGCACGTCTAAAATCAATAAATATCAACAAGTATAATGAGTAATAATTATAAGCCCAACAGAAATGAATATATTATATCAAAGATGTCTACAATTATCTGTTTGAAACCTTTTTTAGTTTGGAGCCCAGTTAAACTTAGTTAACCTTGAAGTTCTTCCAATTTTATGAATTTGTGACGTAGTGCCAGAGATGCTATGAAAAAGGAGTAAAATTACAATAAAAATAAAAAATTACCCCATATTAAAAACCATTACAAACCAAACAGAGCCAAAATATATTTCCTCTCTGCCTAAAACTGAACAAAGACAGGGCCAGACTTACCTTCCTCGGGAGGGAATTCCACATTTGGGTTGTTCTCACCAGTGATACCAGGACAACAGGCCATCCAAAGAAGACTGGAAAGTATGGGCAGTTTGATCTTGGAGGAAGCTACCTTATTTTCTGGGCTGAAACTACCGTACTTAGAGATAAGAACTGACATCCTGAACTGGGCCTGGAGACAGGCCAGAAGCCAGTTTGATTAATGTAAGAATAATGTAATACAACATGCATAAGAGAAAGCAGAGTTTTGTGGCACTACATCTTAAGCTGTAGTGTCATGTAAAGTACATTTGGCACGGAACACCTGTTCAGCCAAAGGACAAACTAGCATGAACCACCAGTTGATGCCCATCTCTAGAAACAAAACATGCCTTCTTGTTTCTAGGACAGGCAGCAACTAGTACATCAGCCCACACTGAATTACTCAGTTCCTCCTAAGGAGGTGACCGGCACTGCTAATGTTGATGATACAACCAGCCATTCTACAGGTATGCTGAGTGTGCATCAAAAATCCAGTTACAAAAACTGCAGCATTAGTTTATGAAGCACTACTTTAGAAACCTTCCAGAAACAAGGATGTAGTTAGTGGGGGAATCAATGAAAAGAACAGAAACTGAGTACACGGTACTTATTTGTGTCCACAGTTCCAGATCAATTATAGAACCCAAACCGGAATCTTGTCATCACAGACAGGCCCCCATGTTTTAATAGGACTGTTGTACGTATACTGCCAAACATAGCTGCTGATTTTGACTTATGAGGCCTCAAACACTTTGTCATGTATAGCTTTTAGAGCTGTGGAATCTGTGATCTTTCAGAGATTGTTGGACTTCAGTTTTCATCATCATCAAACACATTGGTCAGTATTGAAGAATACTCGAAATGATAGTTCAGTACCAATGGAGGCCACAGATACCTGTACTGCTTTCATACTTTAGATATCTCCTTCTCCTTCATATTTTATGGTGTCTACTATAATCAAAGAGGCATCTCTGCTTTTCACTTGTCTCATTTGAGCCCCAGACCAGAACAACTGACAATTTTTTTGGAACTCCAAGGGCCTCAACAAAGTTTGTGCTTCAGCATTTTAGACATATATGGCATTTTTGGTGGTGGGGGGCTGCTTTTCTAGAAATAAGATGATAACTTCAGAGAAGTATTGTCACTGTCCGGACAGTGGTTTCATATTGACACTTCCCCTTGCTTCAAAAATGATAGATAAATCAATCCCATCTATGTCAACTCAGATGTAAGTCACATTTATGTCTATTGGATTTGCTCTCAGATAACTGGGGCTGGAATTGCAGCCTTAAATTTCTAACCGTGTATGTCCCCAAATCCACCAAAATACAGTATATTCAGAACTTGATTTGGAAATTACACAGACTCTAAAGGTGCAAGATTACTGCAACTGATCTGCCAATATATAGAACACATATTTAGTCAGAAGGCTATCACCAAATACAATTAATAGTTTCCCATTTGGGGTTTATACAGTACTGTTACTGTTACTGTTGACATGTTAAATCATTTATTTGGGAGGTATTTTCTATATATACTACTCTTACTTCTTAGCACAGACCTGATAGTACTGCACAGAAGAGACTAAACTCCTGGACAGAACTGAGCATTAATCAAATGCTTTGTACATATCTGGACAGGTCTAAAGGGCAGGCAGGGCTGCCATCTGTCCCTTCCCTGAATTTACCCTTCCCAAGCCAGCTATTTTACCCAGCTCATTTTTCTCTTGTCTCATAGATTTCTACACCACAGCAGGGGAAGAACACGATCCACATTTGTCCTCTTTGGCAGCAAGGAATAGAAAATTCAGATCATGATCCTGTGCTCCATAACACATATTTTGGCAATGAGCAAACAACATTACAGCTTGGAAAAGTTACTTTTTTGGACTATAGTTCCCCAAATCTTTGAGTTGTAGCCCCTCTCTGTCAATATTTTTTTTCCTAAGGATACAACTGCCTTACCAATCCACCATTCTGGATTTCTTGTGGGATCTGCTTCAGTATGTCATGACTAACATATGCAAAGCTCCCTCAAAGAAAATTAAATCTCATCACTAGGAGAGTCCCACTTCACAACTGTAAATGCAAATTAAAATATCAAGCAAAGATTATATGTCATCATCTCATAGACTGGACTTGTTACAAGCATAGGAAGAAACTGTAGTCAGTATAAACAAAACTCTTTTGCATCATTATTGAGTGCCCTTCCAGCTGGAGTAGTCACTGAGTTATTACATTACAATAATGATCTAGGCTCATTATATTAAATATTAATCAAAGACAAGATGATAAATGATAGACAACAACAGTCTGATTAATAGGCATAAATAAGGGCTAAAATACAACACAATCCACTTCACAGAACAATGGGTATCAAATTAAACAGGAAAGTACCCAAAAGCATTACGTAGCTCTACAGATATTGTTTTTATTATAGCTGTTTTTAAGAACAGGGGTTTTAGGTCTGATAGTTGCACCACTTAGAATCTGTCAACAGGAAGTAGTGGCTTTCCTTGCTTTTTTAAAAAAATGAGATCACCCTTTCAAGCGCTTGCATGCAGGCATCAGAACCCATTGGGTGTAATAAGTTGTTTCATTTCTTTATCTCTTCCATTCTTCATTTGTACAATAAAGGCAATAACACACAAACACACCCAAAAATATATTGCTGTACTCCTACATGGCAAAAGTGCAAGCAAAGAGCTAACTACCACTTTCAATACGCTAGACTCACCTGATCTTGACATATATTCAAGGTTCAGTCCTAGTTAGTAATTAGAATGGGAACAGAAATAAATGCTGATCAGATTCGTGAACAGCCAGTGTGTCAGAGTTCATAAGTCTAAGCTAGTCTAGAATGCAGCTTCCTACGTTCTGCAGCTGCTATAATACTGAGACAAGATGATCCTAGCTTTGCCTGTTCTCTTCTAGAGACAGTGGAGCCATACTCTCACACATTAGAAGCTGCTATGTGCCCTGAGCATATCCAATCTCTCCTGATCTCAGAAGCTAAGCAGGGTCGGCCCTGGCTAGTACTTGTATGGGCAACCACTAGGGGATACCAGGTGCTGTAGGCGCCTGGATTAGGAACTGGCAAGCCACTCCAGCATTCCTGCCAAGAAAACTCAATGGACATGGGGTCACAAAGAGTCGTTCACAAGTGTAACGACGCAACAACAATATTTAATTAACACATGACTCTGGAGCCCATAGAGGGAGACTGAGTTTTATACAGTCATCTGCTCCCCTTGTTTCAGGGTAGAATACATGTACAGTATATGGTTCCTCCATCTCATATTTATTTTCAACAATTCTGCGAAGTAAGCTTTCATTAAGTGAAATGCCCTTAGATCAGGGCATTTGTGGCCCTAGATATGGTCCTTAATCATGATACGACTTATGCTTTCAATAACTTCCTCACTGCTGATTTGAAATCTTTGTAGCTACTCACCAAGAGCACCTATATTTCTGGTTAATGTAAACTATCAGCAGGAAATGCTTTTGAATTGCATTTAGTGTGGAGCAGATCCTGAGACCAGGCTTTTGAACTTTGCTGAAAATCTTGCCTCTCAGAAGTCACACCCACTCACCTATATTGAAAGTTAAAATGCTGTCTCTGGGCTACATGTAGTCAATTGCTTGAATTGAGTGCCCCATCAGTTTCCACAGAACCCCTTTAAATGACTTGGGGGCTGCAGCCTGTGTTAAACATGAATATTTCACATTTTTACTTATGCCATGTATACCATTGCAGCTACAATAATAAACTGAAATGCTCCTCATTATACCCAGTGAACTTCTGATTAATGAGTATTACATTGTCTTCATTACAAAGCACGGTCTAATCCAGGGCTGTTCAACTTTGAACAGGCCGAGGTCTACTTTTTCCAGCCCAAAGTTCAAGAGGACTACTACAATAAAACCTATACTTACCAATTTTATCTGTTCCACACATATGCTCATAAGTAAAAATTAATAATGAGGCAGTGGTGGTTCTTGGGATGGGGGAGGGAGGGGTGGAGAACTTATCCCCTCACTTTATTTTATTGATGGCCGGCGGGCTACTTTTGAACCCTTCACGGGGTACCAGTAGCCCGCAGTCTACCTGTTGGGCAGGCCTGGTCTAAGCATTTCAAAGTTCATTTAAAATCATACTCCTTTCAAATTGCTTAGAATTTGGTTTTTGTTTGTTTGTTTGTTTGTTTTTTCTTTGCTTACAGTGACTACATTACTGCAGACAATTTCAGTTAGGGTAAAGAGTTGAGTTAAAATAGTTAAAGATGATCAAAGAGTTAAATGCTGATGGGTTCTATAATTAATGTACGTTAAACATACCATGGTGGTGGGAAGGTTATGCAGTATGTTTTTTGATGGTCAGCCTGAAAGAGCCAAACAATTTATTTATTTCATCATGTGTTTTACCCCTTGTATTCAATCTGTCATTAACCGTCTATAGTGCAGCTTGGTAACACAGAGAACACCAAGTGGATATAACATCAGGATTCCTCAATCATTTTTACTCAGATGTGCATTTCAGAATTTGTGACATTCTCATAGGCAGCAACACAAAATGGCTATCTTAGGAAATATGGCCAGTCACCAAATGGCTGCCAACAAGAGAATGGCTAATAATACAAAACCATACATTGAAGGGAAAGGAAATTTCATTTTAGGCTTCTTTGCTGAGTCATCTACCCGGAGAAGAATCTTGCACACAGGCAACATGGTGTTAATGACAGTATGTTGTGGCCCTGAGGCAGGCAAACAACCTGTGATTCAGTGATAAACACATGACACAGTGTTAGAGTATGTGAGGGCAATTCTGACATTAGGTTCTTCCATTTTTGTCTCTCACACTGATACTTTTAAGATACACAATGTATAGCCTACACACTGTAATTAAAATTATAAACTGCCCAGAGACTACTTAAAGTGGTATGGGGAGGTATATAAGCAGAGCACAACTCAGTGATTAAGTCCAAGTCTTCCTTCCAATGGTCAGTCTCTCTCTCACACACACACACTCATGAAATAGAGGATGCTGAACTGAGAAAAACATGTGGTGTGACATCTATTTCACCAACTGAGGGAATACCTCTCAAATATGTGTGAAGTGCATTGTCTGACCTATTGTTCATCTAGCCAAGCTTTGCTTATTCTGATGAAGAGTTGCTTTTCAGAGTTTCAGGTAAGGGCCTTTCTTAATCCTAACCCTGAGACTAAATTTAGATGGTAGTTCCAGGGACTAAAACTGAGGCTTGCTGCATGAGACACATTTGTGTTGTGTCTGAGTCATCCCTCTCATTAGTTGTAGTTACGCTTATGGTTGGTATATCCAAGTTTTGAAACTAAAATCATTAGATTCTGTACCTTGCTTCCTATGGAATATATTAAAAGATGCTCATGCCAAGACTTATGAATTTCCACTCTTTGAAGAAATATGTTTAGACACACGAAAGCTCACGGAAAATGAAAACTAGTTGGTCTCCAAGGTGCTCCAAGCTTCTGAAATCACTACCACCACCTCATTCTTCCCAATCACCACCATTACCTAGATATCTGCTCATTACCATGGCTACCAAATTTCTCCATGTGGCTGGTGTCATATTTCCTTAGTACCTGTGTGTGTCCTGCTGTAAGAAGGAACAAACATAACCCTGACTGAGTATCCACCATAAACAAGAGGTTCATAGGAAAAGCAATCTCCCATTATGATAACATAAGGAAAGGGCTGGACAGACCCACAATTTCTCTATATAAAACTTGTTTAAGACCATGAGATTCTGAAATAATAAGAGACAAAATATGTATGTTAAGAAACACCTGAAATCCCCAACTGAATTCTGGGAAAGTTCTATATCTCAGTGGGACAATTTGTGCATGAGATCCCAGTGCTTATCTCCTCATGACCTACTGAAAACAAAGCAAGCGCTCTGTCAACTATAGTTTTTTAAAAAAATCTGCTGAATCAGAATATATTAGTATTTAATTAATTCCCTTTTAAAATGACAAACTATCTTAAAGGTACATTTTTGCCTTTAGCCCAAAACAAGTGGAGTGGAAGAACAGTCAGTAACATTTTGGTTGGTCTGACAGTGGGTTGGATGTAGATACAGTGGTACCCTGACTTAAGAGCAACTCGACTTAAGAGCAATTCTACTTAACAGCGGAAAACTGTTGGCATTTTAACTGCCGCCTTACAAATTTTAGATATGGTCTGCTCGACTTACACTTTTTTATTTTTTAACTTGTTTTTTTAATTTTTTTAGATAGTAAAAAACTTAATAGTAGTTAATAGTAGTTAATAGTAGTTAATAGTAGTTCAACTTAATAGTAGTTAATAGTAGTTAATAGTAGTTCAACTTAAGAGTATGCATTTGGAATGGATTAAATTCGTAAGTCGAGGTACCATTGTATTCCCACACAATAAACAAGTACCATCATTATTCACCATACCTTTTAAAATCAACAGGACTACCTCACAACAAGATGTATAAGGACTTCATTCAGAGTTCTGAAGTGCCCATTATGAGATTTAGGGGAAAGAGAATAATATTAAATTTAAAACAAGAGAGGGAATATTTGGTTTATAGCCAGGCAATTTCACAGCAGCACAGCATTAAAGAGGTGATAAATGTGTTCCAGTAGGGCTTCTCACAGAGAACTGCCATATACCAAGACAGTTAATTGGTCTCTCAGCACTAGTATCTAAACCGATTGGCTGTGCCACTTATATCTTCTTCTATTTTTAAATAAGGAGTATTTCCACGCCTGGCCAAGCATGCTTGCTCTTTCATAAAGGTCTAACTGATGCATGACTCTGGAGCACTGAAGGGTTTCAGCTGCCAATAATGGACTATTGGTACCATATAGAAAGAGTGGATAGCATATACGTTGTATAAATAAATAAAATAAAATAAAAATAAATAATGTGACCCAGGTCCTGGTACAGGAGGTTTCAGCTTTAAACATACAGTGGACCCTTGTATAACAAGCGGTTTGTTGAACAGAAAATCCACTTAAACTAAAAAATTATAGGAGGAAATGGCTTAACAGAATTGCCTATGGGGTGAATCCGTACAACAGAAAAATGGTCGTGATTAAGGATTAATCCATTTTCAATTACAATGGGAAATATGTACAAAGGAAAATTTGCTTCACAGAATTTCATTTAGAATGAATTAATTCCTTTATACAAGGTACCACTTGTACTGTCTTACATCAGTACACCTTGCAGCTGAATTTCTACAAATTATGCAAATATTGTAGTTGTAGAGCCTGAACCTACACTTTTGCTCAGGAGTGAATTTACACATAAATTATCTTTTCATCTCGTGGGAAATTAAAGATAAAGGAAGTAATGGAAATCAGAAGAGCCTTGTGAAGAGGAAATAACCCAGGCAGAGAGGTCGGGAAAGCAAGAATTGAACTGAGGCGTGACAAGGAGGAATGTATTTTTGTGAATGTAAGAATATTCACACAAGTGACACACAATACCTGCTGCACATCCTAGCTTCCCAGTCAGTGGATCGAATTGTAGAATGATAGAATAATGTAGCTGCAAGGAGCCTATAAGGCCACTGAGTCCAACCCCCTGCTCAATGCAGGATTCAGTATCAAAGTACAGTGGCACCTTGTATAAAGGAATTAATTTGTTCCAAATGAAATTCTGTTAAGCAAATTTTCCTTTATACAAATTTCCCATAGGAATGCATTGAAAATGGAGTAATCCCTAATTGTGACCATTTAATGTTGTACAGATTCGCCCCATAGGCGATTCTGTTAAGCAAATTTCCCCTGTCTCCGGAATGTGTTATGTGGTACATATTTTATGTTATGCAAACTGTTTGTTATACGAGGGTTCACTGTAGATCTGCCAGGTGGTTGTCTAGCTTTCTCTTGAATGCCTGCAGCACTGGAGCACCCACCATCTCCTGAGCTAATTGGTTCCATTCTTATACTGCTCTAACAGGAAGTTCTTCCTCATGTTCAACCAAAATGTGGCTTCCTGTAACCTGACCCTCTTATTATCCATCCTCCATTCCAAAATGTTTGAAAACAGATCCTGTCCCTATACTATGTGATAATCCTACAAGTATCTGATGCAACCAAAATACGTGTCACAATATTTCCTATTTGTGTTATTTTGTAAATACTTGTTGAATGTCAATATAAATCATTTTTCACATACCTAGTTGCTCAAAGTGTTGTCACTGTCTTGTGCTGCCAAGTTGAAACTGAATTATAGAAACCTTAATGGGGATTTCAAGGTAAGGGAAATGTTTAAGGAGTGATTTTACAAGTTCCACACCATAGAGCTTCCATGGGTGAGCAGAACACAGCCTTCTTCAGTCCTGGTCCATCACTTTAGTCACACTATACTACACTGGATGTGGCTCAAAGAGTAAGGAAGGTAAAAAGCAGACATGTTCCTCATGATCAAGTCAGGTTTCTAATTGATCCACAAGGACAACAGAGGAATGTTATGCAGTCGCTGGATCTCTTTGCAAACGTCTTTGGGATTGTTTTGTTTGTATTGTTTTTGTTTTCTGCTATACTGCATTTTCAAAGAGGTTTACACTGTTAAGCAGCAATACAAAAATCCCGGTGATTGATATAAAATAAAAAGGCTCTTTTGAAAGCATTTGTTCATCTAATGGCTTTTTCCAAGTCAATCTAGGTCATTTTTCTAAAGGTTGTTCATATTTTATGTCCACATACATTTTAAGAAACTAAAATGTGAACCAGCCTCCTAGTTCTGCAGCTGTGCCTGCTGTTGCCATTGCTTTTTAGGATCAAGAAAGGTAGGAGTAAAACTCTTGTTATATAGCTCTCTACTGGACCATTTCCAGAGCCCTTTTTTAGAGATTGCTAGGTTAACTCCTGGCAGTGACAAAGTGGTAATTACCTGGGTGAGTGCCGTTTGAGCAAACCCCAGGCCATTAGCACTACAAAATTCACAGAGGCATTGAAATACCAGAACTGAAATTGAATTTGCAATGAAGTGCAGCTTTTACCCAAAGGCAACAAAAATGCTGTTTTTAATTTTCATTAAATCAGATGTATTGAAATATCATTACTGCTCAGTTTTCAGTTTCAGCCTTTAACATACAGTCTTCATAAATCTTTATATGCTGGCAGATCTGCAGTTCTTTTATCAAAATAGAATGACAGCAAAGCACTCTAAAGGCTCAGGGGAATTAATTTCTAATGAAGTAGCCAGACTAGTATGTTGCAGCATACTAACCCGGCTATATTTTGCTGCTATATGTCTGAAGAAGTTGACGTGTCCACGAAATGTTACATTAAAATATGAAAGTTAGTCTTTAAGGTGCCACGTTTTGTGTCTTTTGTTCTTTTTCTTTGATTTTTGCCAAAAATAGCAAAGAGTTTTATGGCACCTTTCAACAGGTCCATTCCTATTTACCGCAACCTACCCTGGAGTAGGAACTGGCAAGCCATTCTAGTATTCCTGCCTGCCAAGAAAACTCCATGGACATGGAGTCACAAAGGGTCAGTCACGACTGTAACGACAAAACATACACACAAACCCAAGGTATGCGCCGGAACAAAGAGAAGCTCAGGATCTTTAGAGAGGGAGGGAGTCAACCTCTACCAAGGTTATCTAGCAATAAATCAACTTGCAGCTGATTGTTAATGCAGATACCCGGAGATTTAATATCCCTTCTCTCAAAATGCAGTGATAAAACACTGAAAAATAGTTTACCAGTTCCTTCTTCTGGTGGCACTGTGGGACCATGCAGCTTGCCAAAGGGACTTGAGTCACTGTTAAGTTGGAATTAAGTAGTACCAGCTCGGGTTTTGTTTTTCAGTGACTCAAACTTGACTTGCAACTTGGAGCCAACACAGCCCTCTCTTTTTTTTTTCTGCTGGTAAAAAGCTTGTTTGAATGGGGCTCAAGGCTTGGGACTTGGGATTTCATTTCAAAAACTCAGATTTGCACTTGGGACTCATATCCAAAGACTTGCCGACATTCAGTGATCTTGGCTGATCCATCTCCCACGAGGCATAAACTCCTTGTAGCTAGCTAGTTTTTTAGGACGGCTCAAAACTCTTCTTCTTTTCAAAGAAATTACAAAATTGGATCCTAAACTTATCTTTGCTTGATCAATACGTTTGTGCCATTTCTGGTCAACGCCATTCTATCAGCACAAGACAAATTTATTCAATATCTCTGCCATGAAAGCCAATGTCTTCAATACAGACATACTTCTTACTGGTGTGGTAAATGGTTTTCAAAAGCTGTTGGACATGGAATGGCTTTAAAGGGGAATCTCTGACTGGTTCACTCCAGTAATTACGTTGCATTTTCAGGTTTGCTCACCCTGAAACCTCCAGCTACCCTGGAAGTCCCACACAATTTTATAGGCCACCTGAGAAAGAATCAGAAGCCTGTGTTCTTCACAGCAAACATTTATCACAATAACGGGTTGATTCCATACTGAAACCCCAGAATCACAGACAATCATATCAACATTCATCTGAGTATCAAAGTACAAAACTCTTCACTCAGCAATACTTTTAGGCAACGTCAATGTGCCTATTTCTGCACACTTTATTCACATTACTTCTGTGTTTTATATGCACAAGTTACTTCAGCACTGTTGTAAAATTCAGAAATCTCACAGATATGAAGAAAACCCCAGGGAAACATGTGTACTTGCATCGCGATCATTCCTTGCAACTTAAATTATAGCTGTGGCTTCCATTCAAATAGTTTTACAACTATGAGAAGTTTCAGGCATTCAAATACAAAACTTGAGTTGTAAGTAGAAATTAAATCTGGTCAAAGTAAAGAAGTTTACAGCCTCAAAGAGGCAAATACAAAATAAAGAGAGAGAGAATGCAGCTCTTAAAATAATAAAATGTGATAATACTTAAAAATAAACATATACAGTACTAAGTAAAACACATTACATAGCCTCTAAGCATACTAAAAACACAAGCAGAACAATAATACATCTTCTATATTACTCACCCAACTATACCACCCAAAGTCTTCAGAGGATAATCCATGATAATTGTTGTTCTGTGATGTCTGTTACCTAAAGTGGCATGGGGTTGTGATGCTGTAATGAATACCCTGTTCTTCTGATTGTGTGTATACTATCTCGACTCATTCACAATTTTACAGAATGTTTTCCATTCTTTTTTAATATAAACATTTTTCTTATCTGCTGCCTCCAATCTTCCAATAATTGTGAGTTTCTTTATGTGCTACTATAATGTAATATCTCATATATTCTGCATATATCATAATTACTGGACTAGGGATTTGTTTACAGACATTTTTGTTATAAATAAGTTTTTCAAATTTTGGATTTTATACCTGTCATTATTGCTAGGCCAGAAATACTGTAATGTGGAATCTTAATACCTATATTTCATGAATTTGCATTTGACAAAAGATGGGGCTAGAAGGTTACAGTAACCCCCCGCCCATCGAGGGGGTTAGGGACCCACGCCACCCACGATGCATGAAAATCTGCGACATGCGGAAGCAGGTGGGGTGGGGCCTGGGGGCAGGGGGGATCGTGCACCTGTCCGAGAAGTCTTGAGGCGGTGCGTGCCAGTGGCGGCAGGGGGATCTGACCTCCCGCCGCCGCCCGCCCGTGCTGCCCGAGACTTCTTGTCAGGTCCGTCTCGATTGAAATGCATTGCCAATGCATTTCAATGGAGAAAATTTTCCCCATTGGAAAACATTGGCTCAGTGCTTTCCAATGGGGAAAATTTTCTCAATTGAAATCCATTGACTCAATGCATTTCAGTGGAGATTGCTGCCCCCCCGCTGCACGGCCCCAAGGCTTCTCGGAGGAGTGCAGGGGCAGTGCGGAGCGACCCGATCACCCCCCGCTGCCCCCCGCATGGCTCCGAGGCTTTGCGGAGGAGCACGGAGGGGCGGCGCGGAGTGACCCGATGGCCGCCCACCGCCCCCCCCACGGAGCTCCGAGGCTTTGTGGAGGGGCGGCGCAGAGCGACCCGATGGCCGGCTGCCCCCCCCGTGTGGCTCCAAGGCTTTGCGGAGGAGTGTGGAGGGGCGGCGGGGAGCGATCCAATGGCCTCCCGCCACCGCCCCGGCGCGGCTCCGAGGCTTCGCGGAGGAGCGCAGAGGGGCAGCACAGAGCGACCCAATGCCCCCCTGCCACCACCACCCCCCGCGCGGCCCCAAGGTGCAGGTACTGCGATCCCACGATGTAGTGGGACCGCAGTACCTGAATCGCGAAATGGTGGGGGGTGACTGTATACAATCAAAGAACCCTTGTGATTCATTCATTATTTAAGATAGCCTCATGGCACAGTGGTTAAATGCTTGTACTGCAGCTAAAACTGTGCTCACGACCTAGGGTTCAATCCCACGTAGCAGGCTCATGGTTGACTCAGCCTCCCATCCTTCCAAGGTCGGTAGAATGAGTACCCAGCTTGCTGGGGGGCAATGTGTAGCCTGCATAATTAAATTGTAAACCACCCAGAGAGTACTTGAAGTGCTATAGGGCGCTATATAAGCAGAACACTTTGCTTTCCTTTGCCTTAATCTTATCACTAAATCTAGAAATTATAACCAAGCCATCCATTCAATTGCCAGCATTGTTTATAATTCATTGACCTTCCTCTACCTGAGCTGGCTAGCTGCTTTTGAATAAGATGGATTGTTTTGAAAACAAGAGAGTTCAAGGTGCACTTTTAAAAAGAGTTTCATTTTCAAAGCACTTTTTTTTAATCCATTTTAACACTCTTAAACACACCAGTCATGACAGTGTAATCCCTGACCCAACAGCAAACTAAATGCCCATCTGATTGCACCTAAAGAGTCCTGCCAGACCAGTAGTACCATTCGATATATTTGGGCTATATCTCATTATTCTATCATGTTGTGACAATTGAGACACAGTTTATTAATTTTTATTGGATTGTTGTTTGTGTAAGTGTTGAATTAAAGGTACTGATTGTTGCATTGCAATAATCTTATTGCTGGATAATTTTTCGTGTTTAATTATTACAGAGTTTCTGCATCATTTTCTTAGTTGCTTTGCGTTGGGCTTCACTTTGAAGAATAGCAGGCATTTGTTTGTTGTACTTATATTCCACCTTTCTACCATCAGGCTCAAGAGAGCATACCTGGCACTTTTCTTCCACACTTGATTTTCACAACAACAAATAAACTGAATAAGTGAAGAAAGAGATTGAAGCAATACAGACTGAAGTAATACAGAGTCTGAAACCCTGTTGCTTAGCTCACAAGTACTGTAGAATAGGCCCATTTGAAGAAATGAACCTTATAGAAGATTTAATTCACCAAATGCCTACTGAATCAGTGGGCCTACTCTACTGTGACTTACTACACCAAGCAACAGGATTTCAACAACTTCTTTCTGTTATGGCAGTGTCTTGGTGTTTTGCTTTTCTTTTGTGTTGAGTGGTAAATGTTGAAACAGCTTCAGGGAGAGTCCTGGTGATTGATGATGGTGTTGATTAATCAGAGTGTCAAAATCTTTCATTACTGGATTTTGGGGGTATTTTGGGAGGTTACTTGGATTTATATTTCTCCACCCCTCATCCTTTCTGTATCCAAATTCCCATGCTCATCCTCTACTTCTTTCTGAATCTCATCCTTTATTTTTGATATTTGTTGCTTTTTGAGTGATTCTCAGTGTTGGTTTAGCAGTACTTTTGTTAGGCAGTGACACTGATCCCTAGTCTCAAATGCCCTGGCTGGTTTTAAGAAGAATTTTAAAAGTATCTAGGACAATAACCCCTAGAATAATCCTGATCCAGTCCTCTGTTTATTTTGTATATATTTTATACAAGGTCATCACTTTTCATATTCGTCATGTATTATTCATCTTTAATATCTCACTGGGAAGATTTGTTTAAATCTTTTGTCACTGACACCTGCCTGTCAGTCACATTGCTAAAAAATATTTTAAACCCTATTAACTTCTTTTTCTTAACTACTATATTGAGAAAAATAGTGAAACTAATATGGAAATATGAGGCAAAAAGCATCACAAAACAAAACAAAATTAAGACAATCAATAGTTACCAAAAAGTAATCTAAACATATAAAATGTGGCAGTAAATGGTTAAGGCACTTTAAAAATTCAGCAGTAAAAGGCTAAAGAACACCCACAGGGAATTGAAACTTCATTTACCTTACACTCTAAAGGCTGATTGTAACAAAATGATGATGTCTGTACCAGTTGTCCAAAACCGCTGCTAAGAAACCACTTATTCAACAGTGATGTGTGGTTCATTGCTCCTGATACTGATAGCTGTGAGGCTCCTGGGACTCATGTAAGTAGACTTCATAGGAGTAAATGGGAATTAAAATGAATGTTGTGCTATAAATGTTTACATAAGTATTGTCATTGCAAAGCCATCTATTTTTATTTAAAGAAATCCACACCTTCCATAATTAACATTTATTGTAGGGATTTTAAATGAATCAAATGTGTTGTTATTTTTTAAGTTGCAGTCTGCTTGCAAAATCTTGATAGGCAGGGTGAGTAGCTAAATGTCTCTGGTAAATGGTTTGTTGTCAATTAGTGTTCATTCAGTCTGTTAATCTGGAAACTTCCTCATCCTCTCCCTCTACTATTAAAACTGAAATGTATAATAAATTCCAGAACACTAGCTTTATTTACTGGTACTTTTGTTTGCCTCCTGTACATACCTCTTTCACTAAGGAGTTTCTCAACTCATGCTCATCTGGTAATGAATAATTATTTGTCCATTTAGGTCTTATCTCTATTACCAATTTCTGTATTCACATCATACTCAGTGGCTCACCATAGACAATTTGTTGGCCACTGTGGGTGGAATCCTGGACCATGGGTAGAATCCTGGTCATGTTTTATCTTATTTTACATTGGGCCTACATTAGAAGAAGTGAAAGTGTTTCAACAAATCTTGAATTTCTTAATTAGTCAATTCTACTATTTATATTTTCAGACTCTGAGGTAACGTGTGATATAGTCATTCAAAAGGCTAGATGTAATATAGGTAGAGATTGGCACAAAATGCCAAAATGGTGTTTCGTTTCATTTTTTAAATTCATTTCGTTTTGTTTCATTTTTTATTTTTTATTTTTACATCTGACTAGCCACACCGGTCGGCAATTTGTTTTTACCTGGTGCCAACCAGCTGGCCCGCAGGGAGGCTGGTCAGCACTTATTTTTATTATTTATTGGTGCTTGTCAAAATAAAAAATAAACGAAAACAAAATGGAATGAAATGAAAATTTCCATTTTGTTTGGTTTCCTTTTTTTAAAGGGCACTTCGTTTTTCTTTTCATTCTGTAATGAAATGGAAAACGAAATGAAAAAACAAATCATTTCATGCCCATCTCTAAATATAAATATTGCATCCTATCCTTTACTTAGGTAAGGAGGGCACCAGGGCCTGAAACGGTACCACCAACAGAGGAGCTAGGTAAGGATACAAAGCCAGGTCAAAAATAAAGTGCTGAATCAGAAATAAAGCATAAACCAAGCAAGGAGATTCCAATTCAAAGTCTACTAACAGTCCATGCTCTAAGCCAGTGATGGCGAACTTTTAGAGACCGAGTGCCCAAACTGCAATTCAAAACCCACTAATTTTTTGAAAAGTGCCAATACAGCAATTTAACCTGAATACAGGTGGCTGTGAAGGGGCAATGTCAGGTTCCCCCCAGAAAGGGCTCCAAGTGCCACCTTTGGCACTCATGCCATATGTTTGCCAACACTTACTCTAAGCCATCCACGAATATTTAACTAACATGCTGGGTGGTTCCAAAAGCTGAACTTAAGAAAGTCCATGATCATGCACAACAAGGTAGTCATAGCAAGGAGCATAATAGGAGGAACATAACAGGCAGGATCTGGGCCTTAGGAGACATCCCCCACCCCACCCTAGTCAATCTTACAGTCATATGGCTGAAGTTTATTTTGCTGAGCAGTTAGGGCTTCACCTATGACTCAATTTGAGAGGAGATTTTCCTGAAAGACAATTCTGCTTTTCAGAAAATTTCCATGGGGACCCCCCCAACACACACACACACACACACACACACACACACACACACACACCACCACCACCACCACCACCACCACCACCACCACCACCAACAACAACAACAACAACAACAACAACAACAACAACAACAACAACAACCACCACCTGTGGGCTGCAGGGGGAGTGGGGAGGCACAGACTCTTCTTCTGACTCTGGAGGAGAGCTGCCCTTACGTCTCATAAGTGTCCATGGTCTGCATGTCACTCCTTACCATCTTCATCTTTGAGTCATTTGTAACTCATTAGCATCAGAGAAGTTTTCTAACAGAGCCTTATACCTCCAAGTTAATTCCCCGTATGGTGCTGAACAATTGTAAGATGTTTCAATACTTTCTCAAATAACCAGACAGGTAGCAATGTTTTGAATTTCAAATGTGGAAATAACTGTATCCCTATCAAGCAGATGAAAGGGGGAGAGCTTCTTTCTAGTTCTGCTGCCTAAGTCTTAAAGCCAATGTTCTCCCCATATTTTTCCAAACTGGTCCCACCATGTGT
Organism: Phrynocephalus versicolor; assembly: GCA_023846285.1. NCBI lineage: Eukaryota > Metazoa > Chordata > Lepidosauria > Squamata > Agamidae > Phrynocephalus > Phrynocephalus versicolor. The sequence continues at coordinate 53,000,911 of JAHTLZ010000237.1, forward strand.
GGTGACCATTGCTATGGACACTGTGTTACAGTATGTGGGGGTCATGGAAAAAAATTAAACATGGGCATAACATGCATCATACTCATAAGGGTTTCACCGCCTCAAAAGAATGGTTTCTCATTTCTCACAGTTCTGCCCATATCATAGCTTTATTTTTGTGGACAATGCATTGGATACATTTCTGGGAAGGGAATAAGATCAGTAGGCTTATCTGTTTCTTTCATGAGTGGGTCCTCTTAAGTCAACTGTTGGAGGTGATGGAAATAGATGCTTGCTTGGCTTAAGGGTCTCATCAGTTTCTTCCTCCCAGATGGCTGGAAGTACCCAAGTGATTGATCCAGGCCTTGGTGAGACCCATCATATTTTGACCCTCCCTTGAGTATGTTCAACAAGTGAGCCTGGAAAGTGCATCATTGGGTAGGCAGACTGTCCAGTGCAAAAAGGCCCTATGCAAAACTGTTATAAGGTGATATTAATATTTTTAACCCCACTTTAGGCTCTAGGTGGTTAATGCTTTTTCTCCCCAAATCTCATCTCCCCTATAGCTACTATAGGCTCACATTTAGGCTTCCCCCTTTCTCCTTTTCTCTGTGTTCCCAATTTGTCTTTGTCTCACCAATATTTCAAGGATCAGTCATGGTGTGCAGCGTTGTAAATTGTAAACTGTGAGATTACTTTTGAGAACAAACTTTCGGTCCAAGATACATCCTTGTCTGTGTACATTTGGTAACAGACCACAGTTTTGTTTGGATGAGGGGGTCTTTATCTGAGGCTATTTATCTTTATCACCCAACAAGGTCTGAAGACACCGCATGCTATTAATCTTAATTTTAAGGTGACAAAACAGAATCATAAATATAGTCAGCTTCTGAGAGCAAGGAGCATAGAATTATTAACACTCTTTAGTCTTGATTTGCAGCTGCATAAACTGCAGAGTTCAAGGATATTTATGTGCATATCTGCTAAAGAATATACTGTCAGGTTTGAAAGCGCCATCATTACCAGTTAGTGACCACCAGTTTGATATAGAACACATGGGACAAATTTGATGTGGATCAAGGTGACCTCATTCCAGGCCACAGATTTCATAGAATCACAGAATGATTGAGTTGGAAGAGGCCTATAAGACCACCAAATCCAACCTTGCTCAGTGTAGGATTCCGAAGCAAAGTAGATGTGACAGGTGGCTGTCCAATTTTCTCTTGAGTGACTCCAGCATTGGAGCATTCTCCACCTCCCATGGTAATTGGTTCCACTGCCATATTACTTTAACTGTTAGGTTTCCCTAAAACCTGGCTTTCTGTAACTTGAGTCCATTTTTCTTCATTTTGCCTGGAAAATTGAGAGGTTACCTTGGTGACATATTATTCACATTCGTAATTCATGTTGATTTTAGGATCCACATGTTGAATATGTTGTATGTTCTTCAGATGCTGGTTTAACAGACTGATGCTAAAATAATTAAATCAGGCATGTCCAAACTTGTGTTGTCCAGTACCTCTGTGTCTTGGAAGAGGATTTCATGTCCAGTTTGTTTCAGGGTGTGCCCAGCTACTGTTGATTTTTCTAGTTGTTTTACTTTGCCCACAATTATTTTAAAAAATCCACAATTTCACTCTCTACTCCAGAGCACTGAGATAACTCCTAGCTCCCTGAGCTCCTGCCCTCTGAAGATGCTGGCCACAGAGACTTGTGAAATGTCAGGAAATAAAACTTCCAGAACATGGCCAAACAGCCTCAAAAGCCCACAACAGCCATCAGATCCCAGTTGTGGAAAGCCTTCGAGAATACATTTCTGTGTCTCTTGATGATAAAGGAAAATTGTTTCAAGGTAGTCCAGAAGTTGAGTCATGGCAACGGAACTTGTTAAGTCCCGTTGTCATGACTCAACTTCCAGATAACCTCACCTGGATGACTGAGAATCTTCACAGACATGTTTCATGGAGGCTTTTGTCTGCTCCAAGGGAGTAGTCAAGATAAATGATGGTTGGGTTTTTGCTGTCCATGACATATAAATCTTGAAATACAACACCAACGTTCCATTTGTTGTGGAATACCTGGAAAGCTATAATATTACAAAATAGTTATTCTTATTCCTGAAGAAATAGGGCAACAACAATTATCTTTTGATGTGCCATTTCATTTATTATAAGATTGCTCTTCCTATGAGTGTTGACAATCCAGTTACATATTTGCTTACTACTGTGAACATTATTTATATGACACAAGGGAAGACAAAATCTAAACCGACAAAAGTTATAGAGATAAAGAGTTATAGCAGTCACATTATCCTATCTTATTATCTGTGAAACAGTGTCCCAGAGCCATAGATTAGATTAACCCTTCTTCTCTGATTTCAGAGACAGAGTTCAAAGCAGTAAGAGAGCGTGTGTGCACTGTTCATTTTCCTCACCTCTCATATCTGTGACACTGGAGCTCCAACATCAGGGGAAAGGAATAAATTGGAGTACAGCTTTAATATTTATTGTACTTAGGCCAGGGGTGCCCAAACTTTTTGTAAGGAGGGCCAGATTTGGTGGCTGAGAATGTGTCCAGCCCGCCTGATCACTGCCCCGCATGTGCGCCCAACCTCACAATGTTCCTGGCTATGCCGGTGGCAGCAGCCCGCGCCTAACTTCACAAGGTTCCCGGTGGTGCTGGTGCTGGTGGCCCACCCCCTCACCCGCCCACCCAGCCCCACAAGCTTCTGCTCACCGGCCGGCCGGCTGGCCCAGCCCCTCAAGCTTCCCGGCAGTGTCAGTGTTGGAGGAAGATTTTTTTTTAAAAAAAAAACATGGGGTGAAGGAGGGGGAGGGAGGGGCGGGCCAGCCAGCCGCGGGCCACTTAGAATGGCCTGACGGGCCGGATTTGGCCCCTGGGCCAGACTTTGGGCAGGCCTGGCTTAGGCTATAGCTCTCAAAACCCATAGTGGCCCATGCTAGCTAAGGGATTCTTGACATTATAGCCCCCAAAAAAGTTATTTTTCCAAGTTCCAGTGGATAGATACATTGGAGGCAGATCAGCTGAAATGCTGGATACAGTATTTAGCACCAAAGTCTTCCCAGGCCTCCAGCATGACTCAAACTTGGGGAAAGATTTATTTTAGAGCAATGGTTTTCAACCTGTGGGTCCCCAGATGTTCCTGGACTGCAACTTCCAGAAATCCCTCCCAGCACAGAAACTGGTGGAGGCTTCTGGGAGTTGCAGTCCAGGAATATCTGGGGACCCACAGGTTGAGAACCACTGATTTAGAGCAACCTCAGTGTGAGCTGAAATTATATCCCATTACTTATTTCCAATGGAAGGGAAGTAATAAGAAAAAGTTTATTCTCCTTTACTTCTGCCTTGATTTCAGGAGGCATCTAATCACAGGCAATGTCAGACTGTTCCCACCTAGCTTTAGGATTGTTCTCTGAGTTGCTGATTTATCAGGAGGAATGTGTGGGTGGCAGGCTCGTTAGGAGATTGTCTGGCTAAGATTTTAAAAACTCTGGTTTTAGGCAAAAGTTACAACTTCAAGTCATCTGAAAAATCAAACTTCACAACCTGAGCATATTACTTCAGTGGGATATTGGGAAGGAATTCAAGTACTTTTACAGATTTCTAACAGTAACAAGGTCATGAAACAAAACAAAAACAATCAAAGATTCTGCTCAAGCAATAGTATCACTCTGACTGAGTTACTAAATTTGAGGACATTGGTTTTCTCTTTGCATTTTGATATACTTCAAAAATGGCTCTGTTTCTGCTGAGGTAAATAGTTTACTAAAAGCCTGGGCAATCCTATCAGAGTAAATGGAAAATTTTTGTCAGTTCTGCTCCAATGTGCTGTGAATGGCAGTTATTCAGCAAACTGGTTTTATGTCATAACTCCACCAACACACAGCTAGTCATGACATATCAAAGTAATTGACAGATAGGCACACAAAATGCAGCAGACACAATCTGCAGGTTAAACAGTTAGTGCTGCTTCAGTGTGCCTGGAGGGAGTTTTAATCGTACTGAAGTTCTGAAGCATTAGTTTGGTGTGACAATCATAAGAGTGACAAAATAGACAACAGAGAGGGACCATGACACACACACATTCACACACAAAATAGCCTCTGCAAAGCACCATGGGCGTTATGTGAGATTGGTAATGGAACTGTGCTGTTTCAGTGGCTCCAGTAGGTAATGGTGCGGAATCCTACGTAAATGAAACGAACTCAGGACCAGAACAAGCTTAGTGATGGAACAGGAAAATTGACCTTCAGTGGAAAGAAAAGGAGTAAGCAAAACTGTACTAGAAACCCAATATCAAAACTGGAGAACTACAAAAGCACGCAGGATTGGTGCTTGTTTAGCATGTAACACATGCCCTAAATTTAATGGGACATAAGCTAGTTGTGATCAACTAAGGTAACGTTTAAGCAGCCTTGGCTTCAGTATATCTCCTGTAAGCATGATTAATTTCCCTTGGACATGACATGTGTAGCTGCCTATTCTTTCCCTGAACTCCAAGATGGTACACATAAAATTTCTAGGCAGCCAGCCATGGAAGCACTCAATCAAACTAAATGAAAATATCATTCATCTAAATAACATCCAAACAACACTGCTGCCCAAATACTGACATGGTTAAAAGTTCACGATGTGGTGTTTGCAACCAAAACAGCAAGGGTTTCTACTCCATTATATTATATATTGGAGGGGCTTGTAATTATAGTCTTTTCCAAGTGTTTCAATGTGTGCAATATGTAAAAACACACAAGTAGGGGGGGAAAGGGCACGAGTATACTAGCTTTTCCATATTCCTGTTTTCACCATCTTCCTAGTTTAGAGGATTGCCTGTTTCCAGGGGATGCAGTCTTGTGACTGGAGTTTAAAAAGCTTATCATAGGAACATAAGAACATAAGAAGAGCCATGCTGAATCAGGCTAAGGGCCCATCTAGTCCAGCTTCCTGTATGTCACAGTGGCCCCACCAAATGCCTCTGGGAGCAGATGAGACTAGATATCTGTCTCCTGATACCACTCCCCTGCATCTGGCCTTTGAAGTCCTCTGTTTTTAAGCCTGGGGATTACACATCTCCATCATGGTTTGTAACCTGTGATGGATTTTTCCTCCAGAAATTTGCACAATCCCCTTTTGAAGGCATCCAGGCCAGATGCCATCACCACATCCTGTTACCTTGTCCCTGGCATTCTCTCCCAGCCTATCCAGATGAGATGTGATGTCTGCAACCTTTGCACCAGACAGCAAGTCACCATGCATTCCTCATATCTGTCACAGACACACACACCCGGCTCTGTGTTCCTGACAATCAAATCACCCAGTACCAGATACAATTGCCCAGTGCGACTGGATATGGGCCCATCTCTTGAAGAAGGAGTAACCGTCTCCCTCTTGTTCAAAAGGACATCCTCCAGCCTGGAGATGGGATGATGCCTGAAGGTCCCTAGAAGTCTCACTATGGTCCCTCCCTGCCTGCCTCTGTTTCTCCAGGCCCACGACCAAGGCATCAAGGGCAGACAGTACTGCTTTTGATTTCCAGAAAGCAACCTTTGCTCCAGTGCTTTTCTACATGGTATAATTTACCTGGAGATGTTTCTTGGCACAATGTGCCTGATGCCTTTAATAGTTTTCGCATTTCCCCCCACCCCACCCCGAGTACAAAATAGGAAGGTAGCATCATCTGCATACAAAAGTACAGTTCTGTTCCTGTCCTTTTAACAGGGTAGGAAAAACCTGGGGCAGGATACAGAGGAGACCTTATCACTTAATATAAAATAAAAATAGTTTATTTTATAAATAAATAAACTATTAATAAATATCCCTGCCACCTTATTGCTATTGGAGGTGACTCTTACTTGTAGGATGGTATTCTCATGCAGTCCTTGGATTTTCCTATGGAATCTATGATCAGCATGTAAGGATTCCAAATGCAGGGTCAAGATATGGAGTCCATCTTGCAATGATGTTACATTGCTTTTTCTTGGGGGTTTTTCAGCTGTAAAAGACCTGGTTCAGTATTTGTTCAGAACCAGAAGTGGAAACCTTTGAGTGCTCCCACAAGTTTCAAGAAATTCAGCAGAGAAAAGGAAGCTTATTTACAATCTGCATTCACAGACCATATGGTAAATCTCATTGACATGAGAAGGTGCTGTGAAAATGAGAAATATAAGGGTTGTGATAGAGCACTTTTAATTTGATGTGTATGGATTGGATTGAAACAGCACCAATGCCACAGAATCCTCCCAAAGACAAGTCAAGGTAAAATAGATTTTGTATGATACTCATCTCTGGCTTAAGGATCGTGAAGTGGATAATCCTGTAGTTGTTTAACCAATGCAAAGCAGTGTTTTCCACATCTGGAAGGACCTGATTAATCCTAGAGAAAAAAAGATCAGTACTGCTTCCTTCCTTTTTCAGGTATCAAAACAGTATCTTTTTGGAAAGGACTGCAGCAGCCAATCAGCTCTTTCTAATGCAAATTTGGAGAAATTTTAAAGTAGCAAGAATTGTTGTATTGTTGCCTTTGGGTCTGTTTTGCCCTCTCTGTTCACCGCCTGGAGTTCCTTCGGGAAGACAGGCGGTATAAAAATGAACGAATAAATAAATAAATAAATAAATAAATAAATTGACTGTCAAATACCTATAAGACATTAGTCCTTCCTATGAAAGCACACATATATTTATGCTTGTTTATTTCATCCCCTATAAACACGTTCTTACTGAAATCTCAATCAACAAAAGTCTATTCTCACAAAAGAATGCTCTTACAGATTCATCCTAAATGTTCTTCAAGTGATTTCCACCTGTGCTTCCTGTAAGAACAGCCAGGCGGTGAAGCTTTTGGGAAGCTAAAGTATGTCCTCCTGCACACACATGCACACATCACAAAGAACTGAATGGGAAACACACACATCTGAGTACTTTAAAACCACAAAACTCTGAGAAGGGTTTCTATAAGTCAGAATTGACTTGATGGCACACTATTTTTACTAGGTATATGAAACCAATAATTTTAAAGTAAAGTTCTGCCAGAAAATTTAAAAAAAGTTTGAGAGATAATCCTAAACATGGCATGGTCTGCATTTTTAGGACATACGGACACAGTTTCAGCTTTGTATTTTCATGCAAAGTTATATTTCTCTTTTAAAATATCAACTGTCAAACATGGATTAATCCTGACATACAACTATCTTTGTTAAGCTATTAATAAGAGGAGTTTTGACACTTGAATTTTGACACCTTGGGTTAGCTCCAATAATCAAGATGCCACTGTTCTCCTTCAATCCAGTCAAAAAATGATGTGTTCACTTTTGGACAGTAGCTTTACCACAAAGGAGCCATTGGTGTTATATAGCCATTAGCAGACACTGGGATAGATTTCTTATAGTATTGAATGCAAGGGGAAAGATAAGGGCTGAATCCTGTTGCACAACTATGCGACAGGAAGGTAGATGGTGTAGCATTCACTTGCTTCGATCCAGCAATTAAAGGGTGATTGGTGTGCTTCTCTTGTGGCATGCCTCTGCTGGTGTGCCTTGGGGCATGCCTCTGCTGGTTTGGTGCCCACCTGTGAATCCCAGTGAAAACTATTTAATTCCTAGCAAGTGGGATATCAATCAATATATGTCTTTATTCTCACATTACACTGATCCGGTTAGGCTTATAGTAGAAGGATGCTAGATTTGAATGAGATATTAATGTACCCTTCACTAATGAAAGTCACTGGGTGATTTTGCATCAGGCATCATGAGTGAAATATATGTATTAATGCAGAAATTCTGAAATCTATAGAATTATGGCTCAGCCACATCCTGAACATCAGCCTGAGATTCTTGGAGGAAGAACACAATATAAATTTGATCACACAACATGCCAGCAATGTACTGCTTTCTTTTTTAACATTATCTGGGAGTTGAGTCATGGCTACTGGACTTCTTTTTTGAGAGATAGAAACGTTTCGCTGTTCATCCAAACAGCTTCATCGGTTAACATTAGTTATCAGAACTGTTGCAATGACAGCATTTTGGTGGTGGTGGTTGCTGTTGGCATTTTTGTTGCCTGCTTTAAAGATACTTTTACATTCTGTAGTTTCACAAAGGAGTAACTTAAGTGTATGTAAAATGGCTTCGCTTTGATATGTCTACTAGACACATTCCCAAGGGAAATCTTTATTCAAGAACTTTGGTGCCCTAAGCAAAGCTTTCGGAATACTTGCTTTTACATGCAGGCTGTGTATCTAGGATTTAGCTTTGTCATGGTTGCTATAGAGATAAGAGACTAGTTAAGTGGATTTTTCTTTGCTGTTTCCAGCTTTTGTTAGAATAAGGATTTCCCTTCTGTTGCTTTGAAGGGGTTTCCTTTTAACGAAAAGCTGCTTCTATTCTTTCCTGGAGTGTGTTAGTCTTTCATCCCATTTGTATGGCTGTTTTTGCCTAAAGAAAAGCTACTCTTACAAAGTCCATCAACTTCAGCAATCATACAACAATTGGATTGTTTTGTATATTCACAGAAAATATGTATACTAACCTTTTTATTTCAGACCCATGCATCTATTCTCCTGGTTTTAAGGGATTTTCCCATCACCTCAAATTGTCTATTCCTCTTCCTGCTCACTTAACTCAACAACTGAAGCAGCCCACAAAGTGTGTTAATTAGTTTGGGGTTTTTTTTTTTATTTACAACCCAGGTTTTAATAATCTGGACATCTTCTTGGGCAGAAGCTTTTAATCTTCCTTGACTTCTCACTCACCTCCCTTATCATCCAGTACTTTCATAAGTCTTTCACTACTACAGTTTTCTCCCATAAATTACCTCTGAAACACAATGCACAGTGCACTGTTTGTTTAAATAAAGACAGCAGCACAGGAACTAAGAGCACTCTGCTGCCCTTTCAAGGGTGGAAGCAGGGGGAGAGAGATAGGGACATAATGAGGAGAAATTGGTCAGGAAGAGTGAGAGCATGAATCCTAGTTTACATCCCTTTGGTCAGATATGTACACAAGTGGTACTTGAGACACCACCACCCCTTATTATTATACTGACTGACTCTGGCCTAATGCCTGCACTCTATAGTCTCTCCCCCCCTTAAAAACCTATAAAACATCTTATAGGCTTGAAGACTTATAATTTCCTGAGGGTTCTGCCAACGCAGAATCCAGCAACCTCTTCAGAACTAACATGTTTATTTTGGTTGACATAAGCCTTCAGAGACTAGAGGGCATTTTATGAGATGCATGAGGTGCTAGTCTGGAGGGACAGACAGATTCACATTCGTGTCAAGACAAGAGGACCTCAGACAATTCTTAGGAAACAAATGTAGTCATTGCTCTTCACGGAATTAATTACAGTAGAACGAGGAGGAAAGATACTTTTCTCATCTATTGCAATGTGGTTTAATTTAAAAATTATTTCATCTACATGAAATATGTACATTTCTTGGTCATAGCTGTGCTAATTAGTCAAAAGCGTTTGATGAGTTTCTCTGATGAGAGTGCAGCTTTTCTTTAATTTGCAAACTCTCACATATAGTTGTAACTAAAACCCCACCAATGGGATTTGAACTTGGGTATGTCACAAAAATGGCATGCGTTTCTTCACATTCTATTTTTTCACTCTCGGAATAGATCTAACCAGGCTTTGATTTGTGCCCTCCAAATTGTTTGTCTCTGTGATGCCTTTCAGAAAGTGAGCCAGAGTGCCTACACCTTCAGACCACAAAATAATGCATCCCCCTCATTTCCAATGTGGGGTGAAAAAACAAGGCTTGTTGCAACAGGGAAAGTCAGTGGTTTTTGCAACACAAACCTCCAGATCCAAATCAAAGCCTCTCGAACCCATTTTCAGTGATCATTCAGGAGAGAGTGCGGGAATGAGCAATTCAGTACAATTTAACTAATAATCTTAACTCATGCATTTACTAGTATGAGAAACTCAATGACTCTTATTAGACAACTGGCTGTGTTGTGGCCAGCAGTGTTTTGGACTTTAAAAGTGTTCACGACAATGCCTTCAAAGTATAGACAGTGTGTGGGCAGAACAAATGTTGTCGAGAGAGTGGCCGCTGTCCGACTTCAGTCATACCTGGAGGTAAATCATATCCTGGATCCCTTCCAGTCTGGATTCAGACCTCTTCGCGGGACCGAGACCTCCCTGGTCGCTCTGCAGGATGACCTCCTCAGGGAGGCTGACAGGGGGAGCTCCTCCCTGTTGGTCCTCCTTGATCTCTCAGTGGCCTTTGATACCGTCGACCACAGTAACCTTCTGGTCCGGCTCGCAGAGGCGGGAATTGGTGGTCAGACCTTGGCCTGGCTCCATTCCTTCCTTGGCCGCCGGACTCAGCGGGTTCAGCTGGGTGATGTCTTGTCGGCTCCTTGGACTCTCCCTTGTGGGGTGCCCCGGGGTCGGCAATCTCACCCATGCTGTTCAATGTTTACATGAGGCCGCTGGGGGAGGTCATCAGGAGATTTGGAGTTCGCTGTCATCAGTACGCTGATGACACGCAGCTCTATCTCTCCTTTTCATCATCTGCAGAGGAGGCAGTCCGCTCCCTCGATCTGTGCCTGGAAGCCGTCCTGGAATGGACCAGAGATAACCGGCTCAAGCTTAATCCGGAGAAGACGGAGGTTCTGTTCTTTGGGGCGCCCTCGTCTGGGTACAGTGCCCCCTCCCTAGTCTGGGGGGTGTTTCCCTCCAGCCTACAGACAGGGCCAGGAATCTGGGCGTGGTCCAGGACTCGGCCCTCTCCCTGGAAGCCCAGGTGATGGCTGTCTCCAGGGCCGCGTTTTTCCATCTCCGCAGGATTGCCCAGATCCCCCAGTACCTTGATGAGTCCTCCTTGAGGACAGTTGTGCAGGCCCTGGTGGTCTCGAGGATCGACTATTGCAATGCCCTCTACGTGGGGTTGCCCTTGACCCTGGTCCGGAGGTACAGCGGGTGCAAAATGTGGCAGCTAGGCTGGTGGTGGGTGCCCGTAGATACGAGCACATCACCCCAGTCCTGGCCCGCCTGCATTGGCTCCCCGTTGTCTTCCGGATCAGGTTCAAGGTCCTGGTTTTGATTTTCAAAGCCCTCCACGGCTTGGGACCAGAGTACCTGGCGGAGCACATCTCCCAAAGGGCATTCGGATCCAGACCCACGAGATCATCTCAGGCGCGCTCACTGAGGGTGGCCACACCCAGAGAGGCGCAGAAAACGCGTACGTGAGACCGCGCCTTCTCTGTGGTGGGGCCTTCACTTTGGAACCATCTCCCCAGTGAGTTGTGCCTGCTTCAGTCCCTGCCCGCCTTTAAGAAGGCTTTGAAGACCCTCCTTTTTAGAGAGGCCTATGGCGACCGTGTGAATTAGTTTTTTTTGGGGGGGGCTCGCTGCCATCTTGTCCTTCGCTGCCTTATTACTTGGAGCCTTAACTGCTGTTCTACGTGTTTTTATTGTTGTTAGCTGCCCAGAGTTCCCGTTGGGAAGATGGGCGGGATATAAGCTTATAAATAAATAAATAAATAAATAAATAAATAAATAAATAAATAAATAAATAAA
>JAHTLZ010000237.1:53012446-53100301 GCA_023846285.1 Phrynocephalus versicolor
AAATAAATAAATAAATAAATAAATAAATAAATAAATAAATAAATAAACATTAATAAGTGGATTTCTAAGTGCATTTTGAGCTTATTATAGGTCCTGGTTAAAAAAAAAACCTGATGTACAACATAGTGTGAAAATGTTGACAAAAATGGCAAAGGACTGGAACAGATGACCATTCAGATAAATGTTTCATTGTCATGAGAAATGGGCAGTGCGTAGGAAAAAATGTTGTTCCAATTTATAAGCTGCCCTGTAGAACTAGTGCGCTCCCTGGATGGTTTACAGCATCATCAAGTGTCCAAAGGTCACTTGGACACTCCATCCTAAAAGTAGAATCTGATTAACCACAACATACATTACCTCTCTCATCCCCTTTCACCTTACAATTTCCTTTTACAATCCTTAGTAAACTGTATGTAGGTAATTTTAAAACTATGGCTTGTTCATTCCATTGGAAAGACAATGGGGTACATACTATGGGGAAGTCAGAAGCTCCCTTGCCAGCAACATTTGTCCTGCATCTCCCTTGAAGCAAAATCATCAAGCCAGAACAGCTCCTTAAAAAATTAAAGCCAATTTAAAAGCACATTTCCTCCCATTTCTCACACACATTTGTTTTGCTTTCCTCCAAACAGATTCCACTTATAGCTGCCTTCCTCTAAACAGATTAAAGGATTTCACAAAAGTGGAAAGATGGTGAGTGTACACAGCACAAGCAGGAATTCCATTTTTAAAAAAATTCAGCACATGTCGCCAGTCATCCTCATCATGTGAGTCATCCTCATCATGTGAGAAAAAGTTTCTGTCATTTAACGGTTCCTTTCAGCAGACATAAAGGCTCTGCAGTTCTCCAGCTGCATTAAAAAGGTGGCCAAAAACCTGTTGTTTATCATAGTAAATCCGATTAGAGACAAAGACAAATAAATTTATTGATTAGTCCTATGATCATAGTAAATCCGATTAGAGTTGATCCATTGAATCAGTGGGGATTCTGTGAGTGAGCTCTTCGGTATGTTCCATTGAGAATGGGCGTATGCTACTTGGGCCTTTCTTTAGCATAGCCAGAGTAGAAGCATTTGAATCAATGGAACTTATAAAGAAGTTGACTCAGCAAATCCCCATTGATCCAATGGGCCTATGCCACTGTGATTTACCATAGTAAAAGGATTTGAGCCAGTGTGAAAGTGTATACTAAATGAAAGGAAATCATACTGAGATACTGACAAAAGGTATCAGTATGATACTTAACTACTCCCAATGCTATTGCTGACACTCCTTGGACATGGACCATAAATATTTGCTTACATTATAGATGGGTAAGAGTCTTGTATGTCTTGGTTTGCATTTAAAAAGCTATTTCCAAACCTTGCTAATGTTCTCATGAAGTCAATGAAAATAACTGAAGAATAAAGGGTGAATATCAGAGAAAATGCAACTGATTAATTTGCCCATCTCAGTTTAATCCTTGTGTATTCAGCCTTGTTTGTTATCCTGAATTAAGACTGGCCCGTCATTTGCATCTGCATGGCAGACACAGAAAATGTGCTTCTTTGCCATGCATCTACTTAATTTGATCAGCAGAAAATATTGAACATTTCACCCTATTCTGGTTTTGATAACAAATAAAAAATTAAGGGAATGTATTTGAGGGTTGAATGTATTCTTAAAGGATCTGATAGCTGATGTGAATTTTTCAGGCTGTTTGGCTGTGTTCTGGAAGTTTTTCTTTCTGACGTTTCACCAGTCTCTGTGGCTGGCATCAGCTCCTTGCCCTCTGAAGAAGCTGACCACAGAGACTGGTGAAATGTCAGCAAGAAAAACTTCCAGAACATGACCAAACCGCCCAAAAAACTTACACCAGCTATTTAAGGGCTGTTGTTTTTAATATGGAATAAAGTAAAATGAACAAACTTGGCACCCCTACCTGACAACCATCTATCTTTTTGTGCACAAAGTATTTGGAGAACCACATTCTCTCAGCAACCTTGCAAAAGTGATGGAAATGCTTGATCTTCCAATACAGTAGATTGACCATACTGGATAGTGTATGAATGCCTAGCTCAAGGATTTACCAAGCACATGCAATCTCTAATGCCATTTTTCATGAAAGCTCTCACTCACACATATAGTCTTCTCATTTAAACATTTTTTAACACTAAGGATGGAAGAAAAAGGGCTAACAACTGCTATCTTTTTTCTTCAAAGGAATGGATTAGAACTGGCAAAATGTCTGTTTTGGCCCCCTCATACCCACATTTCCCCCAACTAGAATGGCCATCCTGCTGGTGATTCTGGAGTTGTATCCTAGAATAATGGAATGAGGCCATAGAGTGGGTGCTTAACAAAACTGCAAAAAGCATCAAACTGGGAAAGTGGGTTAATACTCCAGAAGTATGTTGATAGTTAAATTATTGTTATCGTAATAATTTGTAAATGCAGCCAAAAGTTGTTTTAAACCCAACTGTGTTAAGGATAGAACTACAGCATCATCTGCATATAGTAGTAATGGGATCTGCTGGGTACCAGGTTTTGGAAAGTGGCCCTCAGCCGTCCTTAGGTGTACACCCAGATCATCATTTAAAAAGATGAGGAGCCAGCACACAACCTTGCCTAACTCCCCGATTTCTCAGAATCTCTTCTGTCAATTCACCTTGGGGACCATAGCGGACATGACAGCTAGTATGGGAGTACAGTTTTTGGTTGAGAAATAACAGTCTCCTGTATATCGAGGTCTTATCTAATTTGTCCCATAGTAATTTTCTAGAGATTGAGTCAAAGGCCCCTTTCAGGTCAAAGAAAGTGGTGAACAATCCACTCCCCCTTCCCCCATGTTCCTGTGTTTTTCAGCCAGATGAGCTGGGATTGCACAGTGGCCCAATGTATTTCTATTAGAATGGAAGCCATTTTGTTCTAGCCCTAATTAGGGATGGGCATTTCATTTCAGAACCAGTAGGTTACGAAACGAACCACACAAGCCCAGGTGATGTTCGGAATTGGCTGATAGACGCTGATCCAATTACTTTACCTTTCTCTCTACCGGCACGGAGCTGAGCTGCAATGAGGAAGCACACAACGGCATCATCTTTCCTCCTTCGTGCAGCTGGCCAATCAGATAGGAAGGCAGGATGATGCCTGTCCCAGCACAGCTCCTGATTGGCCAGCATCACAGAACAAGCACAGATGATGTTGTAGCGTGCTTCCTCGTTGGAGTTTAACCCTGTGTGAGAAAGAGAAAGGTAAAGCAATTGGATCTGCATGTATCAGCCAGTTCAGAGGACCACCTGGGCTCATGTGATTCATTTCATAACCTACTGGTTCCAAAATGAAATGCCCATACTTAGCCCTAATATCTTTTGGGAATCCATCCAGTTTCTCAGTTTGTCAACCAGATACCTTGCATACAAGTTGCCTGTAATGGATAACAGACTGACAGATGGTAGTTTCCTGGTAAATGTGGCTTCCCTTTTTTGTAGATGGGTAATACAACTGCTCTAATCCATACTGCAGGTACCCTCCCAGTTTTATTGATCAAGGTAAACAAGGTTGCTAAGGGCAAGGACCACCAATCCATGTATGTTTTAAAAAGTTCAGGTGGGAGTCCATCAATACCAGGTGACTTCTTCAGTTTCAACCTGCCAATTAAGAGTATTATTTCCTCCGCAGTTACTGGGGGCCAAGCTGGTATGTTAGTTGGTATAATGTCAGTGAGTACCTTTACAGGGGCAGATGGATCATAAAATATGCTGGAGAAGTGCTCTTTCCATACCTGGGCTGATTTCAAGCAATCTAGTGGACCTGTCTTAGTCACCATAATACCGGTGACCAGGGTCCAGAATTCTTTGCTGTTATTTGTTAAAGCAGCATTAGACAATAAATCCCACCTATCCTTTTGTATCTCCCGTTTCTTGTGAACTATTGTCAGCTTGTATCACTTTTTTAACTCGAAAGATTTGTTTGGCAGCACGTTCATTTGATTCTTACAATAGAACAGTTACAAAGCATGAAGCTCATTTTTCAGGAGAAAACATTCTCTGTTAAATCACAGATTGGATTTATTTTTAACTCTAGTATTTGTGTCTACTGATGGACCTACTAAAATCTGTTGATGTAATATGTTATTAACCTTAAAAGTAATTTAATCATAGTAGTAAAGAGCATCAGTCATATTTTGTTCCCCAGATTCATTAAATCTCCAGAATCTATTGCACAACTTAGTGTGTCTACATTAAATCTCCAGAATCTATTGCACAACTTAGTGTGTCTACCACATTTGTGACCATTTGCCTCTTCTTTAGCGAAGAGTATTCCCTGTGGTAGTATTGGGGTATGGCAGGGACTTATCAGGGAGTTGATTGCATTCAATTTTAGTGATCAAAGGGAAGTGATCACTATCTATATGCTCACCAACGTGAAAATCAGCAATTAGGCCTCTCAACTGATGAGAAACACAAACAATCAATTATACTGCTTCCTCTAGAGGAACTGAATGTGTATTCACCAAGAGAATCCTGTGGTGATGATCGATTAAAGATTAATTTGCCAGCACTTATAAAGAACTTTGCAAAGCAAATTCCTGACATGTTTATCTTATGGTCCTTTAGTTTCTAAAGTACCGGAATAAATCTATCAAGAAGTCATCCATGTTGTTTCCCAAAGCATGCATTAGGGCCGTATCATCCATTCCTAGTCTAGCATTGAAGTCTCTTGTCAAAAAGACTTCAGAGGAAGGAAATTTAACTTCATGATCCAATATATACTTATTTAAAGTATCCCATTGGGCTAATAATTTTTCTTTGTTGTTTTGGGGTGGAAGGTACATGTTAACTACAAGTAGAGCAGGTCTTGTATTCTCAATTAAGAAGATCATCACCAAAGGAGGGCAGGTAGGCAAAGGCACTAATTTAGATTGTCGGTAGTTAGCAACCAGACATCAAAGCCCATCACTACATTGCCCTCTATGGGCTAAAGCCTCCACTGATATTGACATTGAAGTATATCCAGTCAGAAAAATGTCCCCCTCATACCAAGATTTTTGAAGCAAAATTATATCAAACCCAAGGAGAAACTTTTGAAGTTCAATATCTTTGGCCTTACTCTTCCAGCCTGCGATGTTCCAAGACAGAATGTTCAAGAGTGGCGGTTTCCGACTGGTTTGTAGTCAATCTAGTGGTACCAGAGTTTCTGAAAATCCTGTATGGTCCAGATGCATACATCCATTGTTCACTGTCAAGGTGTCACTGTACTCCGAAATAAGATGAAGGCCATCCATCAAAACAGGCCCTGAAGTTCCTGAATCCAGATTGCCCAGTTCTGTGCTGGTATTTGGCTTGGGTTTAACTACTTTTCTACAAGGTGATGAAGCCACCATAACTGTCTGCTTGAGGGTTGAAGTACTGTTGGATTTTGTCAGGGACTGGTGCTGAAAATGATCTATGTGTTCTGAATGTTTTGCTAAGGGGTCAAGAAAATAGTAGGTTGAATTGGTTCATTTGCAAGAGATTTGTAAGTTGGAAAATCTGGGGTCTTAGTCCTCATATCTGATATATCTAATTCTTTTGTAGGCAAAATGTGTGTTGTTGCAGCATTGGGTTGAATGGGCAATTTCAGCAGATGAGTGGGAGCAGAATCGTCTTTAGATTGTTCCAAGGTTAAAGGCATCAGATCTGTAAATTGACAATCCATCATCTGGTTGGAAGGATTTGCCTGTTTCTGCTGGTCTGTTGTCCCAGAATAGTGTCACATTGTAGACTCTCAGAGGTTCTGCTACTGCTTGAAGGGAGATTATTCTAGTTTTGGTTTCCTCCCAATTAAAGTTAAATTCAGCCAAAAAAAGCTAAAGCCTCCACTGCCAGAGAAAAAGCTTTCATTTTAATAGGAACAGTCTGCTGGGAGGCTCTGTTCTCAAGGTTACTTCCCTGGTCTTAGTTAGTTGTGCAACAAAATACAGTGTCCAGGCCAAGGGAAGCAATAGTTATCACTCTAGCTTTACCTGGAGCACTGTTATCAAGTTCTGAGCACAAAAGTGTAAGATAGATACTGACAAGCTGGAACATAAACCAAGATGAAAGCCAATATAGCTAAAAGATTAGAAGCTAAAATCAGTGAGGAACAACTAAGACAGCTGGGTTATGTTTAGCCTGCTCTGAAAGACAATATGATAGTTGTCTTCAAATATTTGAAGGGCTGGTCATGTGAAAGGTGGAGCAAAGGGCAGTAAAGAATTCAAATTACAAAAAAGATTTCACCTGCACTTGACAGTAAGAGCTTTTCAAGTGGACTGCCTTTGATATGGTGGATCGACCTTCATTGGAAGTTTGTAAACAAGGTTTAGATGCCCATGTGTCAAAGATGCTATACCTATGGACTTCCTGCTTTGGTAAGAGTTTGGAGTTGATGATCCTTAGTGCCCCTTCCAATTCTACAGCTCTATGAATTTATGATTAATAAAACAATTTCCCCAAGCTCTGAAGTGCATAGATTAGTCACTACAGTATTTCCAACTCTGTATACTGGTACCTTTATAGAACTTTAGATGGTTCTTTTCTGGGGAAATTCTAAGACACACAATGACTGTTATTACCTCCACTTTATTTGCTCCACATATCACCAACATACTCCTAGCTATTCAAATACACGATCAGTCTGCCAATCATGTTAAAAAGGACTCAAGAGAAAATGTGTCTACATACAATGCTTACTCGCTTAAAACTGCCAGAACAGTGTGAAGGTTCTGATAGGCATTTATAGAAGTTCTCGAGAATACATTTAGTTCTGTAAGTTCTTAGGAAGAATAAAAATCTGTGGGTTAAAAATATGAACAGACTAATATCTGAAATAGGTAGCTTCTTTTTAAAAATGACTTGAGATCCTAAATTCTTTTTGGAGTTAATTAAAAAGGAAATGCAAGCTCAATGTAAAATACTGCATTACAAGTAGTGATGGCTTATTATGTATTCTCTCAGGATACTCTAAGCTTGTGCAGTTTTCTATTTAAGGAAAACCCAATTAGTGTGTCTGGAAATTGCAATAACATCCTTACAGGCAATATGGGTTTAAACAGGAATAAGAGAACTGCAACAGCATTATTTCCCCCCTGCTAATCTTCCCTCTGCCAAAACTGATTTACCTATCCAGATCACAAGATGAAGCACTGTGAGCAACAGCCATCAGAAATCTTATACAGTACATAACATCCAAGTGAATTTGAGCCAACGGTCATGTGACATGTTATGTGAGCTTTAGGGTAAACTGGGGCAATTCTCCCCTTTTCTAATAGCCATGACAACTCATCCCTCCTCATTCCAGAGGGTTCCACAACCTTCTGGTAAGGCTTTTTGGAGGTGCTGGAAGGAAGGAATGCTAGGGGAAATGATTTTGTGACTCCCCCAACTCACATTCTACAGAATCTAAGCCAACATATCTGGCACTATATATGCGTTCTATATCACTTTTAGTTGGAATCATTTTGCTTTAATTGTGATATAGCACGAGATGACCTAATGTAAAATACACTTTCAATTTTCAAGCTTTGGAAATATTTTCCAACACCTAGGCAACAGTCTACCTGCTTTCTGCATGTAAATGAATATTCTGTGTCTTCCTTGTCAGTTTTGTGTTTTCAGATGGGAAATGTAAATAAGTCCTTAAGTAAACTAAACTTACATGCTGTACAGAAAGAAAGTACATCAGCATATTCCATATATTGATCTATCAACAACATAGAAATGCAATCAAAAGCTTCACCACCACATCACATCATCCCTTGCTCGCTCGCTCTCTCTCTCTCACACACACACACACACACAGAGACACACACAATCACACACACCTGCTTTTTTAATGTCCCCCTCACAACCCAAGCACAACAACAGTCACTAATGCAGGATAGACTATGCAACATATTACTACATGCCACTGGGTAAGAAGGAGCAATTTGCACACACAAAAATTGGTGAGTGTCCCATGTCACGAATAAAATAAACATCAATTCCTGCCCTGCCATCTGTTTTTTAAAGATAGCAGTCTATGTGCCATCCCCTGCTGCCCGTCATAGCAGCCAAATCATTGCAACCAGCTCTGGGAAAGATTAACTTAGGCTCATTGAAGAAGACGAGCAACCCTGGAAATTGTTTGGATACAGCATAATATCATTGTTTAGAGCGGCCATGTCCAAAATCATTACAGACACAATAAGCTTCAACTTCCAGTAGAGGAGTAATGAGAAATTATTTCTGGGATTTTAATTAATTCCTAGAGCACCTATGCGTTTGCATGTTTACCTTGCTGAGTAACACCTTAGCTTTAGGAACTGTGTTATCACAGTCATATCGTAAACAATTTTATTTTGACATGAATATCTTCTTCCCATTTTAAAGAGAAAGATATTCTTTCAGCCTGAAGGTTACCCCAATTCCTTCTTGGCTTCAGCATCAAAAAGCGTATTTTCCACTTTCACAATCATTTCACCATGTACAAGAAAATACTTTTGAAGTTTTCCATTTTTGGATCACAAGTAGTACTGAATTACAAACAAAGGAGAAATTACACGTGCCTATTTTTAATCAATTTAGGAAAGGAGTCAAACTCATTTTGTTGCTGACTATCTGACATAATGAAAAATACTATCAGGCGAAAATAATGTTCATCATTTTAGCAGTTCTCAGAGAGATAACTATACTCATTTGTTTTAGCAACAACAAAAACAAAAACAAAAACAAAAACAAAGCAAAACCCAAAACCTAGACATTATGGTATCTTTAAGACAGACAATTTTATTTCCATGGAAACTTTCATGGATTATAATCGCCATATTGGAGCTGTATCTGAAGAAGTCGGTTGTAACCCACTAACACTCACATGGAAATGAATTGGCCCATCTTAACAATGCCACAGTACTTTTTGTTTTGTTGTTATCATCTGCAGTTTCATTAAAAACAGTTAAGATACGACAGTGCTTATCTGAAATGAAATTGTCCAGCTACAGCAGGGGTGCCCAAACTTTTTGTAAGGAGGGCCAGATTTGGTGGCTGAGAATGTGTCAGGGGCCGGTTGCTCCCCAACCCTGCCACCCCACTGCAAGCCCCACCCACTGATCCATAAGCCCCACCCACTGACCCCTTGCAACACCACCCACAGGAAGGAAAGTGGGGACCAAGGGAGGGAGGGAGGTGGGGACCAAAGGAAGCACAGGGAGCCTGTTTTAAAAAACATGGGGCGAAGGAGGGGGAGGGAGGGGCAGGCCAGCCAGCTGTGGGCCACTCAGAATGGCCTGACGGGCCGGATTTGGCCCCCGGGCCAGACTTTGGGCAGGCCTGAGCTACAGTATGAATAATTTTTCCTTGAACATATATCCACAAAGATGTAGCAAATAATAAGGATTACATTATGCAAGGGGTTACTCAAGTCAGTTCTGAACTATGGCAATTCTTTCCATTGTTTTCTAGGTAGAGAATACCCAGAGGTGGCTGACAGTTCCTTCTTCTGGGGGGCACTTTAGGTTTGTGAAGCCTGCCCAAGTCTACACAGCCAGGTACGTCTCCTAAGAGACAGTGGAAAATCAAACTCCTGTCTTCTGGCTCCACAGCCAGGTATCTCCTGAGAAAAGCAGCAGACAGACAGATTAAAACAAACATCACAACTTAGTCCAACTCTGGCTGCCACACTCTCTTTTTTTCCCTTTGTCGAGCAATTCTTACTTTGCATAAAACTCCATCAGTTGTTTTTAAATATTTAAACTGTTATTTAGTATTGCAGCATGTAGAAACTAATGAATCATTTAAGCTCAGCTATCGTGCAACACAGAGTGCATTTAGCACTCAAATGTTCCATTTTTTAATCACGCCCTCTTGCATTTGTGACAGGCTCCTTTCCTTCTTTTACAGGCCACAACAGAAAGATAAACAGTGTCACAAAAATATAAATATAGGGTCTAGCACTGTATCAAGAAATGTATGTGACTCAAAGTATACATTACACCAATCCCAAAGATCCCTAGGGAGGGATGCTTCTTGGGCTGGAAGGGACACTGCTTCATGGTACCTAAGGAGCAAGTGGCAAAAAGTTCCTTCCCCTCCTCCACCTCCGTGATCCTGACTGATGTTGCAGCTTCTCCATGTCCATGAGCTACACAGCACCAGCCACCCTAGTGGCTGTGATCCCAAGTGGGATTGCTGCTTCTTTATCACTTACGTTTGGTCAACACAGGTCCCACTGCCTGAGATGTCAAGTCCAAAACAAGAGAGTAGCAGAGACGTAGCAAGGGTTTGGAGGGCCTGGGGACAAAGTCAGTTTTTGCACCACCACCCCTCTTCTCCCCCAACTGCGTCTCACCCACCAAGCAAGGGATGCCTGATCCTGGGGGAACAGCCGGGGAAGGGGAGAAGGGTCCCTCTTTGTCACACCCTCTTCGGGGGTCTCCTGGACAAGGTTCTCCTGTGCAAAGTGCACAGTGTACAGTTAGGTGATTTTTTTTTCAAGCATCGCCTCTGTAGCATGCTTCCCCACTCCTCCTTTCCCCTGGCCAAGGCTTGGATCATCATTAGCCCAGGGAAAGGAGAAGAGGGAAGCAGGCAATGGGATTTTTTTCCCAAGCAGCACCTCCGTCACATGCTTCCCTCTCCTACTTTCCCCAGGCTAATGATCACCAAGCCTTAGCAGGGGTAGGGGGAAGGAGGAAGGGGAGCAATCAACGGAGGTGCTGCTTGAAAAAAACATCACCTGCTTCCCTCTCCTCCTTTCCCCTGACTAAGGATTGTAAAGTCTTAGGGGGAGAAATGTTGGCTGCTGGTGGGAGGGTGCATGGCTTCCTCCTCCCCCTCCTCCCCCTCCAGGCACCCCCAGATTGCTGTGCACCCCAGGGCAAATGCACTCTTCCGCCCCTCCCTAGTTACACCAGTGGGGACTAGAGATGAACCCTAATGGTGTCACAAAGAGGAGGAAAGCAAGAGTTGATGTGGAGCAAACCTGTTTCTAACTCCTTTTGGAAATGGGGTGGGGCAGGTTCCATCCCCTGCTTTGTCCCAGCTTGTATCAACAGCCTCTCATCTTATTCCCCTCCCCTTAATCCTCCATGTTTTCTTTCTGCAGGTACATTAGAAATACAAATATAATAAAAGACCCCCACTGATCCTTGGTGCTAGCCAGGAATGGATAGAAATATATGTTGAAACTTAAAACTGATCTCACCTATCAGAAACAAAATTCTATTGTGATAAACCTCATCTACAAAGGCAATCAATCACAAAATGTTTCTCCTCCTCTGAATGGACTGTCTTCCATATAATCAGCCATAGGACCAGTCATCATGTATCTGATTTCTCAGGGAGGTGTAAAAGGACAGCCTGCCCAATATGGGGGTGAGATGACGTCTTGGTCAATACTTCTTGTGCTCCGTGTTTCCCCAGAAGGACTTGGCCAATGAAACCAACTACTTCTCCAACACTACCTGCCCGGAGATTTGACCCCCTCTGAGAACTCAGTAATTTCCTGAGGCTTGACCAAGTAGCTTGAGATCTGACGATCCTGTTGCCATTCATGGAGTGGAGAAGGCCCAGCACTCCTGGTTTCTCCAGAAGTCTCAAGAGAAGCATTCCCTATTGGGGAAGGAAGGATCTGATGGCAGTGCATGATGGAATCCACACATCCGGGCTTAGGGGTAGCATACAGCCTGCACCCCTGACCTAGAAGCTTACACAACAAAATGCTGTTTTCTGAAACTTCAGCTGAACTGAATGAGCCACAAGCATGCTAGGCATCTGATAAATATTTACACACCAAAAAGATTTTCTTTTTCTAAATAATTAAACAACCCAAGGGTAAGCAATTACAATAGACAAGAATGTACAATGCATTTACAAAGTGTGAAAATTCTTTTTCTGGATGGGCTTTCTGTTCTGTTCTCAGTGATGTTGTACCACACCAGCCAGTCACTGGTAAAAACATCTTGTATAAAGATATTCAGGTATAAAACCCATACAAATTGCTTTGAAGTCCTTGAGGCACAGATATGAAAAATGAAAACAAAAACAGTTATGAAATAGTTACTGTTGGTTCCTCCCCCCTCCAAATACATATAAATGATTAGCTGTAAATTAATTGAGGCAAGCTCCATGCATTTTAAGGCAACAGATATGCATGAACATTTCATGGCACATACTCATTCAGGGATCAGTATCTGGATATAAAACTTGGATGTGTGCAACCCTAAACCTAACTCCAAAGGTATAAGAGGTTGAGGACACAAGTCCTAAATACCTGATTATAGCACCTATTATACTTAAAAACAGCATGAGCCTGTTGCCCCAGAACCTGGATATATATTTTTCCATCCCCTCCTGAAACAAATGTGAAACAGAGGCAGGGATGCCCTCTAACAGAACTAGTTAGAGTTCAAATTTTGAAGATGGGTGGGATATAAATGCAAAAATGAAATAAATAAATAAATAAATAGTTACCATCCAGACAGAGAAGGGTTCCTAACCAGACCTTGGGACACTTATTTTTGAACTACTACTCTCATAATCCCCTAGCCTAAATGTGTGTGTGTGTGTGTGTGTGTGTGTGTTGCGTCATTACAGTTGTGACCGACTCTTTGAGACCCTATGACCATGGAGTTTTCTTGGCAGGAATACTGGAGTGGTTTCCCAGTTCCTACTCCAGGTGCCTACAGCACCTGGTATTCCCTGGTGGTGGCCCATCCAAGTACTAACCAGGGCCGGCCCTGCTTAGCTTCCGTAATCAGGCAAGATCGGATGTGCTTAGGGCATCTAGGCAGCCCTAGCCTAAATAGCCACCAGTTATTCCACTTCAGGAATTTTGGAAGCCATGGTCTTAAAAAAATTACTTGTACTGTATAAACTCTGTTCCAGATGACCAGTTCTTTAGGGCGAACAGTAGAAGGAATTGGGGAAGTTGATTTATTTGTTCTTTGTTGGACTTCTGGTGGTAAGGGGGGGGAGCAGAAGGTGTGGTGGAAAACCTGGGAGGTTTGCAAATAGAAGACACTGGCTTCAAGAGCCCCTATAAAATTCCACAGTTGAGGCACAGGAAAAGCCTTCTTTAGAAATACGTTTAGTCTTACCTAGGGGTTTCTGGAAGTTGTAATTCAAAAAAGATTTCAACCTTTGGTTTCCAGGCATGTTGAGGCTCATCCAATGAAATTAATCACTGGCTCAACGGTCTCAGTTCACTTCAGTGCAAAATGCTCTGGAGAACATGATTTCCATAAGCAGGCTCTGCAGAACTCTGATACGCTAATAAAGATATCAGGTTCTCACTTAGCTTCTGCAGAAGACCTATAGATCTCAAGGTGCTACCAATAAGAAAAGGTCCTTGGTTCTGAGCCAGAGATGCTAGCATATACTTTCTTCCTTTTTTTGCTGAAGCTCTTCTTTCCAATATGGATTTTTTCTTTCTTTTAACAGTGGCAACATGACACTTGTATACTGACTGGCTTTACCACCTCAGAACTCCTGGCCTTGAGGGGTGCCCTGAGCCAACAGGTAAAAGACATCTAAGGCATTGTGCTAAATTAGGAGATTATCCCTCCTCCCTCTGATTCGTTTACTTTGATGTGGAGGTTAATCTGCTGCAAAACAGTCACACAGGTATTTTATCATTCTTTATACAAACCTTAGGGGGCTTAATCTTAGGTCAATTTAATCTTATAATTCTCAGATGTCCTATCAGATCTTGCGAGTACTCTTCAATTTCACATTTATGGGGTTAATTTCCTCATGGCAAATCTTGTAAAATGTAGGTCATATTCACCTTGAGGGAAGATAGGACCACATGCCTTCTCTGCCCTGCCGATAACAGGAGATAAAACAGGAAATTTTATTTCCTGCCTCCGCTCTCCTCACTAGGCCCTTTGCTCTCACCTTGTGCTGAATACTGATAACACCTAAGCATTTCATTGTGCAATGATGCCAGTGTTATCCCAACTGGCAGTAACTAACCATGACAATTACATAGGTTAGTAAAGATGGTTGCTAGAGGAAATCAGGATTGTCTAATAAGGATTTTTTTTAAAAAAAAACATGCTATAAACTAACCAGCATATCCAGAATATATTCTATCTCTTATTTCTAAAAATCTAGATAATTCTCTTTCTCAGACAATGGCTGAAATCAGTGAGATGCAAACAGAAAATAGGTCTATTGAATCAGGGTTGACCACACTGATTCAATGGGCCTACCCTAGCTGCAACTTACTACTGGATTTAAGATCGCCCAGATATATGTCTGGGGTCTTCTCCAGGTTAAGAAAGCCTTGGCAAAGCACCCTCTGATAGGCTACATCCTATATTACTACATCCCTCCTATACTGTTAAGATTTAGTGAGGCAATAACAGGCAGCAACACAGCTTCAGAGCAATATCTGAACATAGTGTGCAGGATCAAATGCTACAATGGCAGCAGAGGTGCATCTAGGGTTTTCAGTGCCTGGGGACAAAGTCAGTTTTCATGCCCCTTCCTTGGGAGATGCCTCCCTCTCCCCTCTCTACCCCTCTCCCTGTTGCTGTTAGGGATGGGAGAGCAGCGGCAGGAGGCAGAATGTGTCAGGAGGATCTTTTTGTTATTGGGAGGCTGTGTGTGCATGTGCGCCCTTGTGTGTGTGCCGTGGAGGGCCCCTCAGGGTAACTGCATGTTATGTATGTGTGAAGGGGTACCCACAGGCAGATGAGAAGTGGGGCACCCCCAGATGCTGTGCCTGGGAACAGGTGTCCCCCTTTGCTCCTCCCTAGCTATGCCACTGAATGGCAGTATTTTGAGAAAATAAATTGGCAACACCTAGATCCAAAGCTTGTAAATAAATACCTGTAACAAATGACTTAACTGTAAATAAGTGTTTTCTTCAACAATTAAGGTATTCTTTAGTTACATGGCTAATGTAACTTATTTAGGGATAATTTTATTAATTTTATGGTTTTAGTATAAAGCTTTTGCTACTTTTGGCTGTTAGGTTAGAGGTACACAACAGTTGCACCTCTGATCTTCTGCTGGCAGATCAAACCAGCATTCCATATGGCAATTCTAAAAATAGAGTCAGCCCAAACAAAAAAAATTTTTGGGACAACTGTAGCAGACAGTCTGCTTCTAATCTGTGCCAAATGTGGGGACATTTGGACAAAGAACCGTTGAGTAATGAATTTTTAAATGTAAAATTTAAGGAAGCTCACATAAATTGAAAATACCAATCTTGCTTATCTTGAAAGAGAATTGTTTGCCTCACTCACTTTTCTTTAGAAATAATAAAGGCTGTGTGGGCTGAAATTCTAATCCTTTAAAATGCCTTTCTAATGGGAGACAAAAATTTCTTATAACACTGATCATGTGTTACTAATAGCCCAATCTATAAGAAACTAGGGGAGTGTTTTTAAGGCTGGTTTAAAGAAAGCAATGGAGTAACAGTCCTCCAGAAAGGGAGACAATTCTCTTAAAGAAATTATCCTAACATTTTTAAGACATATTCAAAATATTTCTACCTTTACAACAAAAAACATTCAGCATGAAGTGAACTAGTAGTGATTCAGGAGAGATAGGCCTTTCGGTCTGTGCTAGTGTATTGGACAAAAACAAAATAAAAAGAAATAAAAAGAAGACAAAACATTGTATTGGAGGGAATTTCAGCATGATGAGTAGGTACATGTGTGGGTGTAGTCCATTTTCCTTTGTTGAACATATTATAGTGTGCTTTGAAATGCAGGCACATGCTTGTGTACACACAAACCAAGAGCACAGTGGGGTTACACACTGGCTTTAAGATGGAACAATCATAGAGAGATTTGAGGCACTTATCCTACTCATGGTGTGTTGGGGGCATCCCAATGTAGTTGGTAGGCGGGTAGGTATGCACACATGCATACATTTCAAAGCCTTGACTGTTTTCTCTCTGGGGCACAATTTTTCTACCATACTTTGAAATCATGCAGCCTTCTCATTTAATTTAAGCTAAATTGCATACAGTAATACCTTGGTTTAAAAGTAACTTGGTTCAAAAGCATTTTACAAGACAACTAAACATTTCTTCTAAATTTTGCCTTGATCAACAAGCAATGGCTTGATATACAAGCACTGGAGCAGGTTGAATGATCACAAGTGAGCCAGTAGTTGCTCTCTCCCCCTCCCTCCTCCTGCTAGATTGTAGGTGATTGTCTGGAACGTTCCATCTCAAGCAGCCTCCAAAGCAGAGGGACAAGAGAGAAATAAAGGTCTTCCTTGCACCAGCCAGGAACACGCAGGTTAGGGTTTTATTTTTCTTTAGATTTATATTTTTATTTAAATTGTTTTCAACATTCCTATTTTTTCAAACCATTTCTAGTAGTGGGGCAACTAGTTAAGTGTGTATGTGGTTACAAAATGTACTTTATTATTGTCACATTAAAAATACAGAATAAAATCCAGTTGTTAGATTCCACAGCCAGGAATGTAAACCATGCTTTGGACATGGACTTCTAGCCAACTTCTTTTGTGAGTTTTGCCATTTTGTGTGGACCCCAGAATGAATCATCTGAGTTTCTATTATTTCTTATGGGGAAATTTGCTTTGATGTAAAAGTGTTTCTTTGTTCTGGAATGCTTCTGGAATGAATTATGCTTGTAAACATGTTGTATTTTGTTCAAACAATGTTTAAGCAACAATTTTCCCCATGCCAAAATGGGAGTACCCTGCAGAGGTTTTATATGACAGTTGTATTGATTGCCTCTTTGGGCGCTTTTACATGACCCCTAAGATCCGCTGGCCACTTAAATTCGGACCAGAGATCTTAGGGGCTTGTCGCTCTTCCTGTGTCCCCACCCCTCCGCACTTTCTTGCTCCTGTCTGCGTGAGGGGAGGGAGAAAAAAAGTAAGAAAGAACGTGGCTCACCTCCGTTCTGCCTCTCACTCTTGCCGCGGCAACATTCCAGTCTCTTAAGTAGCTCTTAAAGGGGCGGGAGCCAAAAAAACAACAAACAGAAGCGAGGAGAGCCCCGTACTCACTATCGTTACACCGCATCAAGGAATTTCCACCTCCAGAGAGCAGGTACTTGAAAGGTGCACTGCGATGTGCTAAAGTGGGCGTGGCCGCACTTAATTTCCTGTAAACTCCGGAGCTGGTGGGGAAACATTTTTAAGCTCCGGAGCTGGGAGCCATTTGCCCCTGAGTTTAGGGGTCGTGTATAAACGCCCTTTATCGCTCTGTAGATAAAGATGTTTGATGGTGCAATTTGTTCGAACAGAAGGCAGTGCAGCACCATGTGACTGTATACATCAAAATCATAAGTAAAATTAGGATTCAAAGAGAGCACACCCACACCATAGTCACCCACACCAAAGGGTCAGAAAGTTATAGTCCCAAGGAAGCAAAAAGTTGTTAGCTTGTCTACACATGGCTTGGATTCGGCTAAATAGGGTTGCTAGGAAATCAAGTATGCCATTCCGTGCCATTCTTAGACCCAAATGGCATATGAACCTCAAGCAACTCTATTCGATGTGCAGCAGCCTGCTTTCAATTTGCCAGTAATATGAGCTGGCTTAAGAAGAAAGCCACTCCATGATCATGGCTAATTGAACACTTCCTTGGCCTTGTGGAAGGGCCAAGGAAGTGGAAAACATATTTAAATGTGCATTAGAGCAGCTGTCATGTGCTGCATCACTTGAAAAACAGCATTAGGTATGTGTATTACAAGTTAGGTTTATGCATTGGGCATACATACTGCTCTAATACATGCTTCACTACTCTAATACATACTTAAAAACAACAAGCTCACTTCCCCAGTCCCTCCACAGAGCCAAAAAGAGTGTTTAATTTGCCAAATTTTTGAAATGTGCCTCGTGATGCAGTAGTTAAATGCCTGTACTGTAGCTAAAACTGTGCCCACCACCTGGGGTTCACTTCCAGGTAGCCAGCTCATGGTTCACTCAGCCTTCCATCCTTCCAAGGTTGATAAAATGACCTTACTGGGGTGGGGGGCAATGCGTAGCCTGCATAATTAAATTGTAAACCACCCAGAGAGCACTTGAAGTGCTGTGGCGTGTTATATAAGTAGAACACTTCTCAATAAGGGCAAATTGAAAGAGTAATCACATGGACTGGAAAGGATCCAAGCAGAGCAAACAAAAATGTAGAAGCTTCTGATACGGGCTACCACAGTGCAGGCTGAGACACTCCAGAGAATCTTTGGTTTGTTCCTGGAATTACACCATGTGATCACTGTCAAAAGGAGAAAAACAACCTCTCTCTCCCTAAAGCTGTCCAAGCATCAGGCTCAACACCTAACAGATCACACCATCACTTGGCATTATAGGGCTCCTTCATACTGTGGTGGTGTCCCTGGATGTTCTGACTTTCTGGCTGCAGATTTGAGTAGGTTGTCTTAGCATTTCTGTCGACACTTGGGGAGAATATTTTGTTGCTACTGGGATGCACTGAGTCCTCCTGGCACCATCTGTCCCAACACCTCTCCTTTTTGCCTCTGTTCTTCATCCTCACTTCCACTCCATCCACTCGCACTCTCTTCTCTCCCCACCCTCTTGTTTTGCCAGTAACTATTCACCAACTATCTTGTCTTTGTCCTATCTATCCCCTTCTCTATGTGTGTTGCATAGACCTTTTGCAAGGGAAGGATAAACTAATAAACAAGATGTCTGGATAAACTAATAAACAGCACATAAATATTCTTCTGTGTTGACATTCTTATGGGATAGTGGTGGTGGTGGTGGGATTCAACAATTATGGATAAATCTAATATGGGGGTCAAGCACACAGAACATAATTTACTAAACATTGTTTTATGGGTGAAGTCAAATTGACAAACTCAGCTTTTCAGATGCAGAACATTGTAACAATTCAAGGGCAAAACAAAAACCCATTGAAGACCCTGTTCAAAATAAATATAGCACATTGATCATGAATATTGCAGTATATAATATGTAAATTGATCTATTGCCCCTGAGCCTTTAAAATATAGCATAATAAATCCTAGTGAGCTATTTGTTCTAGGGAGTATTATTTTCCCTTGCTCCTGAAATAACATCTAACCATAATTTTTATTTTTGCCTTGTGTGGCTAAATAGCCTCTCTACCGAGTTGAATGATGTGTTCTGTAGGAGAAATCCATGCACAGAAAATGTGTTGGACAGCTTGCAAAGCACACAAGTGACCTTGTGTTTACATTGCATCTCATTTCTGTGCAATTTTCTTTTGATTTCAGATGAAGCATGTGTTATTTGCAATACAGGAGTTCACTTTTAACACCTTGGTTATGAGGATATTTTCCCTCTCATGGATAAAAAACAGTATGAAAGAAAATTAATTAGAAGACCAAGGGGATCGGTCCATGTGAGGCTTTTGTTGTACATTCTCTCTGCCTCAGATTACAGGGCCATCAACTGTAAAGATGGTTTCCGGTGGTTCATGGTCTGGGTGAGGGAGCCCCTTAGTCCCAAGTTGCAGGAAGGTGGCTGCCCCAGTCATAAACTACTAACACTTCTAGGTGTTGCTGCATTCCAGCTGTAACCTTTCTATGATACCTCACCATTTACTCTACTGTTTTTCTTACCTGAAAAAAATGAGAGAACTACTACCACCCCTGCCTATGGCTGAACTCTTCTGGAGTCAGGCCTCATTAGTACTTGGACAGGGAGTCTATCAGGGATCTTCAAATATGACCAAGAAGAATCCTGCTTGAAACCCTAGAGAGATGCTACCAATCTGAATTGGCACTATTGGACTAGATCAGGCATGTCCAAACTTCAGCCCCCATGATGTTCTGGACCACAGCTCGCAGAATTCTAAGCTTAGATTGCCAATGAGAAAGGACTGTGGGAGTTGTGCTCCAAAACATCTGGAGGGTTGAAGTTTGGACATGCCTGGACTAGATGGACAGACTATTTCAGCCATTTTTAATCTGGATTCCAAGCATGCAGCCTGGTGTCCATTTGGACCAGTGACTGGTCTGGATTCCCAGCATCATTTTTAAAAATAATAATAATAATCAAATCATGTCCTTGCAGAAGTGGAGCTATGGGACAAAATATTGGTTGTTTTGGAAGAAACAAGCCTGCTTTGCTTTTGATTGTGTTAAATCTATGAGTGGAGACATTGCAGCAACTCTCTAAGGCTGCTACTTCATATCAACTTTGTACTGCATCAAAGTAAAATGTGTATTTTATTTTGTTGCAGTCATGTGATACAAAATGTGCTAAATGCGCCCCCATCAGAGGCATAGCTAGGGCTTCCAGAGTCCGGGGCAACAGTCAATTTTTGCGCCCCCCATTGCAAAATATAATCTGGATGGCAGGTGGGGGGCAGCGGCAGGGGGTCAGTAGGCAATTTGGTGCCCCCTAATTGCTAAGCCTGGGGCAGCCCACCCCCTTGCCCTCCCCAAGCTATGCCCCTGGCCCCCATTGATGTATTTTAATGTTCCATACCTTATGTGCCCCATGCACGGGGTCTGCATCAAAGTTTCATTTTAATACTGTTTGTTATTGTGATGGTTTTTAACATGTTCTATTGTTTTAATATATTGCTGTATGCCATCCAGAGACCGCTGGTGATGGGGTGGCTAAAAATTGTGTAAATAAATAAATAAATAAATATTGTCAGTATATCGATATATCGTCCATGCAGGCGATTGCCGCCGCCTCCTTCTCCTTTTATAAAAATCCATGGTGCAATTCAAAGGCATCTTCATCTCTCTTGAGCTCCTTCTTTCTTGTCCTTTGCTATGCCCGTGGCTGTGCAGAGGAGTCAGAAGACTTCACCGAGCCACGGAATGTTGTGAGTTCTCTCTCTCTCTCTCTCTCTGGCTAAGTTTTAACCAATAAATTCAAGGGCTAACAATCAGAGCAGGAGGAGGAGAGGAAACGGACTTCACTTTGGGGGGGGGGGGGTCCGAAGCTGGCTAGTTTTTTTGTGATTGCCTGTCATTGGACAGCCAAGGGGGTCAGAAAGAGCTGGAGGGGTCTTGCATGAAGAGGCTGCCGGAGCGGCTACAGCGGCATCTTACAGCCCAATCCCCTCCCCAAAATATCCCTCTGATATACCATAGAAAATACTTACAAATATTCACAGGAAGACACCAAGGAGGGAGCAAAATGGTTTTGCTGCAGATTTAACATGTTCCCAGAGGCTCGTGTTCTGGTTTAAAATCTGCACTGGAACAGCGACAAGGATTTCCCCACCCTAAGGCCAGGTACTTGTAAAATGCTCTGAGTCACGCTTCAGGAGGCATAGTCGCACTTTATTTTTCTTAAAGCACAACGGACGTGGGGGAACGATTTTAAGATCCACATCAAAGTGTAGTTTCTAGTGCATCAAAGTGGACGTGAGATAAGGGCTTAAGAAAACATCTGAGTTTGCGGGAAAGTCAGTTTGCAAACAGGGAAGGCTGCTTTTTTTCCAAAGCTGCTTCGAAATAATCCAGAAGAAACAAAGGAGCTAATGGGGTGGCTGGAGGAGTGGATACATCTACTTCTTCAGACATTATGTTTTTGCTTTTGTCTGGAAATGCTAGCAGTGCACACTAACATGGTTATATCTTTAACATAAACTCTTAAAGGAATCTGAGACTCCTGAAAAGGAGGTTCACATAAGCTTATAAATACAAGAAGAATATAAGCGTGCATGCTTGTTCATCTGTTGTTTTGTTTATCCTGAGGTATCTTAGAAACAGTAAAACCCAGGAGACATACATTTTTTTAGACAGACACTATTGAACTCCCCTCTTAAATAACTGACTGGGTTATATCCTTAGTGAACCTGCTGCCTGGGGTACTATGTGAGTTGTAGTCCTGTAATTAAAACATTGAGATTGCCAAAATAGCAAGAGCCTCAAACACAAAATGGGACAAAATATTACTAAAGTTGAAACTTAAATAATTATCTCCCAGCCGGCCATTGTTGGCTGAGGGATTTTAGCAGCTGAAATTATATAACTGAAAGTGACAAAAAAAACCCTTTATACAACACTGAATAATAAGAATAAATTTGTACACACAATGTGCTAGCTATTATGTGAGTTGAAGTTTGAAGAATGTACACACAGTGACTCTGGGAGCTGTAGTCCTCTTACCTTGGTCCTTTTGTCAGTGGTCACATGATGTATTCACTAGCACAAACTGGGGATTCTCCCTTGAATGGTGTAAGCAGAAAAGGGTATTCTGTAGACCATCTTGGCTGATATTTGTGTTGTTGACATT
This sequence comes from Phrynocephalus versicolor, assembly GCA_023846285.1. NCBI lineage: Eukaryota > Metazoa > Chordata > Lepidosauria > Squamata > Agamidae > Phrynocephalus > Phrynocephalus versicolor. The sequence continues at coordinate 53,034,625 of JAHTLZ010000237.1, forward strand.
CAGGCTGCTTTTCCCTTTCCAAAGCTTAGCATCCCTTTCCCTACTGGCAATACAGGCACAAGATTATGCAGCAATATTAGGCCATTTCCAAGTGTTTTGAATCAACTCAAAAACTATTTGACTAAAATTCCCTGGATTTGGCTAAGAGCAAGAGCTGATACTTCTGTGCTACATTTGGTTCTGATCTCATTTTTAGAATTGCCTTGTAGATGGTTGATTTGCTCTGCTGCACAAAAGAAAATAACTGAACTTTCTTCAAGGGATAATTTATTTTACACCTCCTCCCTCCCTCTATAAGGAATCTAGGCAAAATCACCACACAGAATTATATATTTATGTTTGTGTTTACTAAAAATCTCATTGCCTCTCAGTGTGAGTGATGACTGAAGAAAAATAGCACATACTGGGATAGAGGGGAAAGGATTGATACAAATTAGAGATGGGCACCTTAACAAAAAATGACACACTGTTTTGTTGTTTCATAAGCTTTTGAAATGTTATGAAATGAACCAAAATGGGAAACAGTGTTGCGTTTGAAAATGAAATGTTTCATCACTCTGTAAACTGGCTCCCTTGTAAAAAGCTACCCACTAGGGATGGGCACCAAATGGAAAACTAGAGTTTTGTACTAGCATTACTACTAGCATTTATTTTGTTTTGTTTCATTTTAAACAATTTTTTGTAAAAAAAAATTTGTAACATAACAAAACAATAACAAAATGATGTGTTACTCTATAAAATACGTCTGTGAAGATTCTCAGTCATCCAGGTGCGTTTATCTGGGAGTTGAGTCATGGCTACTGGACTTCTTTTTTGAGAGATAGAAACGTTTCGCTGTTCATCCAAACAGCTTCATCGGTCTATAAAATGGCTCCTCTGTGTCCTAGAGGTACTAAATTTGGTGGGTAGCTTTTTACAAGGAGCCCTGTTACAGAGTAACAAAATGTTTCACTTTCAAAGGGAAAAAGAAGTGTTTCATTTCATTTCGTAATGAAACACTGATTCCTGTTTTGTATCCTGTAATGTTTCAAAAGCTTGCAAAATGATGAAACAGCATGTCATTTTTCATAAGATGCCAGTCTCTACTACCCACCAAATTTGGTGCCTCTAGGACCTAAGGGATCCATTTCATAGAGTAATGTTTCATAGAAACATTGAGAATTGATTCATTATGCTTTCATTTTGTTGTGAATTTTATATAAAAATCCATTTAAAAACAAAATAAAACAAACCGCTAGTAGAAATGAAACGAAACGAAATGAAACTCTATTTTTTTTTTCATTTCGTGCCCATTCCTAATACAAATAGAAATAAAATATAGGAGAGTGTTATTACTGGATAAAACTGGGCAACCATATTGTAAATGGGCTGGAAGTGCATATTTTGTTCACAAGGGAGCATCTTGTGACTTACATAAGCAGACATAAGTTGCATGATCCCATCTTTTCCTGCTAATTTGCAGCAGGACAGGAGCTGCCACATGGAAGGAGAATGAAAGGTGAGTGTTTGACAGACAGGGCAAGCTGAGAAAGCAGAGTTGCACACAAATACAACTCTGGCTGTCAGTCATTAGAGGTTAAAATCAGTTCTTTGTTTCTGCAATAGTCAAATAAAAATGTCCCAGGTTGGGGAGGGTGTCAATCAAACAACATTAGGAAGGAGTACAATGGGAAATTCTCATCCATATTAAAGTGATGGAGAAGTTATGAGTATCTTACTGTATCTTATACAAAAGAATTAAGGGACTTATTTCATTACCAGTTGGGCAAACAATGTAACAATTAATGTTGTGCACATTAATTATACTACCTGCAAATTATTATAGAAATTAATAATGCTTCTTGTGTTCAAATGACAGAAATAAGTGGAGCATTAGGAAGCATCCACTAAAATCAGTAATGAAATCAACAGCCAGGCCTATTATTCAGATCCACAAAAAGGGGTGTGAAGAAACCAGTAGAAAAAAAGTTTAAACATCCCTGTAATTTCTTTTAAAATCTTTAAATTGCTTGAGTTGAGCTCATTGGGAAGGTAGGTCCATGTAGTTGTAAAGAGAAGTCACAAACGCTAGCCACTCTGGACCATGGTCTTGGAAGTGTCTTCTGAGAAGCTTGACGTGTTTGGATTCTTCTGATACACAAGATTGCTTGTACCTGGTGAATTTTTTTTTTGGGGGGGGGGGCAGTTCTAGAGCAGAAACCAACTGATTGGTTTCATCTGATAGGTGGAACAACAAGAGCCCATTCATGAGGGGATGATGGAACATAAGGTCAGATGGAACAACAGGTCAGTTAATCAACTCTTGGCTTCAGTATTGAGTTTCTTCACGGTTTCCTACTTCAGTATGTAAATCATCTTGCTACTTTGCTAAACTCTGCTTATTCCCTGGAACCATGCCACTTGGTAAGTATAAATTAGGTTTAGATAGGTTTTTTTCTTATTTTCATGGAAATGACTTCAAACTACCTGAAGATCTCAAACTGTTTTTGTGTAACCTGATAATGGAATGGTGTCACATTATAATCCTTTTGCTAGAGTCATTAAACCTTTTGCTGAACATATACATCTGACTTAATTTTTTCAATGTAAATAGCATGCTATACCTGTGTCTTCATTCAGATATCTGGAGGGGTTGTAGATGTTAACCCTACAGCCTGAGTGTCCTACGGCCTCAGAGATCTTTTGCATATTTGTTTGAGTTTTCACGTTTTCTGCCTTGCAGGGTTGATTTGTAACCAGGAGCAACAACCTGCTTCTTCTGCTCTCCTTGAAGCACCAAGAACCAAGTGAATCAAAAGGTGTTTGGAGAAGGGTCTCACAGGAACCTTTCCAACTAACCTGGCTGGCAAGCACCCAGAATAAACAGCACAAGAGTTGTGTGACTGAGTGGTAAATGCATCATCTCTGTGATGACCTGGTAATCAATGACACATTGTAGCTTAGATCATCAGAGTGAAAGCACATCGAAATACTGAAAAACACAAGAAATATTTTTACACTATGTTAATGTTTGAATAAGCTGAACAGTTAACCTTGGAGAACATCTTTTGCTCTCAGATCAGATAACTAGGGATTTTAATAGCAATGTGGATATAATAAATCATTGCTCGGTCAGAATCTGCATCTCTTTACAGTTTAATGTATAGTATATTGAAGTCCAACTTCGAAATGTTCACATTTTAGCATTAGAGATGTGGATACCTTCGCTTCTGGGGAACTGGTGTACCTAGAGTTTGGAGTGCCAGATCCTGGGGAAACAGTGGGGGAGGGGAAGAAGGGTCTCTCCTTCTCATGCCCTCTTTGGGGTCTGTTTTCCAGTTAAGGCTCTCTTGTACAAAGCGCACAGCGTATGGATAGTGGCAAGCATGTGATTTTTTTTTTCAAGCATCACCTCCGTAGCACGCTTCCCCCTCCTCCTTTCCCCCGGCTAAGGCTTGGCAATCGTTAGCCTAGGGAAAGAAAGAGAGGGAAGCAGGCAATGGGATTTTTCCCCAATCAGCACCTCTGTGGCATGCTTCCCTCTCCTCCTTTCCCCAGGCTAATGATCGTCAAGCCTTAGTGGGAGTGAGAGGAAGGAGGAGGGGGAGCAATCGACAGAGGTGCTGCTTGAAAAAATAATTGCCTGCTTCCTTCTCCTCCTTTTCCCCAACTAAGGATTGCCAAGCCTTAGTAGGGCAAAAGAAGGACTGCTGGTGGGATGGTGCATGGCTTCCTCCTCCTGCTCCCCCTCCAGTCACCCCCAGATTTCTGTGCTCCCCGGGGCAAATGTGCTCTTCCGCCCCTCCCTAGTTATGCCAGTGTACTGAGGTGTACTTTCTAGCCTATACCAACACCATAATCTTAATATAGATCATGCATGAACTGGCTTCACCAGTAGGCTTCCAGAGAATCATTCAAAGGTTCACAAGAAAAATATACATGAACACAAATGTTTGTTTTTTAAAATTAGAAGGTGTTTGACTGAATGCACTGAATAGTTCTGAACACCAAAATATATTAACCTGATTAACCATTATTTACTTGTGTCACCCTCCTGCTGCCTTGGACCTCTAAGCAATATGCCTATGAAGATTCTCAGTCATCCAGGTGAGTTTACCTGGAAGTTGAGTAATGGCAACTGGACTTCTTTTCTTAAGAGAGTGAAACATTACGCTACTCATCCAAGCAACTTCATCAGTCTGAGCAAAGTAGTGGAGAGTCCTCCAATTTATAGTTCACCTTGATTTCACATCACCCTGGTCTGAATAGGCTCATAAATTGGGCAGTGACCTGAACAGGCTCGTTAGGTGGACAATGCCCTAGGGTGCATGAAAGTCCCACCTATGCAACCTTTCCCAACACCCATTAAGTATGGGTCATTATCTGTGGCCTTGCTGGTGGAGGTGTGATGTCTTTCAGATTTGTCTGGGGATTGATGAAAGGACAGCTTGATAAGTAGCAGACAGATTGTGTCTGACTCCCCCACCTCTGTTGAGAGGGGGGGTTTCAATGCACACATGAATGGCTTCCTTGACCCCTCTCTTGAACCACCGATCTTCTCTGTTTAATATGTGCGCATCTTCATCTTGGAACGAGTGCCCTTTGCCTTTCAAGTGGAGGTGCACTGCTGATTCTGTTGCCCCTCCTGTGTTGGGCCATCCTCCTGTTTAATGTTTAGACCTCTGCACTGGAAAAAACTAAACAATTTTAGTGTATTCTATTTAAATGTTTTTATAGTTTTAAATTGTTCATTGACATTTTAATAATTTAACTGCTTTGTTTATTTTAACTGTATGCCACCTAGAGTAGTGGGCAGCATATAGGATGTATGTATGTATGTATGTATGTATGTATGTATGTATGTATGTATGTATGAATGTATGAATGAATGAATGAATGAATGAATGAATGAATGAATGGCAAGCAAGGGGGAGTTGCTTTTTGTATATGCATGTCCTAGAAATAACTAGGTCAAAGAGGTCCAATTGATGGTTGCTACAGGCTACAAGGGAATAGGGTTGCACACTGTATTGGGAGCAGAGGTGTCTCCATTTTATTTTTCTTGTCCTGAGCTACAGGCTCAAGTTACAGGAAGCCAGGTTATTGTTGAGTATCAAGAAACACTTTCCAACTATGGCAGCAGTACAGCAATGGAAGCAATTATCTTGGGAGGTGTTAAGTGTTCCAGCACTAAAGGCATTCGGGGGAAACTGGACAACCATCTGCAGATCTAATTTGAATTGGAATCCTGCACTGAGGAGGAGGTTGGACTTGGTGGCCTTTTAGGTCTCTTCCAACTCAATTACTCGATGTTTCCATGAGATTGGTTTCCCTGCCTGGAGACCCAAAGGAGCAGCACACTGCCCTGAGACAGCTAGTAATGCCTCGAGAGCTGACAAACATATGAGATTATGCACTGCAATTTCCTATACTGCATTTCAGTTTAAGGCTGGAGAATTTAACTTACATTCCCATTGCTTGCTGGACCATGATTGAGATCAGCCTTATCACACCTCTGAAGGTTTTTTTAAACACTGCAGGGTGTAATTTATAAAGGACCATTATTTCTGTGAACCTAATGTTAAGCTTTCTTGCACAAAGGAAGCGGATTGGCTTTTCCTGCCTTCCAGTGTTATCAAAATAAAAATGCAATACCTTATGGAAAACAGCAGACTATGGGGGTGGGGGGAGAACAGCAACTCATAACTTCCTCCAGACTTTAAAAGAATGGTTTCAGGAACCAGTGAAACTAATATTCCTGCCAAAACAGTCTGTCTCATTTTTGAATGCAGTTATTATCCCAATGTGGAAGAAAAGCACAACAAAGAGACTGTCTTGTGGTGTCTTGTTTGGCCTTCTGCCTCTCTGCCTGAATGCAAGAGCATTTTCCCTATTGAATCTGGCACAAGCTGAAACTGCAATCTGGAACCAAAATGCTGGTAGACATTTAGGACTTTCCCCTCCTCCCTGGCAACTGCTGTGGAAAATGTTTTTTTTTCTCATGAAGAGTTACAGCCAGCAAGCAATAGGTAAAAAAGTACAAACAGATGGAATGTTACTTGAAAACCTGTTTTTGACTGCACTAGATAGATCAACACCAGTAGAAACATTACAGATGAAAAGTTCACTGTACACATGACATTCCATATATAGCTTATGCAAAATGGCCTGTACATTCATTCACAAACAAGGCAAACAGCACATGGCTTTTTTGCATCTTCGCTAAATTCTGTGCCTTATGTTCGGAACATCAACACATTTTTGTCAAATGAATGCAGTGCTGGTTGTTCCCCTCAACTTACGGATGTCTCAAGTCTTTTTACCCAGGCTTTGCATGCAGCCAACTGGAGACCAAAGGTGCCAAAGAGTTCTTTTGTACTTCACTGAGTTTCTTTTTTTCAGGTAATGAGGCACTTAAGCACACAGGCCAAGATCCAATGCACAGCTCACAAAGCAGAAGGGCAGAAGGGTGTTGTTACATGACGGCCAGGTCAACTGGCTCATAGCACTACCCAACTTCTATCTTCAAACTGGCAGGTAATAAGAACTGGTTGATTAAGGAACTGGAGAGCTTCTTCTATTGGGTTGAGAATAGAGATGGGGACAAACCGCTGAAATGGTGGTTCACCCTGATTCATAGTTCATCAATGGTCAAGAGCCACGAGCCACAAATTTTGCTTCTGGCAACTGAAAAACAATTGGTGTGTTGGTACCTTAAAAACAAACAAACAAACAAAACCTCCACCCCCACCCCATTCCCACTCTCCCATTCCAACCTTGTCTGCCATGCAGGATCCATTAGGGTAGCCAGCCCTATTGCCTCCACCATTGTCCCCATCATGGTGATGGCTGCGTGCCAACACTGCTGCTGTAAATGTAGCAGCTACTGCCAGGATCACTGATGGGATTGCCACCAGCGCTGCCGGGAGTGCAAGTGTGACCACCACTAAGATCACCAGTAGGCTCTCAGCCACTACCACCAAGATCTCTGGCAAGATTTTGGCTACCATTGCAGTCGCCACCAGGATCACCAGTGGGATCACAGCTGCCGCCATTGCAGAAGCTGGGGCCATCTCCAGCTGGCCCCAGGCTAGCAAAAATTGAGCCACCCCACCCCTACCACAAAAGCATATTTCCTTGGCTTTCCCAGCCTGGGGCAGGCTAGTGACATCGGCACATGTCCTCGCTTAATCAGGGACACGTGCAGATGTCCCCAGCCAGTCCCAGGCCGTCAAAGCTTTAAAAATAAATAAATTGGGAGATGGTGCTGCAGTGGCAGTCAAGGTAGGTCAGTGCAGTGGGAATGGGGCAGGGGTGTTGTGTTATGTATGTGTGTGTGCACATATTTGTATGAAGGGGCAAATTAAAAAAGTAAATATTCACCCTTCATTTTTCTCGGGTTTTCTGGACCAGCTGAAAATGAAGGGATGAATATTTGACAAATAAGCAATATTTGTTGATACCACTGATTTGTTTTGGTTTTTATATGTGCGCATCTCTAGTTGGGAAATATGCAACCACAGACACAGGCAGGAATTGCAGAAGCCTACTGCCACCAATGGAACCAGCACATGTGAAAGAAGATTTGAAGGTTCTGATTTTTATTTGTCTTTGTGGTAGACATTTTTAAAATTAAATTCCATTAGGTGCTGTCAATGATATGTGATCATAAAATAATACAATTGTTCACATGAAGTAGAATAGTAATTTATTTGATTCAATATACTAATGTGAAGAAGCATAGCTAAGGCCTTGTTGAATAAGACTATAGCCCTCATTAAGCAAATATGACCTACATTAAATAGTAGCAAAGTAGATGCAACAGATGGCTACCAGTGTGATGTAGTGAAAAAGGTGATGGATTAGGTCTCAGGAGGCCTGCATTTGAATCGCTGCTCAACCATGTAAATTCACTGAGGATGGGGAACTGGTAAAATCCCTCCTTAAATATCTCATTTACCTTGAAATACCTATAACAGTTGCAATATGTTGGGTCTAACTTAACAGCACATAAGAACAAGCCACATCAGTTTGTAAGTTAAAGTGTTCATGTAAAAAAAAATTCTGTATTACAGTGGGGAGTAGGCAACGAAACGACAAACGAATTTTGTCTCTAAAATGAAACGAAACGAACAGAAACACCAGAAATTTTGTCATGCCTTTCGTTTTCGTTACGGCAATACAAGTGATTTGCTTTAAATGCTAAAAAATTCACAAAAAATTGAAAGAAATGGTAACGAAACGAACGAAAATGAATTTTTTTTTTGCAAAAATTCCCGGAAAACGGAAATGAACCGAAACGGGCCCCCTAAACGACAAACGAAACACCATTTTTTTGATTCGTGCCCATCTCTAGTGGGGAGTATGTGCCAAAGTTTCCATTATAATGAGGAGCCCATTTATACAGTAAGTTTACACCCCCCCAATGGTTTCCTGTTAATAAGCAATTAATAGCTGAGAGACTGCACACAGTACATTCGAGTAAGCCATGCATCAAATACAATAATCACCAACAGATATCTTAAAACTATGAGTCTTTTTTTAAAATTACTGTATAGAGTTTCATAGTCAGACTCCAAATGATGTGCAAAATGAGTTCCTTGCACAAATGGCCCTGGGAGTGAGAACAGTGCCAGTAAGTGAATTTATAGCTCAACTGTTCTGACTTTCAATGAGGACCAGGAAGCTTTGCACACTCTATATATCTTATGAAATGCTGCATCGGCAAGGAGTTGTTGTAAGGCTAAATTTAATGTCAGGGAATTTGCCGCTGTAAAACACAGTTTATTCTGTTACCACAAACCATAATGGAATTATGGACTAGTATTAAAAGATTTTTGCCTTCGTCTCTCAAGAAAAAAATAGCTGGCTACTGGAGAGCCTGGTGATGCAGAATCACTGCCAGTAAGAGCTACAGGAACGGTGCAGGCTGCTTCGTAGGCAGCTGCCAAGAGAGCCACGGGGAGCAGCCCCTCCTGGAGGGGTGGCTGTCTGTTCAGAGAGGACCAGAAGTCATGTCAACCTGGAATGAGCTCTGACTGCTGCCCTGAATGTCCAGATTCAAAACACCTGGACAGGATTTCAGTCCTGACTTGCAGAGGTTTCTCAGGGTGACCCTGCAGGAATATTGCAGCTACTCCCGTTACTTGGCTCCAGGGTAGCAGCCCCAGTGAGGCAAGGGTCTCAGGACGGGGAGTTAGGAAGGGAGGGGAGACGAGCAGAGAACAGCAATAATATTGCACAGAGAGGGAGAGTCAGAGGCAACAGCAGATGATGTGGTCTGCAGCTAAATTAAGGAGAAGACGAATCAACATCAAGTGTAGGGAATGCCTATGTACAGTAATAGGCTGGGCAAGTCTGCTCCATGCAGTGTGAGCATCTTATAAATCCCCTAACCTAAACTAATTGACCTAACAGATGAATAAAACACTATCTGAAAAAGAATTAGAAGAATTAGTTTGGAATATGGCATAACAGTCTTAATGTCCTTTAAATACTAAGATCTAAAAGCCAGATCACATGTATAGTTAGAACAGCTACAGTTAATATGTACAGTTCTTGTCTTCATTTGTATTTCTATGGCTGTATGTTGGCTAGTTTTTACCTGCATCAAAAATGTACATAGATAACACTGCATTGCATATTTTTTCCTTAACCTCTCCATACTATAATATTTCTGTATGCTCAAAACAGTCTTGTCTTAACTGTATTGTGCATTTATTTATTTATTTATTTATTTGTTTGTTTGTTTATTCTTGAGAATTTTTTACCTCGCCATTCTCCTTGGAAAGGACCCAAGGCGGCTTACAGTAATGACAGTACAATAGAGACAGTTGCAGTCTTCATACCAGACATATTAACACAGATGTATATGACTGGAGTGAAAACCACAAATTATAAACCTACATTTGGTGCTTTACAATATATTTCAGCACATTAATAAATGCAACAGGAATGACAAAGATCTGTCAGATGACTGATTTGTGCTTTGCTCTTCACTGCTCTTCCTATACTTCTGGTTTTTAATGCAGTGTGTGTTTTGAACTGCAAGGATTTGTACCGACATCCAGAACATGTATTGCAAGTCAGGCATGATTTTCACACTGGGAAATTCCACATAATTAAATCACTAACACAGCCTCCTGGGCTATAGTATACATAGTACAATGGTTAATTCAGCCCAGTTAATAACAGGAACTGTTGCATATTAAATAGAATTTTTCCTGATAGTTCAAGATGCAATAGCAATTATTTCGTTCCTTTTCCTCCTCCACCCCTTCCCGTTTCCTTTGCTTAAGTACTAACTATGTAAACATAGGCATTTGCTCTATGGCAGATATCGTTCTACAACAGCAAATTATAAACAATTATCTAGAGGCCATCATGAACTGCTTCTACAGCAGTATTCCCAGCCCACCCCCGCAAACGGGAATGAAGGGCATTCTCAAGACAAAAGGTATTTCCCCTTCAGTGCAGCAGAAAACTCATCTTTCATTCTGTCAGTGTGCAGAGGCAGGGAAATCCTTCACAAAGGAACATTTGCCTGCAAGAACTCCTTGCAAACACTCCCCTGACACTGACACCCACGCCAAGGAGCTTCACGTATCTTACTCTCCCCCGCTTCCCCCCTTTTTTTACTGTTCCTGCGGCAGCCGGCTGGCAGAGAACAAAGCCAGAAATTAAAATCCAACAGTAGTTACCTGTGAACACTGAACATATCAAATTCCATATCGCCACCACCTATTCTTCAAAAAAAGGGGAATCAGGTTTTATTGCAGCAATCCAAGTTCATGGTGTATAACTGCACCATTATGAAAATGAGAGCATTCACACTCTCAATTAAGCATCTGAGGTTTAGTATTTCTTCTGGACCTTCAAAGCTGAAGAAGGGGATTTTAGAAGATTAAAATATAATTGAAACCTGTTATCTCTTTCATATTTCTCAGTAGAAATTTTCTCTTTCATATTTCTCAGTAGAACAGCACCATTCTTCTTTGCTCTGTACTCAACAGCTAGTATAGAATGTGAATAACTAAAAGGAGCAGGCAGGGGCCTCAAATAATATTTATTCACTGCATATAAAGAGGAAAGGCACCTAAAAGTCATGTTGAGGTCTCTGTTGTATTTATCAGCATCTGAAGTGTCTTTGTCCCTGCCTGGGGTCATTGCACACTCTAGAATGGAATCCCTTCTCCCATGTAGATCCTATATGTATAGGAGCTAGCTGTGGACATTTCCAGACCTGTCAAGTGTCCCGTTTTAGCCCGGACACTCACGGAGTAAGCACTCTGCTGGTGTCCCTTATTTGTTATTGTCCCGGAATTCTACTGGATTCTGCCTAGGCAAGGGGGGGGGGCTCACTGACCACTATGCTGGGAAGGGCGAGGCACTCTGTGGCCAGTGCCCATGAACCAATTGGGTTCTGTCAATGCTGGTGGGGGGCACGTCCTGGGGGGCACTGCAATGGTGCCTGTGGATGCAGCTCCAGTGCAACCTGCCTAGCCCCGATCATCAGGTGAGAGGCTCCCTTTAATTTGGGACTCACTCTCTCTCTCTCTCTCTCTCTCTCTCTCTCTCCCCCTCTGTTTTTCCCCACTGGGGGTGGGGTGGGGGTTTCACTACAGCTGGGCACTGGGCAGAGGGGGGGATTGGTGCGCTCTGCCAAAGATCTTTTTTTTCCCAGACAAGTTTTTCCTCAGTTACTGGCTGTCAGAGCTAGGTTTTAATATGGATTGTTGTGCCTTAGTCCTTTGCATTGTTGTTGTTGTTGTTGTCATTGTTGTTGCTGCTGCTGCTGCTGCTTTTGTTTGCTGTTTTAGCTTTAAACATTGTCTATAATGATGAAAGCTGTCTTTGGTCCTTTCTAAGGAAAAAGGCATGGCAAACATATAAATAAATAAATAAAAATGTGCCACATCTCACATTTCCAGCTTGCATTTCCATTTGCTAGAGGCGTACTCTGAAGTATCTTTTCCTAAAATTCATTTCATTTCTTCTCATAATTTCTTTCACATAATTTCTTCTTTAACAGCACTATCCTAGGCTTATATATTTAGACATCAGTCTTACTGAGTTCACTGGCACTTATTCTTGAATAAGAAAGCGTAGAATCATATATATTATATGGTTGGAGCTGCATGGCTCAGCTCCACAGAGCCTGCAGGAATTATGAGAAGAATGTCACAATGTTTTACAAATGTCATGTCGCTTTAAATCCTAGATTCTGGGCTTTTCCAGATATCACAGCTCCCTAGACTAAAATTTTTAAAAAATCAAAATTGGTTTCATATCATATTTATCTCAGTCACTCAGACACAGTACTCTTTGCTGTGATTTATATGCCTATTCTACTTGTTTTCTTTGCAAACCCTCCCTCAAGTGTCATCTGCCTAATCTTTCTCTCCACAATATTTCAGTTTTCACAAGAACATGTAGATGTAGAGTTTTAGATAGATAGATAGATAGATAGATAGATAGATAGATAGATAGATAGATAGATAGATAGATAGATAGATAGATAGATAGATAGATAGATAGATAGAAAGAAAGAAAGAAAGAAAAACAGCATACCTCATGAATAAGCTAAACCAGGAACAACATTATAACCTCAACATAACAGAACTCTTGCATAAAAAACAGATCTAAATATCAACAGTAATTGAACCACTAAATGAAAAAGCTTTTATCTGGCACTGGAACTACAAAGCTGGATGGGCCTTTCCGGTTGAGTGCACTGGCCAGTGGTCCATTAGGGCAAATCGGGACACTACTGCAGATTGGGACATCACTGCAGTTCTGCTTGCACTCTGTCAACCCATCCCTGCTTGCCATCTTACTAGAGTCCTGCTTATGGCTTTCTCCTGTTAAACCTGTGTGGAAGGAGAGGAGAAGGCTGAAGCAACAGCACATGTCTCTCAGCGGTGTCTCCACCCACCCCTGGCTGTTGTGACTTTTCTTTCACCAAATGGGTGCCAGCTACCTCCGGTAGGCTGGAAGACAACGGACAAGGCAAACATTCAGAAAGAACTGTTCTCATGCAGTGGGCCAGTACTGTGGCACAATGAAAAAAGTACTTGAATCTGGTCATCTTGACCTTAAGGTTAGGCTATAGAAAATACAAGTAGCCGTGCATCCCTACCTTAGGCCGTGGTCACACCTGGGTTTCGATCCTGATCTTCTGAAGGTCCGGCTTTTCTTCTTCATCCCATTACGTGATTGAATAAGTGGGACAGGAGTTCAGCTGTTTTTTTATTTTATTTTAAAGTGCAGTTCAGCCCCCTTGGCCAGTAGGTGGTGCTAGCATTTGTAAAAAACTGACCACTTGGCTGGGGGAAAGGAAAACTTGTAGGACCGGATAGAGCTTCCTGTTTCTCCAAAGGTGAAAAGCAATTAAAAAAACATAGCCCATCGGCCCCAGGAACAGCTGGTCAGTGCTATGAAAAAAGAAAGAAAAAGAAACCCGGATCACCTGCGTGGTCCCACGGCATCTGCCTCCTTAAAAGCTGGATTTTCTAAGCGAGGCAAAAATTTCCCTACTTCTTCGGTGAGTCACAGAAACCTTGCTTCAAGGGGCATTACTGGGTTTTCTTTTTTCTTTTTTTTCAAAAAGCCCGGTGGCCGTTGGGACGGCAGTTTTAGACACGGGTTATCTGGTAATTTAAACTGCTTTTAAAAGGACGTGGGGCCGGGGCCAAAGAGTCCTCCCCATCCCCATACATGGTTACAAACAAGACACAAAACAACCTTGCTGTCTCTGCAGCAGAGATCTTAGAATCTGAATGGTACTTGCTGCAGAACAACTGGTATGATCACCACATCGAACTCCCTGTAAGGAAGGAGGAATTTGCAGAGGGGGAAGTAGGGGGGACATGGAGCATGTCGCGTGCCAGGCTGACCCTAATGCCGCTGTCCCCATCACTGCCCTTGCCCCCGCCCCCTGCCGACCGTCCTCCATTGACCCTAATGCCGCCGTCCCCATTGCCGCCCCCACCTCCACTGAGCCCCCGTCATTACCCATTACCATTGCCATCCCTGCCCCCCGCCACTGCTGCCAATGACCCTGAGCCTTCTGCCCTGTCACCCTGCTACCTTCGCCCCCCCGGCCCCCACTGCCGCCGATCCTGACCCCCCAGCACCACTGCCATCTCCATCACCGAGTTTGGGCACTCGGTGTCAAAAAGGTTCGCCATCCCTGATCTATAGAAACAGAAATTGTAGAGTAAAATAGTAGAGTATTTATAAGTGCAGAGAATTAAAAGAGATATTGCTCCAAAACAACGTTTGTCAGTGAATTGGAAGCTCCCCAAAGAGCACAGTTTTGTGTCTACTCAGAAATCTTATTATTCCAGGACCTTAAGGGCTTTTTCTTTTCTTTTCTTTTCTTTTCTGTTCCTTTCTTTTTCTTCTGAGCCAAAAGGAAAACAAATGTAAAAGGGTTCAAAGAATATAATGAGATGATTAAGCAAAAAAAAAAAATCCAATTTCAGAATATGTAGACAACATGAATATGGAAACATATACACATTAAAAGCATCTGAATTTTCAGGCTGAAAATACTGTATAGCAATGAATGTAAGTGAAGGCACACAGCTTAAACGTTTTAAGAGCAAAATCCTCCCCCTCAATATCAAACTAAGCTGCCACTATCATCCCAATGTCACAGTGCGAACCCTGCGTCTCAACATCTGTTCTCTGTGCTGAAACAGGAAAGACCAACAGCTTTGCAATTAGGAGGAATTCCTGCAGATGATAAAATATGATCACTGTCACAGCATAATCTTCACAGCCGCCACATTTGGACAATCAACATGTAGTTGATTTCTGTTTTCTTCTCATGGCCAATACAAAACACATACAAGCTTATCCAACTTTCCCTCCAACTTGTTTGAGGGAAATATAATCACACATTCTTTACTCTTTAAATCAGCACCATGACTAAATGCAAAGCTCTCTCTCCCTTCTGGTTTTGGTTTGCAAATAAAGCTCCCACAGTCTGCTTCTGTTGGGGTGTTATTTGCAACCTTGCACACTATCTGTGGTTTGTGTGAATGGGAGGTACTTTTCTAGTTAGGATGGTTGTCTACCTATCAAGAACTAACCAATCTTTCCTTCTAGTCTTTGAATTCAGAGACTTTTGAATTCTGAGGAGTGCTCTTCTCCCTCTCTTTTCTCGGCTTGAATCAGTTGTTTACTTGCTGCTGATTTGTTGAATAAATAAATGTTTCTATTATTTCTGCTACAAATGTCTCAGAGCAGATTATTGAGATTTTAAGTGCCAGTTAAAGAGAAAGGAGTGGACTCTGGGGAACTTGTAGTTATTCTCCTCTGTGAACTCCATATGTCTACTGCAGAGCAAAAAGAATTTTACCAGAAATGCAATACTCTGCAACAGCTTCCATCTGCAATTTTCTTTTGTTTTCTCTTGAAATCTGTAAAACTACATTTGCAGTCAGTTTAAATTACTGCTCCTTTAGGCATCTTGTAGCCATTATTAAAGCAAGTTGCAGAGTACTCAGCCGCCATGCATATTGGTCTCATAGCAACATATCTTTTATAGTTTATCAAGCAAAATGAACAAATTTGTCTAGTCTGTGCAGAACTGTTAAGGTAATTGTGCCTCCAAATGAAAACTTTTATCATAACCTTTCTTCTGTTTATTGAGAAGAATACCCACTCGAGATGGGCACAAAATGAAAAATGAAACACTGTTTCATCATTTTGTTACATAACAAATTACTTCAAGTACATATTTTGTACTCGAAAATAGCGATTGTGGCTGTGTTTTGGCATGGAAATGACAGGGTAGCTTCCTCAACCTCTTCCCTGTAATCCCCCGAAATTTTGAAAGGTTTGGGTTTAAAGGGGCCGAGTTATTAAGCTCCACGGGGCGGGGGGGGGTTCCTCAGCTAATGGCAAGAGTGTGCACGGCATGTGCCAGCAATACAGAGGTTAATTTAAGCAGCTTAACTCCTATATTGTTGGTGCATGCCATACACACTCTTGCAATTAGCTATGGGGACTCCCTTTGGAGCTTAATAATTCGGTCGCCTGAGGGACATTATGATGGCCATGTGTTCCCAAAACAGTAACAATAGGTTTTCCTACATTGCCTTGCATATTGTTTTATTCTGGTATTTGAGCAATATAAGTGGCACCAATTGTGGTGCTAAGTGCCTCTGGCTGTCCTCCCAACTTTATGGTCCCAGTAATTACCTGCGGAAAGAATAGTTGGCCTCACTGTTGACGAGGCTGTATTTAGCCTTTCACCTCATTACATACCTCATGTTTTCTCTTAAATTATTCCATTTAGAGAAAGATTTTCAAATAACTGGATTAAAACTAAATATTTAAAATAGTAACCAGTGGCTAAAATCCTGTTTACATAAGTTTCATGGCACAGTTCTGATGATACAATTACCAAGTGCAACATTTTGGAAATGAAACCTTTCTTCCCCCTGCCCTGAGACCCTGATGGGTCCCTAGTAACCACTTTTATGAATGGGAACCCAATGATAATGTAGGCTGGATGGAAGAAGTATTTAATTACCATATTTTTGCTCCATAAGACACACCTAGTTTTTTAGAGATATGTGTGTGTAAAAATAAATATTCACACATACATACTGAGACCTCTGGACCCGGCAGCAGCCGCTGTAGAAGCTCCCAGTATACTCAGTGTCCCACTCCCTAGTCCTACTGAATTCTCAACATTCACCAAAACAGTAGTCCCTTGTTTATCGCGGGGGTTCGGTTTCCAAACCACCCGTGATAATGGAAAATCTGCAGTATGCAGATACCTCGCCTTTCCCCTACTTTTGAGGGTTTGACTTTTTGCCACCCACCTCTTGCTCCTGCAGGGTGCCCAGCGGGGAGACGGAGCCATTGGAGTAGCCACCTGAAAGCCGAATGACTTCTCCCTTGCTCTTTACTCGATGCTGATGAAGGGAAGCAAGTGGGCTTGGGCTACCAAGGAGAGGATTCTTGAATGGCTGTGCACTGTCTTCCCTCCAGTGGTGTGGAGGGGGGAAGGTGCCCCTTCAATCTTTGTTGGGACCCCAAAATATGTGAAGCAAAGTTGAGCATCCAAGAGAGCGCTAGTGGAGCATGCTGAGGGAAAGTTTCCTCTGCGCTCTCCTTTGCCTTGCATATTTTGGGATCCCAGCAAGGAATGAAGGGGCAATTTGCCCCCCACCCACCCACCCACCAGCCCGCTTGCTTTTTTTCATCATGACTGAGTTCAAGGAGAGGGAGAAGTCATTTGGTTTTCAGGCTGCTGCTCCAAGTGCCTCCTTCTCTCCAAACCCCCAAAGCCCCGCTCCTCCAGGGCACCCAGCACCACAGGGGAAATGCTGGTATTGGGGCATTTGAGGGGAAGTTGCCCCTTCAGTCCTCGCTGGGACCCCAAAATATGCAAGGCAAAGTCAAGCATCCAAGCTAGCGCAAGTGGAGCATGCTGAGGGGTCTCCTCTGCGCTCTCCTTTGCCTGGCATATTTTGGGGTCCCACGAGCTTGGCACATGAGGTAGATCTCAGGTTGTATTCACTCTATAAGATGCACAGACATTTCCCCCTACTTTTGAGGGGGGAAGTGCTTCTTATAGAGCGAAGAATACAGTGTTCAAAATGGCAGCGATAGTTGAGTCACCCCAGCAGTGGTGATTTTCGGGAATGCAAGACTTACCCTTTCCATCTTGAAGTTCTGACCACTTCCTCAAAAATGAAAGCCATTATTCTAGACCCACTGAAGTCTCAAGAAAGGAGGAGGAACTGAATAATTTCCAAACAGTTGCCTGGCTGATGATGTCATCAGTCTTGTGCCACAGAAGGCACACAAACAGGATGTTGTTATAGCAAAGTTCACTATTTTAGTAAAAGGCAAAAGATTTATATGATATGAAAAGAAACCAAAGTTCACAATTTTGATCAAGGAGACCCAGATTCCAAAACTTGTTTAGGTTATGGGTTGCCAGTCACTATCAACCTACCTCACAAGGCTATTGTGAAGATAAAGTACAAGGACATGTGCTGCCCTGAGCTCTTTGGATACACAGAAGGGAAATGTAACTAAGGAAATAAATTTGACATCCATTTTTAGTCCCCACCCTTTTGTCGTTTTCATCTCAATTTTCTTCTGCCCATCTTCAAAACTGGGTCAATAGTTTTAGTGCTTTAGATAGCTTCATTGCTTCCACGTGTATCCCTGTCTTCACCTTCTCCTTGAATTTTGTCTCTATTCTTATGACACTAGTATTAGAAGTAATGTTCCTGAACTTTTAATTACTGGTGTCAGTGTTGATATTGTCTGTTTTCCAGATTTCGCAAGACATCCATTTGCAATATCTAATGAATTAAAAAGCCTTCTCATAACCAATGGGCCGTAGGCATAATACTAACTCATATTCATTGCATATTTGGCATAATTTGTAGAAGGCTTGAAAATGATCCAAGTATTATGATTACTTATAAAACTGATTGCTTGTAAAATATGCTTGTTCCCTTGAGTGACTGAAATCAAGTGTTGTTTCAAATCCACCCAGGCATTTTTTGTTTAATTTGATAGGCAGATTTATCAAGTATATAAAGGCATATATGATTGTCTTTTAATGCTGTAAGATGTCCCTCAATTCCCTGTTCCCAAACTTGAATATGCCTCAATTGTACTGGACTGTATATTGTCCCTCATTACTGTAAGCCGCTTTGGGTCCTTTTCCAAGAAGAAAGGTGGGGTAAAAATACTTTAAATAAATAAATAAATGTTACAGTGATAAATACTGTTTGGGCTCCCTAAGTAATCGAGGCTAGAGACCAGGTGGGTACTTGCCTTGAGCCCCAGACAATTCTGTGCTCTTGAGAAACTACAGCCTGCAGAAAGATATGTGGTTCTGATTTCAGCAGTTCTGTTTGTTTGTTTGTTTCTTCCCTAACTCTCTTCTGCATCATCTTTTTCAAATACAAGATGAATCATACTTGGGCATGATTCTTAAATGGTGATATAGTTGATGAACAACCCTGTTCAGATGGAGGCCACCGCCATGTGGCTTTCCCTGATTCTCATGCTATCCCATCTGATTTTGGGATATTATTTGTCATTTTGGGATATTATTTGTCATCTGCAAGGGAACCATCCGGCCCTTGCATGGCCCTCAGAAAGTTTTTTTCTTTTTAAAACTCCACTATAATTTATTCCTCATTTATTAGACTGATTACGCTACCCTTCAGGAAACAAAGCTTTCAAGGAACTCATGACAGACAATATTAAAACGAACAATACATCAAAGTCCTTCCCACATGCATTTGACAGTAATAGCCATGTGAGAGGAAAGGAGGAGACTGAGGTGATAATTGCTTCCCTCCCTTTCACACAAAAACAAAGGTCTCTTCTCAACCTGATGTCACAAAGAAACTGATACCCAATTAGTACTGTATTATTTTTTTAAAATGTAGTATCATAAACAAAATAAAACAGAAAATATGCCAGCATCTTCATGGCAGACTTAGAACAGCTCTTTCTTAGCAGTGGTGTAGTGTGGGAGGTTCCAGGGGGGGCAATCTGCACTTGTTACAATATTTCTAGGGAAAGCAATCCACCCTCCCTCCTGCCCGCCCACCCGTCCAGGTCAGCGGCAGGTGTCTCCTGGGTGCCCTCTGCTTGCCTGCTTCCTCCCTTTCTTTCCTTGCTGGCTCATTCATGGCTCAGGAGCCCATCCCCAAGAGCACTATCTGGGGCAGCCAACAGGGGCAACAGCGGCCCTGGGCCAATGGGCCCTGCTGCCTGCCCAGGATTGGTCCTGCACCAGCAAGCTGCACCCAGTTTGGGCCGATGCTCCCAGTGCCCAAGTCAGGGCAGCTGCTGGTGCCACCGAGTGCACCTGCTCGTCCAGGAAGTGGCTAACAGGTGGGTGAGGCACAAATGAGGTCAGGCTGTGGTAAGAAGGGTGTTTGACTCAACTCGTGTAGGGGCTCACCATCCAAACCCCTTTCAAATCGTTATCTATAATAGTTAGTCTTTAAGGTGCCACATATTTTTGTCTTTTGTCTTGTTTAGTTTTAATTTTCACCAGGAATTCTTGCACAGACTAACATGGCTACCTCTCAGAAATCTACCTCAAGGATATTTATCATTTATCAGTAACATCTTAATTATTTGGACCCACCGGGGGGGGGGGGGGACTAATGAGATTTCATCAAGGCTTCAGTAAGTTCCAACCCAACATAGACCTCAGCATATATGTGTGTTGTGTTGTTACAGTCGTGACCGACTCTTCGTGACTCCACGTCCATGGAGTTTTCTTGGCAGGAATACTGGAGTGGTTTGCCAGTTCCTACTCCAGGCACCTACAGCATCTGGTGGTCTCCCATCCAAGTACTAACCAGGGCCGACCGTGCTTAGCTTCCGAAATCAGGTGAGATTGGATGTGCTTAGGGCATCTAGGCACTACCTCAGCATATAGACCATCCCAAAGAACAGATTAACTTCCTAGGTGCCACAATTCAACTATGCAGTAGACAGAAAAACACCACTTTATATTGAAACCTGCAGACAGACAGACATATGTACATTTCAGCTCTCACCCTGAACATTTAAAAACATTGTGTATAGCCAAGCTTTATGATATAATTGCATCTTCTCAGAACCATTTAAAAGAATATCCCAACTAGAAGAGCTGAAGGAGACATTCCTCAGACTCAAAAGCCCACCCAATATAATAGCACAACAAATCAACCGAGCCAAACAGATTCCCAGAAGAATTTAAAATGCTCCACTGCCTTTTATATTGGGCAAGCAGAACAAACTCTATGGGGGAGAGTAAATGGGCACAAAATGGGCACCAGAAATAAAAACACCTGGAAACCCATTTAGGGGGAAATGGGGTCATCCTAGACCTAGATAGTCTTTCTCTGACCTCAGAGTTGCAGTCTTGAACAAAGAAACTTCAAGGACATTGAAAGGATGGCATTGAGTAGGAAGTTCAACATACTCTCTGTCTTTCCAGTTAGACATTAATTGCCACCATTGTGATGGAATCAATCACCATCAGATCTTCTTCACCCAAGATCTACACACCCTATTATTCTTCGCCCTGAGGCTCCCTCCCTGCCAAAAGTTTTAAACTCTTCCCAAGAGAACATCCATTCCATTTATGGGAGAAAGTGTATTGGGAGACCAAAAATTACTGTGAAGAATAAAGCTTGGTTAATCTTAAAGGTACTACCAGACTTTTGGTTTCTTGTGTGTTAACAGCCGAATATGACAACTGGCTTATTCCCTCCAGAAAAAGGATATTCAAAAACCTCAGTAGGGTCACTGCCAGAGGGTGAAGGGACTACAGACAGGTGATATAGCTCTCCTTGCTTGGTAATTTCTGATTCTCCTTTAGGGAAAGATTATGGTTGTCTATTAAACATTTTTAGCCTTTGTTCCTGCTTTCAGAACATTTATTTACTTGCTTGGTTGGTTGTTTTTGTTCTGCATTTTTATTGTTTTATTCTGTTGAAAGCCATCTTCTGCTACAGAAAGAGGTGTTTAAAACCAACAAAAATAGGTTGCATAGAATTACACTAAGATTCTGCAGGACAGCTAAGCAATGTTGCATAAAGAGGCTTGTGCATTTATCACTAAAAATGAGATGCCACTTGGCACTGGTACCTATTCAAGATTATTACCACCTTCTGACTCTTCAGTTTTATTACACTATAAACATATCCCCATTTTCTATGCCAAACCAATGAGTAAATGAAGAATTAATATACAGTACCTGTTGGGGAAAAATAAAAAATAACAATATAATGCTTATAACTCTGTGCCAGAGCAAGCCCCATGGGTACATATTTCTGACATGCCTGAATAGCAGCAAATGTTTAATAAAGCCAGAAATAATAAAGCTGGTCATTTTCTAGTCAATAAGATGAGTAGAAAAAATAGGAACTGGTCTGGAGTAATGAAGCTTAGGGTCCTTTTTTTTGGCCAGAGGAAGGACGTGCGAGAGTATCCTGTCTTTTCTCCAGATCTTCCAAATGGTCAAAAACTAAATGATAATGTCAATTTGGTTTTAGAAAGTGTGCTCCTTCAAGCAGTGTTTGTCATAGCACATAATTTTCTTCAACTACTTATCTTGCATTTTGTACTTATCTTGCAATGATGAGTTGCTTTTGTAACTCATCATTGGAAGGTAGATCTTCTTTCTAGCATTTTCTTGTGGGTGTGGGGTCTGCTGTTCAGATTCTGAAATGCCACTATGCCTGATTGACCGCATCTTCAGGGTGCAGGCTGATGATTCCCATGTCCTTGCTGACAGTGTCCTGCGATCTCTGTTTTGGTCATCCACATGACAACAGGCACTGATTTTCAGGTGACAAGTAGTTTTGGCAAGGGTGGAAGATGCTCTTCTAAGGACATGTCCATACCAGCGAAGCCGGCTTGCTCTAATCATCTCTGTAGCTGATATTTCATACTTAGTTGCTGTCAGATAGTATTGTTTATGATATGGTCAAATAGGAAGATACCAAATTTCTAGCAAAACATTTATTTATTTATTTATTTATTTATTTATTTATTTATTTATTCATTCATTTATTCATTCATTCATTCACAAAAAAAAATAGCACCCCATTACCAAGAGGTCTCTGGGTGGAATATGCATTTCCATGGCATGGAGGTGGCTCTCTGTGACCATTGTTCCTGCCCGGTACTCTGTGCTATGCATTGAAACAGGGTGAGATGGATTATCTTTTGCAGAGCACATTGGTGAGTTCTTGCCAACACAACCAGGCCACATTCACCCTTGCTCGCATGTTGCAACTGATGCAACCATAACCTAGGAGCCAAGGTACCAGAAGATAGCTGCCTTCTTTAAGTTTTGTCCATTTATTAGTTTGCATGTCAGGGAACTGAGGCATTATTCTCTTAGCAAATTTATTCAGGCGGATTATGCATTCACCTGAATGTCCAGTTTGGCCAAAAGTGAGTCTTTTTTCTGCTCTGGGCAGCGAGGGCAAAGACAGAATCATATTTGGTGTAGCCTATGCCTTGTTTAAAAGGGGGGCATGGTGGCTCAGCGGGCTAGAGTGCTGAAACTGTCAGCTGCCAAGTCAGCAGCTCAGTGGTTGGAATCCCAGGTGCCATGCAGCAGAGTGAGCTTCCGCTGTTAACCCCAACTCCTGCCAACCTAGTAGTTCAAAAGCATGTAAATGCAAATAGATAAATAGGTATCACCATAAAAATCGGGATTCGGGAAGGTAAACTTTTTTCTCTGCATAGAAATGAGTTTAGCCATGCCAACCACAGGGGGGGACCTTTACCTTTACCTTATGCCTTATTTGACCCCGCCATTCCATTTACTGGGATTTAAGCTTGAAACAATCAAGAATCCCTGTTTCAAGTTTCAATTACATCCTTAATTTGGATTTAATCCAAATGACTTTCATTTTTTCATGCATTTAGATTATGTAAACTTAATTTTTCCCATCTAAGTATGAAGAAAATTATGCATTTTGGTAGGGGGAGGGGTCCAGAAAAGGAGCTCCACCGGAAATGTGACCTCCACCAGTAACAGTAGACTGTGTTGAAGATGAAGAGCTACCCTGGCAGTAATAAGCTTGAAATGGTTTGAATTTTTCAATAAAACTCTTCAGTATTATTTTTATAAGTTATATACCATAGTTTCTTCCATTAGGTTTGTCATGACACTTCATGGCATACATCACTTTATTTCCTGAGATTGCTGATATTAATAATCTGATTTTTCAGACTGAAAAATGCACAGCACTTTACACTTTTTTCTGCCTAACTCCTCTATCATCCAACCCTTTGCCTCCTTACATTCTTTTTTCATTATTTGTTATTAGTAGTATTATAATTTTCAGGAGGATCTGGAAATGTGCATTTTGAAAAAGAAAAAACAAAATGAGTGTAACAAAGTAGAAAAGATACAGGATCTATGTCATATTCCACATATAATCTTAAAATCGAGGTCATTGTCCTATATCTAGTCTCAGCTAAAGAACAGACCCACTGAACATATTGCTGCATGGTTAGCTAACACTTATGTAAATCCCATTGAGAGGTGAGTCTGTTTTTAGTTAGGACTACCAATAGTATTTGCGTTTATGTGTCATCATCAAGGTGAAACTGACTTGCTATATGCCATGAAGTGGAATGATCCTATGAATGAGCGATCTCCAGAATGTCCTGCCTCAATAGTCGAGCTCAACTCTTGCAAACTCAAGCCATCTTGTATTTGGTCTTCCTCTTTTCTGGCCTCTCCCAGCATTATTCTCTTTTCCAGAGAATTTTGCTTTCTCAAAAGTAAGAAAGCCTCAGTTTCAAGATGTTTGCCTCCAAAGACAATTCAGGCTTTATTTGATCTACAGTCCTTTGTCATTGGCAATCCAAGCTTAGAATTCTGGGAGTTGTGGTCCAAAACATCAGGAGGGCCGAAGTTTGGACATGCCTGTCGTACAGCCACATGGAGATTAAGGGAGGGGTGAGATGTACGTGTCCCATGTTCCTTTGTTTAGAGAAGTGGGGTGATAAAATTTCAGATAAAACTCTCCCACTTCTTGCTGCTTTTAAGATCACCATCTGGCAAGTACAATCCGCCATGAACTGAACATCCAAGACTAGCCTCCTGGCAAAGAACATCTCCTGCCATGCCTGAACTTTTAAAACCTGCTTTGAAAAAGAGTGTTTGTGTACTCGAAAGCTTGCAAAGTTCTTTTTTTATTTTCACCAGTAGCTGATAAAGGTATCACCTACAGTGTCATCTTTTGTTTGTTTGTTTGTTTGTTTGTTTGTTTGTTTGTTTGTTTGTTTGTTTGTTTGTTTGTTTGTTTGTTTGTTTGTTTGTTTACTGATCCAGCTACATGGCTCACCACTTGTTGTACTTCAAGAAGAATAAGAGAGAACCATGACTGGGGAAAACAACACTATCTGAATTGTTGCACGGAATATATTATCATTTGTAAGTTAACACTGTTTTGCTCAAAAAAGAGATTGGAATTGGTTTTAGCTTAAACAATTTAATATTAGTCCCCTCCCTCTCAAATAAATGCTTTGGGCATTCAAGTGTGAGCGGTCATACCACAATCAGCGTTGATGTTGCCAATTGCAGAGTCAGAGATGAGTGCCACAATGATATTGGATTTTTACAAAGCAACACTTGACAGGAATGCAAAACAATGTGAGGAGTCCCGGGGAATGTCAATTAGGATTGACTGTTGAGAAACTGCATTCCGAAAAAGTGGCAGGTGGGCAAAAAACTATTTAGCTCTTCAGGCCCAAGAACCCCTGTCACTGCCGTGAAAAGTAGGTAGTGAATGCTAACAGGAAATTCTTCAGTTGGGGAATGGCACTATACAGAGTGGGATATGTGATGCAGAGCCCCTAGCCAAAGGTGGCACTCAGAGCCCTTTCTGTGGGCACCCGACATCACCCCTTCATAGCCACCTGTATACAGGTTAAATTAATGTATTGGCACTTTGCAAAAAAAAAAATAGTGGGTTTTGAATTGCAGTTTGGGCACTCGGTCTCTAAAAGGTTCACCATCACTGCCCTAGACAAACTATTTCAGGCCTCAGGAAAGTGATTTCCCTCTGCTCTGGTGCAGTATGTAAGAGAAAAAAAGGCATGTAGACTTGTGAGTGAACAGCAGCTGTGCAAGCTCTCCCTATTAGAGATGGGCACGAATCAAAAAAATGGCATTTCGTTTGTCGTTTGTCGTTTAGGGGGTCCGTTTCGGTTCGTTTCTGTTTTTCGTGAATTTTTTCAAAAAATTCATTTTTGTTTTCATTCGTTTCGTTACCATTTCATTACCATTTATTTCAATTTTTTGTGATTTTTTTAGGATTTTAAGCAATTCACTCATATTGCAGTAACGGAAACAAAACGCACGACAAAATTTCCGGTGTTTCTGTTCGTTTCATTTCATGTTAGAGACAAAATTTGTTTGTCATTTCGTTACATAACGAAACAAAAAACAAAAATGGTAACGAAATTTTTTTCGTTTTGTGCCCATCTCTACTCCCTATGCCTGAGATGGGGGCGGGGGGAGAGCCATGCCTACATTACCCCCCTACCACCAGAAAATAACACTCACAGGGAAGAAGAGGGAAAGAGCTTTGTGGCAGCAGCCACAGTGCATGGTCACTTTGCAGCTGGCTCCGTGGATTGCTGGCTTTACCGTTCCTTGGAATGCAGTATTATGGGGAGGAGATGGCAAAAATATCAGTCAGGCAATCGAGTCCTCAGTATCAAACATTGTTTACATAACTATGCTATGAGGGCAGTTAATGCACGGAAGACCTTCCATAGTGAGTGAGTGGCAATACCATCTCTGCTGCCGCTCCTGGCACTCTTCTACCTATATGGTGACTGCCTCATCCTGGCTATTGACAGAGCCAGCCCTGTCTATTGAGGGCATTGAAGAGTTCACCTACCTTTCCGTTGGAATGCTTGGCAAATACTTAGGGATAGCTGTAAAGAGATGGCAAATGAAAACTACACATAACTCTGAATACTAGTTAGAAGCTAATAGCACTACCTCCACCAATGTTGCGTGTAATCAATACACAACTCTCTTTCTAAAGAACTCTCTTCACCATGCAGCATATTTCTACAGGCCTTTTATTGAACACATCAACTGAGGGCCAAAAGCTAATGTCATGCTAGAAAGTATCTCTTAAAAATAGAACATTATCCTTCCCTACATAATGTCCTTGGTATTGACAACAAAGCCCTCCAGTGTGTTGCCCCAACATCTATCTCTCTGTATCCTCCAGTTCTGCCACTTCTTATAGATGACTCTGGTCACCAATTGCTCCTCAAATGCTTAGAAGGCCTTTTCAAAACAATCATCTGCTACCATCGTGCTGTCTTCCATCAAATCCCTTGTCAAGGCCAGCCTTTCCAGGAAGGTCTTTAGCTTAACCCTCAACCCAAGTGAAACACAGTCACATTTCCTTCTACTCCTGTCTCATCCAGGGAATGTTTGTTTGTTTTTGTGAGACTTTACAAAGCCCAATGCAT
This sequence comes from Phrynocephalus versicolor, assembly GCA_023846285.1. Taxonomy (NCBI): domain Eukaryota; kingdom Metazoa; phylum Chordata; class Lepidosauria; order Squamata; family Agamidae; genus Phrynocephalus; species Phrynocephalus versicolor. The sequence continues at coordinate 53,061,625 of JAHTLZ010000237.1, forward strand.
GTTGATGGTGCTGCATGTATATAAGAGCAGCTAAATGGATTGCCTGAATCCTGTCTGTGTGGCACTCAAGAAAAAATAAATTCTGTGGCTGTGCTAGACCTACACAGATGGAATAAAAAAGACATATTTGACATCTCTCAGCAGCAAAGGTAAAGCCAACATTTGGTATTCAGCCAAGCATGTCAGGAGCTGCTTAATCCAGAGCAGAGTGCTGTTCCTGCACTTGCACACTTACTGAACCAAAGTCTGGATGCTTGGGTAGATTTTGAAACAAGGTAGAATGATACTAAAATATCACTTACATCTTTACCTTTTCTCTTGAGACAGAACACAGAGTGCATGTCAGAGAGCCTCTTAGCAAAAAAATCTTTTTTTTGTACCTTGCAGAGATTTTTGTCTTCTACATCTGGTTCTCCTTATCTCCATTATATATATGAGTCAGGATGATAGGGACACTGGATTCAGAGTAGAAGACTATGCAAAACCATTCTCTCTCTCTCTCTCTCTCTCTCTCTCTCTCTCTCTCTGTGTGTGTGTGTGTGTGTGTGTACAATAGATACTGTACAACATTTGATTAGTTCCTTTTTAATTAGTGGGAAATAGGCATAGAAATTGGCATAATTTATTTTAATGTATTTATGGTTACAAGTCTGCAGATGAGGTAGAAATCTGCTGCACCAAAAGCAACAAAGAATCTTGTGGCACTTTAAATGCTACCATATTTTATTAGGTAGTGAGCTTTTGGGGGACGGTAGCCTACTTTATCAGATATAGGAAATGAGTATAATCTTTCTTTGTATCTTAGGAAAACCAAGAAACAGATTTAAAATATGTTTTCCTTTAATAGAGTCTAGAATCTCATTTAATTGTCAAAAGCATGTGTCGGATCAATAAAGTCGTTGGCATTTGCAATGTCCTCAAATGCATTCCCTCAATTTTCAGTTCTCTCAATTCTGTACTTTGGTCACCCTCTTCGATATAATGCTATGACATATTTTTTTAAAAAGGCTATCAAAGTTGAAATGCCTGCAGCTAAGCCAGATTGGAGAATCCTTTCCTGTTCACAGTGCAGAACAGCTGAGAGGCCTGTGGAAATAACAGGAAGGGCTATGTATCAGAAGTGGCAGCAGGTCACTTCAGAGCTGTCACTGAGATGATTATCTCTGAAAAAAAGAAGAAGAAACTTGTGGCATCTCCATGACTGTCTGATAATGCTAAATCTCCCAAGTGAACTGAAAGAGATTGGAAACCTACAGCTGTTATACCTTCCTATTGCACTAAACTAGATATAAATGACAGGGTTATAGCACCTATTTAAGTATGCCTGTCCTCACTTTTTCTTAAGGGTGAGAGCGGTGAAGTGAAGCGAAGCCATCACTGTCAACTCAAGGGCACAGAACGAGATGCTCTTAAATTTCAACAGAGTAAGGGCAGTGCAGATATGCATAAGATACCAACATTTACAGAGGTGCAATGAGAGCTAATTGAAAGGCATTAGCACACATATATACATTTTCACAGTCATCAGCAAATAAGTTGGAGGCGCCAGATGCTAGATTTCAGCTCCTTTTGTTGCACTGAACAAAACACCAATGCAAGGACAATTGCCATATGATTTGGGAGTAATTAATTTTATCTCTGTTTTAAAACAGTTTCTCTGCTATGATTCGCTATGATTCATCTTGTCTTGCTCCATCTTTAGCCTATCTCTGCCCTCTGCTTTGATTTTATGAGACTGATTTAGATATGTTTATTATGTTTTATTTTGTCATGTTTATTTATTATATAGTATTATGTTTATGTTTGCATTTTTGTATTTGTTTAATTTCTGTAAACTGCCCAGATTGGCCTTGTTGCTAGATGGCATGGTATATAAATCTAATAAAACAATAAAATGCTGAAAATGATTATAACCAATGAAAGTAAACTTGCAGGTACACACAAACATGAACTAGAGTTCTTAAAGCCCCTGAACATGTAAATGTTTCCTCATGTGTGCTCCACTGCACACATAGGGATGTTTCAATAGACAATGTTTTAAGCAGATAACACCAAACAGAAAATCTCATACTTAGGGTTCTAAAAATCCATAACCAGTTATAAGTCTGTTTCTTCTGTCCCATTTCCCAGAATGCATGCCCTCAGCATTAATAGTAAGATATAATGAAAAAAACTAGAATAAATAAAAATTGGTATAGGGCTGAAAATAGAGGAGGTATAAGTTTACCAAATGTTAAAAATTATTATTTGGCAAATCAATTAAGGTTTATCAGGGAAATTATATATAATCCAAGAAAGTTAATATGGTGGGAATTTGAATCATCTGAGATAAAAGATAATTTTGAAAAATATTTATTTGGCACTATTAAAAATCAAAAATAAGTAAGAGCACCCCCACCTTCAAAGACAAGAAGAAGGAAGACAAGCACTTGAAGAGAGCAATTGGGGTCTGTAGGTATCCAAAGTGGACCTTTAAAAGCCAATGCCCTGACCCAAAAGAACAATGGATCAGTCTGAGACCCAGTGCCAACAGAAGACCTTGTTCATTCCTTACATAGCTGGTGTATCTGAAAATGGCCGAAGTTTGGACATGCCTGCTCTAAGGCAGAGACTCGTTCACTCAAAAGACCTGACAACAAAACACAAGAGGACCAATATAGTATATGCAGTCCAGCGCAGTGAGGAGTGTGCACAGCTCTACATTGGAGAAACTAAACAGCCGCTAAATAGGAGGATGGTCCAGCACAGGAAGGGCAGCAGTTCAGGACCAGAAAAAGCAGTGTACCTTCATTTGAAGGACAAAGGACACTCAATCAAAGATGAAGATGTATACATATTAGACAGAAATAATAGGTGGCTTGAGAGAGGAGTCAGGGAAGCCGTTTGTCTGCATATAGAAAATCCCTGTCTGAACAGAGGTGAGGGACATGGGTACAATCTGTCTTCTAATTATCATGCTTCCCTTTCATCCATCCCCAGGCATATCAGAACCAGACCACACCTCCACTACGAAGGCCACTGCTAATGACCCCTACTTAACAGGTGTAGGGAAAGGTGACTTTCACACACTAAAGCAAAGCAAAAGCAAAGTGTTCTGCTTATATACCGCTCAATACCACTTTAAGTAGTCTCTGGGCGGTTTACAATTTTACTGACTATTGTCCATCTAATGAGCCCATTCAGGCCATTGTCTATCCAACAAGCCTACTCAGAACAGACTGGGGAAAACCAAGGTGAAGTATAAATTGGAAACCTCCCACCAACTTTTCTCAGAATGGAGAAGCTACATGGATGAGTAGTGAAATATTTTGATCTCTCAAGAAAAGAAGTCCAGTTGCTATGACTCAAATCCCAGATAGCTTAAAAAATTGTCCTCATATTTGGAAGGCCACAACTTTCCAAACAGGTATACTGTAGCCTGTTTGAAATAGAATCATACAGAGGAAGATCTGTTCTCAATCAGCCCTAAATACAGGACATGCAACAGTGGGCTCAAGTTATAGGAAGCCAGATTTTGGCTGAATATCAGAAAAAAACTTCCTGACTGTTAGAGCAGTATGACAATGGAACCAATTACCCCAAGAGGTGGGTGAGTGCTCTAACACTGGAGGCTTCCAGACTTATTTAGACTGAATATCTGAAAAAACATCTTAACTTTTAGAGCAGTATGACAATGGAAACAAAACTATGACATCATCAAAAAATTGTAAAAACTGAAGAAACCTGCCACAAATCATTTGTTCCTGACAACTGCACTGTTAAGCACTCTGCTCTTCATTACACAAACACAAGTGTACACAGGCACACACACACACACACACACACACACACACACACATGTTTAACCACGCTCCCCATTTTATATTATTTTTGTACATAATACCAGAGGTATTATACTATTTCTCCACTTATGGTAACTAGGGGTTGCAGCTAGCTATATTCACAAGGAACTAGCATGCTTGGAAAGTAAACAAATGATGCCCTTGTTTCTGTTCGCAAAAAAATCTAAGGGTTCCGTTACTGTGAATTCTGATTCCACTACACCATGGTAAAAACAGATAGGGAGATAAGGATCTAAATAGCAGTGCTTTTACAAATTTACCTTATTGCTAACTTTAGACTTCCTATAGCAAACCTTGTACTGTGTGATTCTGCAAACATTAGTGAAGTAAAAGGTTTTCTAAAGGAAATTTATTTATTTTATTGATTTATTTAAAACATTTGTAACCTGTCTTTATCCTAAGTACCCTAGCAGCTTACGATGTTAAAAACAGACACTTCTATACTCTATGCTCTATAATTAATCAATATAAATATGCACCTACTTTATTTGTACAGTGGAGCCTTGTATAACAAGCAGCTTGTATAACATAAAATTTGTACAACATAAAAATTCTGGAGATAGGGGAAATTTGCTTAACATAATCGCCTATGGGGAAAATCTGTACAACATAAAAATGGGATTACTCTGTTTTCAATGCATTCCTATGGGAATTTGTATAAAGGAAAATTTGCTTAACAGAATTTTATTTGGAACGAATTAATTCCTTTATACAAGGTACCACTGTATATTATATTCCAAAATCCATTTTAAAACCCTTCTAGCCTTCCAAAAGTAACTTCCAAAGGAACTCCGAATTTGTTGTGAATTGAAGACATTCCCTTATATATTGATGATAGCAGGGTTAGATTTGAATCCAGTTTGAGTTTCACAGTTCATAAGGTAAATTGTGGTGAACAGCGCTTGCATCACATTTTATTTTACAGACATAGAGAAGTGATTTCTAGCAAACTCAGGCAAATTTGGCTCACTATAAAAAGTCTCTGATGAAGGTTATTGAACAAGTCTTGTAATTTATTGAACCATTAGCCAGTAGCTATATTGAAACCAGATGTCTACAAGAAATATGAAAAAGTCTAGGCTGATATTCAGATAATGTAGCTTCTAGGAGCACAATCAATTCAGGCGACACTCATTTACTGAACTGTAAAGCATATTGTTTTATCACACGGATAGTCAAGAATAATGGTTACTCATTCCATAACTATTTGTGGGATTTGATTAGGTAAATCTAGCAGCCCACTGGATGGTGGAGGGGGAGAGAAAAAGAAATGGTTACCGTAGTCATGAGAAGGCTAGTGCTAAATCCTAATGTTAGATAAGAGAGCGGTAGCATTAATCTCTTGTGTCATTATGAGAACAGCCTTAACACTGAAAATTAACATATGACACTTCAAATGTTCCTCACTGAGCATTCTCCAAGAATTTGCAAAGCTTGGTGTTACAATGTTTGCATCCTTTCTCCAATTAATAGGAAATAGTAGAAATGTTAGCTTCATCTGGAATTGGGTTGAAAACTGCTATAGCCTCTACCAAAGTATAGAATATTATTCTTTTCTGGAGTGATTATTCCAGACATGTGTGTGACACCAGTGTGACTCCTGTTGTTCACGAAAAAAGCTGCCCATCCATTATGTAAGGCTACCATGCTAATGAATTTCCACCTGTCAGAACGCAAATGAAAGGACATCTTTCTTTGTGCACCACGATCAAGTATTTGGTTTTATTGTCATTCCCTGACCTCACCTGCCTAATCAGGAAGAGGAAACCTCTGAAGCATGGAGAAAAATCTCTTTGGATGACCACCAGTAGAATCATCCAGCCAAGACCGGTAGGTTCTGGGAACTGTAATGTGGAAAAGGAGCTTTTCCAAACTGTGGGTTTATATCTTAAGGGCCATTCCACTGTAGCCTTTCTACTTATTGAGGGTGGCTCTGCTGTCCAACATTTAGGTGTAATGACATGGTTCAGTTGTCATCATAAGAATAATAGGATTATTCAGTATATACTGGTGGAGGGCAGCAGTTTAGGGTTGAGTATGTGGCTAGTGCAGTTGTATGGTTATTCCGCAGACTGCAAATAAAACAAAAAAGGAAAATTAACAAACTGTTTTGTTCTAACTCAGGGAATCTAGCATATTTTTCTATTTATATGACAGAATTTTTCCCTTAAAATCATGACACTAAAAATTAAGGGGTATCATATACATTGGAGTAAGCCTTTCCCAAGGGGTAGAGGTGGGGTGGAGGAGAACCCAAACTGATCTTGTTGTTTCCCTTCCTTTCCGGCAGCCCTTGTTTACTCTCTGTGTCCTGAAGACTCCTCTGTGGTTTGCTTTCTGCAGGAATTGGAGCCTTCTTTTCAGCGGGGAAAAGCCTGGGGGCTGAGCAGTGCATTAAGGAGTGCCTTTCCACACTGAAAAGAATTGGTCTCTTGAGGAATTTACTACAGAGCCATAAAACAACACCTACCATATCTACAAACAACATGAGACCCTGGGCAAATCCTCCTCCCCATTATCTTTACAACCTCCCTCGTCCTCTTCCTCCTCCCCTATCCACTGTCTCTATAGGTACTTACAACCGGGCTGACATGCAAATACAGACACTACACCCAATGAATATTTGGTATATGATGTATATTATATTGCACACCTCATTCTGCTGCTATATGTCTGAAGAAGTGGGCATGTAGTCCACGAAACGTTACATTAAAATATGAAACTTAGTTTTTAAGGTGCCACATGTTTTGTGTCTTTTGTTTTGTTTTGTTTTGTTTTGTTTTGTTTTGTTTTGTTTTGTTTTGTTTTTCTTTGATTTTTGCCTGGAATACAAGCTATTATATGTAACAACACTTAAGCCTGGTAAAGTGACTATGGTCAATTGCCTCTGCACTAACATGCTGCCTTTATTGTCCAAGATTGGCACTGCTGAAAGGGCTAAAGCCCAACTTATCATTCACTGTGCAGACATTATGCTGTCACTACTCATGAGACTCTCAGTGAAAGATAGGGTTACACTGTTTGCTGCAAGTAGACGAGTGATCTCCTTGCATTTACTTCCACTTCATCTTTTTTCACTTTTCTCTCTTGCACATCCAAAGGCTGTCAACAGTTTGTTGATTTTTATAAAACGAATGACAACTATCAAGAGTGGACACATAGGCACACAAAATGCTTGCTGCTAAGAAGGGAGTCGAAAGAGTCAACAAAAGTGATTCATGTGCAAGTTCTGCGTTTATTTGGGAAGGCATGCCAAGACCAAGCCAAATATATTGTAGTGGCTGCCAAGTACTGTGTAGAGTATTATATGTATATTGTATAGTTTTAGATGGCTTTTAGATTTTTTTAAAATATCCATTGTCTATTGTGTTTTATATTGTAAATCGCCCAGAGACCCCTCAGAGGAGATGGGTGGTGACAAATCTAAACAAACAAACAAAACAAAACAAAACAAAACATGTCAGAAGACAATTGCTTCATCTGCAAAAACCCAAGAATCAGCATTGCTGGCAACAGAAATATGGATATGCATTTTGTATGATACCAGCACACAATCGGGTACATTTCCTTTATTGTCCTTGGATGCAACTTATCTGGCCATAGAAATCTGAACCCATTTAAAGCAGCTAGAGAGCTGACTGTATAGCTCAGTGATTTAAATATCTGGCTGGGGAGTTAGAGGTTGGAAATGGGATTCCCATCTGTGCCTCCAGGGAGAAGGACCAGCCTGTGTGGCTTTTGGACAAGCAGCACAGTCCCAGGATGCCCCAGAAAAAATGGCAAAGCATTTCTGAGTATTCTCTACATAGAAAACCCAGGAAAAGGGTTGCCATAAGTTGGAATTGACTTGACAGCACACAATTTTAGTGTTTTTTATTTAAATGTTTTAATTGTTTTTAATTGTTCATTGACTTTTAATGTTTTAATTGTTTTAATTGTTCATCTTAATTGTAAGCCACCCAGAGACCATTGGGTAGTGGGTGGCATATATGTATGTATGTATGTATGTATGTATGTATGTATGAATGAATGAATGAATGAATGAATGAATGAATGAATAAACAAATAAATAAATGCTTCTGCACCACCTCTGTTCTTGCTGAAAGCCAAAGTTCCTACCTCTGCTTGCTCCCATTTGGGCCCAACCTTTCTTCTAGGAGAAGACAGAGGCAGAAGTGAACATTCAGTAGTTCTGCCTTCTCTCTTTCACCAGTTACTATTTCCCTATCCTCTCCATGCAACGGACCTACAATTTCCCAGTTCCTCCCTTTGTTTGAGCATGCCTGCAAACTCTCTTTTTGATTTCTTTAATCTCTCCTATAATTCTGAGCTCATTTTGAGCTGCAGCCTTCCTAACTTTCCTCTACAAAGATGGGCTATTTCTTTGTATTCCCATCTATCTTGGACTCTTCTTTTTTATTATTTCTGTTCATGGGATCTCACCAAGTATTTCTGAAGCTCATTGAAATCAACTTTCCTGATTTCAGAGTATGGGTTGCACTGTGCAGAGTATTATGTATGTCATATTACTCCCCTCTTTCCCTTGTCTCAACATAACTAATTTCAAAGGGTATAGTCACTTTCACACAAAGTTTCTACTATTTCTCACTGTTCAGTTCTTCCCTGCTTATCAGAACCAGGCCTAGGATAGCTGGTCACTTTTGTTGATTCTTCATCTTAATGGAACAAGACGTTCTCAACTAGCCAAGTGAAGAATTTCTTAGACTTATGTTGTTGTAGCTGAACTTCCAAAATGCCATGGTTGTTGAAGTCTCCCATTACTACTTTGTCTGCCCTACATATAAACATCCTTTACTGCACTACTCTCTATATAATGAACCTAGGAAAAAGTGTATAACAATTTTGCTACAGGATATACTAGATAATAATGACCAAGATAAAATCTTGGTCAACAATACCCAGACAAATCAAAAAGCTTTCACCACAAAGGCCATAGCTAATGACCCATACTTTATAGGTTTCAGCACCTTAGGCCATTGTTCACCTTAAGGTTATGGGTACTATTGTCTACCTAACAACCCTATTCAGGCCATTGATCATCTTATGAGCCTATTTCAGACCAGGGTGACAAAAGGTCAAAGCTGACTATAAGATGGAGGACATACACTATCTGTACTCAGACTGATGAAGCTGTTTGGATGAGCAGCAAAATGTTTCTATCTCTCAAGAAAAAGAAGTCCAGTAGTCATGACTCAACTTCCAGATAAACTCACCTGGATGACTGAGAGTCTTCACAGACATTCCAATCATAAATTTCATCCCATCAAGTTTCACAAATACCTATTAAATCAAATTTGATTTCCTGCATTAAGATTTCAAGTTCATCCTTTTTTTGTTTACCATGATCTGTGCATTTGTGCAAAAACACATGAAACAATGGGCCATTAACTTGAATCTTTTCCCCTCTATTAAGAGATTATTGCCTGTTATCCTAGTTTCTGATGCATCAGTGACCCTCCTATCCAGAGTTACTGGTGTCCTTTCCTCTCTAGAACACTGTGTCCCACCTTGTCAAAATTCAGTCTAAAGCCCTCTTTACCCCCTTTGCAGGACCCTTAGCATACATATCCTTTCTATGTGAAATATAAAACAAGTTGGGAAAGCTGATTTCAATAAGGAGTAGTCCATTGCTTGGCAGAGTACTTCTTCACTGAAGTGCAAGTCATGATCCAAGACTTTTCTGATGACCCCATCTGTGCAACCACTTGGTCACTGCCAGTATTCTCATCTATCTTCCAGGCCCTCACACTTTGGCTGAGAGCAGTGGTGAAATTAAGGAAGCCTGATATATGAGGACCATATTTATTAATTGTGAGTACAAATGGAGTTCCTTTGGGCTTTTGGACAGTGGTCAAGATTCATTCATATTGAGAGTAGACCCATTCAAATCAATGTGAATTATGTTGAATGTACTACACTGTCACCAGGTTTTTCAGGCTGCAGAGAGAAATAACAGGCTGCATGATTATAAGGGTGCACATCAGATCAAGCTGTTTACCTGCAGCAAATATATACCCATATTTTGTGGCTTTAGGCAAAATAGTCAAGAGATAGGATCTGGCAAACATCTCTGAAACTTGAGTTCAGGTTGAACTTGAAAATATAGGACATACAGGACAAATGAACTTTCCGTTCAAGTAATAACTCTGGCAATCATAATGCTCAATTTCTTGTAACAGGCAATATGTAAGAAGGAAAATAATTATGCCCTGCTGTCTGTAGGGTAGTAGTGAGTTTATGACTTGAAATATGAGCAATTAATCATTTCAACAAGGCTAAAAATGAGTGCTCTCACTCAAGAGTCACGCTGTCTTACCCCAACAGTAAAAAGAAAGAGTAACATACATTTTAAAAGAGGCTACTTATCAGCAATAGACAGACATCAAAAGCTTGCCATATAGCATGCTAATCCTTAATGTAATTTCCCCTCTTATTTCTCTAGTGTGAGGAGAGAGATAATCATGTTGCTAATGGCATTCTAAAATAGTTTATAAACCATCACTCTTTATAAAAGCAAAAATTGCCAAGAAAAACAAGGCTTGGTGTAGAACAGAAAAGGTATGGATAATTCACAGCAATTTGCCTGACTTGAGGTTCTACCAGTATTGAAAGTGAAGAGTGAAACAAACTAAGCATGGGGAAGTCTCATCTTCTACACTCATCTGAACACCTGAGCAAAAAATGTAAGCCAACCTCTGCCTTAACATGTGTAAAAGTTAAAATCTAAACCAGATATGGGTTTGTGCTCATAGAACTTTCGCCACGTAATCGGAAACCTTGAGATATCAGGTGTCCCACAGACACCTCCCCCTTTCAGATCTCCCTACTCATCAGAGAACTAGAAGAGAGAGGATGGAGCTAGTCTGATCCATCTGCTCAGTTGTTCAGTTCAACTCCTTTATTGAAACACTTAATTAGAGCTTTAGAGCCCCCTCAATTCCTTTCTTGACTTACATGTCACAGGTTTTCAGGCAAAATTCAAAGAAACAAACAAAAGACAAAAACATGTGGCGCCTTAAAGACTAACTATTATGTTTGAATGTAAACTTTCGTGGACAGGTCCATTTCTTCAGACATATAGTAGCAGGCTGTAATCCTCTTTGTAATATAACCTTTTTATCTACTCCGGCCTGGTAAACAAAGTGTCCTATGTTTCAGCCTCTGCTAGGGGGCTAGAACTGCACAGCTGTTATTATTATGCTAACCTATAGCTACAGTTATCTATTTTATTGCAAAATTTAAAAAACCTAAGGTGGGTAAACATTTTATGACCCCAAACCCTCAAAAATTGCATTGTCCAGCTGAAGAAGGGTCAAACTGAAGGTGAAAAATCATGTTTTTGATATTTTATTGACCCAACTAAGGTAATATTGAGCCCTTTTCTGGTTAATTTTGTATAAGATCTATACTTCCTTTTTGCTTTTCATTTAATTGCAGTGTTACAAGCTAATGTTTCCTCAAACAAGGTTAAAATAAATATACCATATTTTAAGGGACTGATAAAATATGGAGAAGTTATTGTTTATTTATTTAAAATATTTTTACCTCACTTTTCTTCTTAAAGAGAATCCGGGGTGGCTTACATCATTAAAAGATGATATTTAAAGCTAAAAGCAGTAACTATACAGATACTAAAAAGGACCAAACAAATACCAGATTAAAAATGATAAATGAAAGCAACACCAAAACCACTTTCAAAGCCGTAGGACACAACAGTCTATTTAAAAACCAAACTCAGGCAGCCAGTCACCGAGGGAAAATTTGCCTGAAAGAAAGGTCCTTGCTTGCTTGTGGGAGGGAGTTCCAAAGTCTGGGAGCAGCAACAGAGAAGGTCCTTTCCTGTGTCCCCCACCAAACACACCTATGAAAGTAGTGGGACATGGAGAAAGCCTTCTTCTGATAATCTCAACTCCTGGCTATGTGATGTTTATCACATTCAAAATTCAGTTAAACAAAAGAAATAACAATTGGGCACAAGTTGATTGAAAGTCACTTCCTTAAGAATAGTCATTTAGTTGCCAAATTTTACTACAATAAAAATGTCTTGGCCCACCAGCAGAAAGAGTTTACAGAATTGTGTCTAAAAGCAGTATTGCACCACATAAATGTTGCTATTTCCATTTTGAGCTTCCACAACTGACCCTTTGCCTCTTCTTTCTTGCAATACTCACAATCATAATGCCTATTCTGTCCATGTTTCACTGGATATGGGTGGAGTCAGGGCCGGCGCTTCCATTAAGGCGAACTAGGCAGTTGCCTAGGGTGCCAAAATGGAGAGAGGGTGCTGGACAGCCTGCTGCCCCCTGCTGCCCGCCCCCCCGCCGCTGGCCACTGCCGTCTGTCCCCCCACTGCCCACCAGCCGCCCGTTGCCGTCCGCCCGTTGCCCCCTGTGCCCATCGCTGCCCACCCCCATGCCCGTCGCTGTCCCCCACTGCCGCCCCGCCCCGCCTGCCCTTGCCCCCCACTGCCCCGCCCCACCCACCCCTGCCCCCCCCACCACCCCCCACCACCCTGCCCATCCACCACCCCCTGGCCCGCCCCACCCCCGCCCCTCACCTAGGGCGCAAAAAAAAAAAAAACTAGCACCGGCCCTGGGTGGAGTAGCTGCTGAAGAGGAATAGGAGAGAAATTTGCATAGCTAATATATTAATGCAAACAGCTGATTTTACACTTTGGAACCAATACATGAAATGAAATTCTTTTAAAATGTGTGCTTGTCCACATGTTGTGGTGGAGGTAGCCAGCCAAAAACTGCAAAGACAGACAGACAGACATCAGGGGGACATCTATGCCAAAATGAACATGTTACACATATATTTGGAATTATGCCCTTTAAAAAGTGCTCAAATGTGTATGAGATTTTCCAAAGAAAAGAATTCATAAGGTTTAGGAGATGATGGAAACAAGGGCTGCTTTCACACGGCCCCTAATATCCGCTGCTAAGTGCTCACAGATGCAGAGCATAAAATTGTTTTCCCACCAGCAGCAGACTTTAAAAAAAATAAAGTACAACCACGCCTACTTAAGCATGACCCAGCACATTTTACAAGTACCTGGTCTTGAGGAGGTAAAATTGTTCTGATGCAGATTTTAAAGCAGTGCATGCCTGGCCGGATCCTCCGCCTTCTGTTTGTTTTTGTTGTTTTTTCCCCTTTTAACAGACAGGAATCCCTAATGGACTTCCTGTCCTGCTACAATTAGCTGCTGCCGACTGGGGGAAGCATGTTGGGCAGGCAGAGGTGAGCCTGCATTTTTTCTCCCTCCCCTCAATCCACAGCAGACAGAAGCAACAGAATCGGAGTTCAGGTGGGTGGGAACACAGGAACCAGGACAACAACCACATGATCTCTGGTTGGTGGGATCCGCAGTTAAGTTGCCAGCAGATTTTAGTGGTCATGTGAAAGTGGTCAAGGTTACAAATAATCTCAAGCAGAGGATGAATCAAATATGACTGAGTCCAGAGCCAAAATGGAAACAGGAGAAACTGACAAATACATCCATTTCTACTACTGAGTCTTATTAGATCTATTATATAGCCATATAATAAACGATAAACTGCTTCCAAAGTCAGGTTTCAAGTGGGCACCTTTACAAATATCAAAGGTAAAATATAGGTAACTGCTGTGAAATAAAGAAACATTTAAATATAAAGCCAACTTCAAACTGAAAATCATAGGGGGATACAACTTCAAAATTCAATAAGATATAGTTTTCATTCAGCTGTGAAACACATTTCATCAGAAAAGAAACAAGAACATTGAGTTTTTCAGTCATGAATTTCACATTATCATAATTATTTCTGCAGCTCTGTGAACCAAGTGAGCAAAGTTTCTCCCAAATGGAGAAATTATTCTGCTGATGCCTATATTGTCACAGAGCAGTAAACATGATCAAACTTGTTTCCACAGGGAAAAGTTACCTCACTTGTCCTCCAGTGTCACTAAGAATCCTAAACAAGTCTCATCCATAAATTGTTTCTTAAGGTCAAGTTTGGTAGGAGAATGTTAGGGTCGACAGGCTATTTTTTAACACAAAAATCCAAATCCCAATGTTTTCTAGAGGGCTTTTTATTCAGAGCAACCTGTCATCATACAATAGCTTGAAGTTGGATTATTAGTAATTACCCACTTTTGGCAGTGTATTAGGCACACATTCAATACAGCTTTTACCAGCTTCTTCATCAATGCTATAGGCTATTCAAATTACTTTTGAGTAAATCAAGTCTGTAATATTAGTTTAAAATGCAGGCATATTCAGCAGGTGCCAACTGGGGTGCCAATTCAGAACCTGTGAAATGGGGGCTGGATGTATAGCTGTACAGTAAATGGATCACAGGTTTTTTTTAATCCAACCAACATATTTCATCAGGAGAAAACAAAAGAGATATGTTGGTTGTTTTCATTTATATGCTGTTTTTCTCTTCAGACAGAACCAGAGCAGCATACAACACAAAAAGAATTTGAAAATTTGAAACCATGTAAAAAATTTTTTTGAAAAAAATTCAAGTATGACTTGAATTCATACGTCTCTAATAGAGATGGGCACGACTCAGAAAAAAAGTTTCGTTTTCGTTTTCGTTTTCGGCTAGGGTCTGAGTCATTTCGTTTCCGTTTTCGTGGGCTAATTTCAAAATTTTTCGTTTTCGTTTAGTTACGTAAAACGAAAACGAAAACGAAAAAATTTTCGTTTCTCCCCATTTAGCTCAATTGAGTGCTTTTCCAGTAATGAAAAACGAAAATTGGCTCAAAATTAGTCGTTTCGTTTCCATTTTCGGTCCAGGTTGGTGCCGATTTTCGTTTTCGTTTCGTTTCCGTAACGATAACGAAAAACGAAAACAAAAACGAAAATACCGCTAAGTCGTGCCCATCTCTAGTCTCTAATGAATTAGCGAGAAATAAATAAGCACTACAAAGGTAATTCATTTTTCTTGCTGAATGTAGTAAATTTATATTGTTGTGATACTAACTTGTCCCTCTGATCAAAGGAAGGCCAAATTGAAGTAGCTACCAAATAGTTCTTAGTGTAATCTGTGTTTTGACCTTGGTTCAAATGCCATAAACCACGTGAGATCTATTCCCTTGGATTGCAGAGTTACAACCATGTCAGCCATCCTTCAATGTATCCTATGCAACATAACATGATAAAGAAAAACGTTTTGTTATTCCGACTTCAACGATTATAGAAATCTTATACTGAGTACATTTAATCTTATACGCTAAAAAAAAAAAAAGACATACCAATGGCTTTATGCCCAAGTCAATTGAGTTACCATTACAATAATACCTTGGTTTACAGTCATAATTTGTTCTGGAAACATATTCGTAAACCAAAGTACTCATACACCAAAGCAAATTTCCCCATAAGAAATAATGGAAACTTACTTGATTCATTCTGGTGCTTCTTGACACTGCCACCATCACCCTCTCCTGCACTATCCCCTCGCCCCTGCTGCCACCATCACCCCCTCAGAATGATGGTGGCATCAGGAACAAGGGGGTGATGGTGGCGGCAAGGGACTGATGGTGGCGTGGGCCAGGGGTGTCCACCCGGAGCCTTGGTAGAAGCAGCAACAGGGCTCCTGGGAATCTCTCTCCTCCTGCCTCCTTGTCCTTGTCCTTGTCCTTGTCCTCCTCCTCCTCCTCCTCCTTCTCCTCGTTCTCCTCTGATGAGCAGCAGAAGCACGAGCAATAGGAGGACAAAGAGCTGGCCACAAAGGTGGCAGTGATGGCCTGATACCGCTGCTGCTGCTGAGAGCCACCCTGGATAGCTGCCATCTCAGACCGAAGCAGGCAAGAGAGCACTGTGGTGATTGTGGCTGGTCTGGACAGGGCAGGCTTGGGTTCCTCCTGAGCAAGGGGGTCACGACAGTGGCAGATAGGCTGATGGTGATGGGCACAGAGGAGGAGGGGGCGACAGCAAAACAAGCTTGTTTTCCAAGACATTCCTCATCACCCAAATCAAAATTCATAAGAACTTTTTGTTCATCTTGCAAAATACTCATAAGTTAAGGTATTACTGTAATTGGAAACAAGTAAAGAAATCTTCCGAAAGGAGCCTGCCTGATGAGTCTTAACTAGAGATGGGCACGAACTGAAAAAATGGTAATTTTTTGGTTCAGTTCATTTTAGGGTTTGGTTTGTTTTGTTTCATTTTTTAAAACATTTTTTAAAAAAAATTTCATTTCGTTGGTTCATTAATTCGTTATTTATTTCCCCCGCTTTGCGCGATTTAATCTGTTTGACAGCATGCAGGCGGGAAAAAACATTTTAAAAAACCACAAATGTTGACAACAACTGCACAAACTGGACTGGCAGCAGCCTCATCCTCACCATCCACATCATCATCATCTTCAATCATCATCACTTCATTCTTACTGGGCAGCAATGGCGGCGGGGCAATCCTGGCCCCTGTGGCAGGGGCTTTTTGAGGCACTGGCTTGGGGCCAGTGCCTCTTTTTTTTTCTGGGGCTGGGTCGGTGCTGGTTTTATTTTTATATATTTTTCTTTATTTTAGGGCACCACCCCGGCCACCCCTGGGGCCGGGTAAGCGCTCCTTTTTATTATTTATTTTTATTTATTTTTATTGTTTTTTTAAACTGCCGACCATGTGGCCCGCGCTACATCTCTAGTGTGGGCCAGTTGGCTTTTTTTCCCTGGTCATTCCTCCCTGCAGCCAGGAAGACCGGACCTCCAGGAAGGACCAGCACCAGGTAGAAGATATTTTCGGTGCTGCCATTAACAAAACAAACCGAACTGAATCAATTTTTTTCAGTTCGGTTCGGTTCGTTCTAAATCCACTCTGGGGTTTGATATTCATTTTGTTACATAACGAAACAAACTAAAAGTTTGTTTCATGCCCATCTCTAGTCTTAACATCTTTGTGGAAGGCCTGTCACTCAGTCCTGTCACCCACACAGGAAAGTCTGATGAGTTGCTGACAAGGCTCCTTCTTGCTGGCCTTTCACAGACGATGGAACACCCTTCTGAATGAGGCTCCACCAGTCTGCTTTCTGTTGTCATTCTTCCACTAGGCAAAGACCTATTTCTTTATAATGTACATGCCTTTACTCACTGACTGACTACTGAGGCATGTGCTGTGCCTTTCTTTGTTGTGCTTTTAAATAGCTTTGTTTTAACTCCATCTTTTTATGCAATATAACTGAATATAACTTTTTATTGTACCTTCCTCTAGGTAGACAAGATGTCTGGGAGTCTTCTGAAGCTGTGCTGAATTCATTCCATTCCTAGCTTCTGGGTGTTTGAAATTACCTCATGCTGCTTTTCCATCATGCTGGCCAAGTGGATGAATCCCTGAACTGAAGGAGGTTTGCACCTATCAAAAGTGAGCTCCTCTTGCTCCATCCCCATTGATGCTACCTTTCCCTTTAATTTTAATTTTTATTTATTTTATTTTATTTAGTCTCTTCTGCTGCTAAAGCTTAATTAGCACAGCATGTTTGCTGGCAGATTCCATTGTTCTAATATTATAACTTACAGTTTCAGCTGTATCAATTTTTAATTTGTGTTGTGTGCTATCTTGAATCCTGTGTCACACACAGACACACACACACAAACACACACGTGGCCAGTACCATTTGAAAACTGTTTGAGAAAGGCACCTAGGAATCACTATTCCAATGAGTGCCTTTGACTTTGAAACAATTTCTGCACAAGACACAGCACTTAACAGGTGGTATTGCACTCCGGTTAGAGTACACCAAATCAATACAGCATTAGCACCATCAAATTGTTGGAGAGGGTGCAAAGAAAGAAGAACCTGAATCTATCCATCAGGCCAGATGGGAGACATATAAATCAAGCAAGCAAGCAAGCAAACAAACAAACAAACAAGCAAACAAAGGTGGTGTTGCTCTCATATGACTATGTTCTCTAATTAGGTTTTCCAGATTACGTCCAAATAGTTCAAGCTAAGCAGTCTCCAGCTTTGCTAACCCTCCCCTCTACACACTAACAAAGAGGTCTTAAGGATCGTTCTTGTAGCTAAATAATAGCAGCAACCTGCCATCAGTTTAATTGCAAGTTAAGATAACCCTTCCTGGATCTTTCAGTTTCTGGAAGAAGTTTCCAAATGGCTTGTTGTGTGCAGTTCATCCCAGGCACACACATGTCCGGGCTCTGTGATCCCGGTGATCTTATCTGGTCTTATACATAATAGGTATTTGAATTCCTGATCCTGCCAGGCACTCCAACTTATGGAACAATATTAGCACCCACTGGCTTAACTCCTATTGCTTAATGTAATAAAGCACAACTAGAGTGGGTTCATTGAATCAACGGAACTTAAGGGTTGGCTCACCCAATCCTCATTGTTTCAATACAGTGGAAACTTGACTTATATGCTGCTTGACTGACAGCATATTTGACTTGCAGCAAGAAGGAGCCTGTTTGACTTGCTCCGCGAGCTCTGACTTACAGCTCGGAGCCCTGACGCAAGGCGCCGGAATTGGGTGGCAGCCATGACCCAGCATCGCGGCTGCCACCTCCAAACTGCTCCTGCCTTCTTCCTCTCCTCTGGCAGTGGCGGCTTCGGTGAGGCCACCTCCAAGCACCTGGAGCTGGTCCTCGGCCTCGCCAAAGCTGCCGCTGCCGCCAGAGGAGAAGAAGCGCCGGGAGCTCGGGGCTGGCCTCGCTGGTTAAACAGTCGGCTCAGTCTTGTAAAAAAATCTGGCTGCAGAATTCTGGTCCACAATGGAAGCATTTTAGTTGGGGAGCTGTACAGTTATGGGACTCTAATGGTAAGCACAGGGTTGTTCAGAACTTGGAACGTCAGGTTAAAAATCAGTAAAACTTAAATGTTATACATTGTTGCTATGAACATTAAAAAGTGGAGGCGTATAACTTGTGGACTATAATTCCACTGCCTCCTCCTCTCTTTGAAGAGACATTTCATTTACATCCCCGGAAGGAATCTCCTATCCCAGTCAAATTTATGTTAAATTGCTGTTTTCAGGGGTCTTTTTCATCATCTGGAACAGATTAATCCACTTTCCCATTACTTTCTATGGGAAAAGTTCGTTTGACATAAGGTATGTTTGACTTATGTCGAGATCTCCGGAATGGATTAATGACGTAAGTCAAAGTTCCACTGTATTTGTTTTAGAGTATAGGTCTAGTCTGGTTGTCACTTATTACACTAACCCACAGAATTTCAGTCAGCTATAAACACTAGTAGCTAGATAAAGCTGGTGACCAATGGGCTTATAGTGAGGGCTGGACAAAAAAACCTTGGAGTTTGGCAGAAGAACTGACTTGGGGATTAGAAAAAGCATGATTTATTCATAACAATCTGTTCCATTTTATTATACATGAAAAAAGAGGGGGAGCAAATGATATTTCCCCCATATATTTTGCCATGTTTTCAAATAAAAATGCTGGAAATATGCTTTTCAATAGGTGTGTAATGTAGATAATCTGAATTCATGCATTCTTCACAAATATAATATCTGCCATGCTACTGGAGAAGTAATGAAGCTTCCTATCAGCAATGTTGTCTCTTGGAATAAAAATGGTTTTGTTGTGCCTGTATTTGCTGGAAAAAGAAACACAGCCATACATTTAAAATGGTGACCCAGCAGTAGATTTCATAAGTTGTCCCTTATCTACTATTCCCAGCAGTTCATCCATTTCCTATAGAAAGACTCTCCTTCCCTTCCCAAAGGGAGAAAAAGGATGACAACTCCTAATCAGTATAGCTATGCTAATTTAGGGAGATATGCTTCCTTTAGTGTTAAAGGGTGGCATTTTTGTTGGGGGTGGCAGGGGCTTCAACCAAGGCCAGAGAGTGCATGTGTTCCAAGAGCCACTGGTTACTCACCCACCGGATGTTATCAGGGTGTGGTTCATGTCATCCCAGTTGCCAGCCCTCTCAGTTCATTGGGCATAGTTTGTGAAAGGTGTTCCATGTTGCATGAATCACTTGGCTTCCAGCAATCGGACTAGATTACAGAGCATCACCAAGCTACAGATGTTTATCGAGCTTGGGAACAATGGAGATACAGTAGTTGGGGGGAATCTGATGGCTGAAGGGTGAAGAAAACAACTTTTTCAAGTTGTGGTCATTTATAAGATGGTTTTCAGGAATAAACATTCCACATCAGCTGAACTACCTATCAACAGTATCTGAACTGTGCTTCAGTTTACTGATCCAGATTTCACTTCCTTTATTCTGGATATT
This sequence comes from Phrynocephalus versicolor, assembly GCA_023846285.1. Taxonomy (NCBI): domain Eukaryota; kingdom Metazoa; phylum Chordata; class Lepidosauria; order Squamata; family Agamidae; genus Phrynocephalus; species Phrynocephalus versicolor. The sequence continues at coordinate 53,081,683 of JAHTLZ010000237.1, forward strand.
TATATGCTGATTCTCAGAACTCAAATAATTCTGTGAATAACGTCAGTGTAATCAAGGTGCTTAGATGCCCTAAGCACACCTGATCTCACTTGATTTTGGAAGCTAGGCAGGGTCAGGCCTGGTTAGTACTTGGATGGGCGACTACCAGGGAATACCAGGTTTTGTAGGTGCCTGGAGTAGGAACTGGCAAGCCACTCCAGTATTCCTGCCAAGAAAACTCCATGGACATGGAGTCACGAAGAGTCGGTCACGACTGTAACGACACAACACACACACACAATCTACAAGGTAACTAACAGCAATTTGGAAGTATTGCCAAAGGCTTCTTTGGTCATAGAGTGGACTCCTGCATGAGTCCTGACCTCTCTGCTACTCTCACAAAGAGATACCAGTACGTAGCCACTGCATCTGGAGGTGTAAGTCCCACAAACTTAAATGATGCTCTGCATAGCAAAAGGAGCCAAATTACAATGCTGGCAAAAATTTTCTGCTCTGCTGGTGCTGAACAGGATCCTGGCCTTTATGTAGAAAATGGAGAAAGTGAAAAATTAAAATTAAAATATTTAAAATTAAAACTGCCAATTTTCAAGCCCTGTTCAGCTGACTTCCTGCTCCCACTTTTTGACCTTGATTATGCTGTCATGGGAACATGAGTTATTACAACAGAAATGCTGGAGGGGGGGAGAGAATACATTACAGGACACGATCAGGTGGCAGCTTGACATTTTAATTTTTCTTCCAAATGTTTTTTTTTATTCTTTCAGGAAGGAAACTCAGTATCTAGTCCATCAGCAAATTAAATGGAAACATTTGCTGCTAAAGTGCAAATGGGGGAAGAATTATATGAGAACAGGTGCTATATCTTGCATTTTAATTTTTCCTTTTGAAGTATAATAAATAAATATTTTTATGTACAGATGCTTTTATTTTTCTGGCATGTGCTCAGTTTCTAGTTCATTACTGATTGAGCACAGCTCCGTCATGGTCTGCTAAAAGATCAGCAATAAGTGCTAGAAATCATCAGTCTCATACTTTTAACTCTTCATCCTAAGAATGTGATGACCATACTCAGAGGCTTTATATCAATAAGCAGGGGAAAACCTTGACCCTCTGGCTGCTTCGCCAAACACATCATATCTGCCCACTCAACTTTGGTAGTGGCTGCCAGTTGTGGGCTTGGCACTTGGAAACCACTAGAATGTCAGATTCCCATTTCCTTTTGTAGATGTAAAAAATGTTTTAGAGACAAATACAATCTTATTTGATAAAATAAATGTTATGAAGCAGAACTGTAGTTCCTAGCAGCATATTCTAGAAAGAGTCACCCAGAACAGATCAGCTAAATAAAGGAAGCAATTGAAATCAGTGCCCCCAAATCCCTGATTGGAATGTCTGCCTAAGCAGGATGCAACAGTTGACAATATCAGACTACAGTAGGACCCTGGTATCCACTGGGGATTGGTTCCAGGCCTTCCCGTGGATAATGAAAACCGTGGATAAGAGAGAACGCCTGCCCACCCACCCACCCCTCCAAACTGCTGTTTCCTGAAAGTAGCTTGCTTTATTACTGCTGTTTTGAGACAGTACCTTGCTTTATGGCTGCTGTTTGCGACAGCAGCTTGCTTTACAGCTGCTGTTTGTGACAATAGCTTGCTTTGTGGCTGCTGAATTATTTAATTTTTTTTCCTCTCCATAGCATGGATAACTGAATCAGTGGATAATGAATCAGTGGATACCGGGGTCTTCCTGTACCTATTTTGTATCATTGCATGATTCCACAAAGGCATCAGTCACCCTGGTTTACAGTAACATACAAGGCAGTGCATACAGAAATCAAAGCAATAGCTCTGCAGTTCTAAAGTTATCATGAAGTGCTGGATAACTCTGTAGTTTAGGTGAGGCTGAGGGATCAATTCGCCACTGTGCCTAATCTATTAACAAGAACTGACATTAGTGATCTATAGGTTCCTTTCCAGCTCTGCAGTTCTAAAATTATTATTTTAGATATTAAAAATACCAATACGCAAAAAGCAAAATAACAAAAACAAAAACAAACTCCAACAAAAATAGCAACAAATATATAAAAAGGCAAAAAAGCAGCAAGACCTGTTTAATTTGAATGTAAGCATGCAGACACACTCCCCAAATTACTTTCACAAAAGAAATGCCATTAATCCTGGCTCTTTAAGGAAGAAGGGACAAATATGTTAATACTATTATATGATTCCCACTCCACCTCTAAATGATGAAAATTGGTGCAAGGGCAGCATGGCCATGCTTGGTTTCATGGAAACAGAGGAGTAAGCAGTGGAGAGGTTGGCCAGGTTTGGAAATGTGTTTGTTGGGACTGGATCTCCCAAATGGCCAAGACCTGTATAGCCAAGCCGGAGTTCCCAGCAGCATCTTCTGGTGGTGGAGTCTGGGAGCTGTTATCCTTTCCAACCTCTGGGCCCAGGGCTGGCGCGTCCGTTAAGGTGAACTAGGCAGTTGCCTAGGGCGCCAAAATGGAGAGAGGGTGCTGGCCAACCTGCTGCCCCCTGCCACCCCCCGCCGCTGGCCACCGCTTTCCATCCCCCCACCACCTGTCGCCGTCCGCCCCCTCAATCCACCCCCGTCCCCTGCCCCCGCCATCCACTGCCACCCTGCCCCCCGCCACTGCCCGCCCACCCCCTGCCCCACCCCACCCCCCTGCCCCTCGCCTAGGGCGCAAAAAAACCTAGCACTGGCCCTGCCTGGGCTTCAGCTGCATACTAGTCAGAAATATACAAAAATAGCATAAGTGAAGTTCAAGTGTGACAATAGTCTTAGAAGCAGCAGGCTTCCTGTCACAGAGGGAAGTCACATACGCACACATCACCAAGTTCAAAGAAATGGATAAAGGATTTCAGCTTTAATCCTCTCTCTAATCACCAGGAGCTCTATGGGATGTCTTTCCGTGGTGTATACTGTGAGGCTGTTGCTGGGAAAGGGAAGCGGGACCCACAGCACTGACTAAAATAATTGCAGTAATGACCAGGAAAGGAGAAGAAGGAGCATGCCCTGATTTCAATTGGTTGATTTCTCACTGGGTTTCCTATCAACTAGTAGCAGGCTGAGGTTTACTGTGTGCGAATGTTCATTAGCTGCAAATGCTAGTGAAATTCAAGTGTGATTAATCCTTACCAACTTGACAATAAAAGAAACTTGTCGAAAGTGGCCAGTGAAAAAGCCTTTTATCTTTGTTGCTCTCTTGCATGCTACGAATCTTTCACTTCCTCTACAAGTGCAGCCAGGCCAGCAGAGAGAGGTGAGTGATGTTGGTTGTTTTGTCCTCTTTGCAATTGCAAGTCACCTGGGGGGTGGGAGATGTCTTTTTACAGAAAACTGTTATAGGAGTTGCCTGGAAAGAAGCCTGGAGTTTGTCTCATTTCCTATCCTTCCGAAAAAGAAAAAGGGCAGATTGGTTCATAGGAATTAAACAAAATCCATAAGGGGGGAGGGATATGCCTTCAACTCCCAAATGACTGTCGAGAAAAAATGGTATTAATGAATTATATGTGTGTAGGTAGAATTGAAATAGCTAAATAAAAAACTTTCTACCTTTAAAAGACAAAAAAGTATACAGCAGCAGAGACCAACTGCTCAATATTTGTTTAAGACTGAAACAAGCACTTATACTGAAATTGTTAGCCAATGGTGTGCAAAATAACAAGAATCAACACATCTTTATGTAAAAGATATATTTTTGTATTACATAACAAAAACCAAGCTTTAGCAAAAAATGAAAATAATGCCTGGTAATCAAAAGCTTACATACACAGGCACATGTCTGTTAGCAGTATTTACAACAGCAATATAACCTAGTTGTATGTACACTTGCTTAACTTCTGTTGATTTAATGTCACAAACAGAAGACTGTAATTGTAACTTAGCTAACACATAAACATTTATCGTTTGTAAAGCATATCCCATAGCTTTACTCATGCAAATAAATAGCAAAAATAGAGGAGAAAAACCCAGTACATTTTAGCTCTAACAGAGCATGTAGGTCAGAGTGACTGGTTCCAAAAAAGAATAAGCAAAGAATGAATCTTGACACTTTACTTAGTCTTAAATACTCTTTCTGCTACCTAATCAATTACACCTACCCGATGCAGCATGAAACCTCTGCTAATAGTATCATCTGTAGATACCACACCCAAAAAACTTAGTTTGGTTTCTTACTTCAGTGCAGGTAAATCTACAAACTTCAATATTTAATTTATGTTTTTACTTTTCTTGGTAAACACTTCAGCATTGACTACATGTGTTTGCTTTGTGAACTTATAGCTGAAGGGCAGCCTGTGTGGTGTCATGGAAGGCATGATGGACTCGGATAACATATACATTATTTTGCTATTTCTTTCCACTTATCAGACACACCTTTTAAAATACTGGATGTTCCCCTACACTCTTTGTAATTTCACCTTTCTGTTCATTTACAATAAACTTCATCTTCACTACCTTGTGATTATATTTGAAGACGAGACAAAATGAAATACACATGCATTCACACATTGCATTAATTAGAGAAGGGCAGGAAATCCCCAATCTGGAGTGCTTCTGCTGCTGCTAATTCTGGTTAGTGAAGGAGGTGGCTGTTTAATCCATTTCTCCCTTGACATAAATTCTTCTCCCTCAGAGTCCTAATTTGTAGCATGCCCACCGTTAGGCATCCATGTTTTAGTTATTTTGCACATTCAGGCTCATTTTTAACAGACAAAAAATAGATGAGATGATTATTTTCCAAACAAATTTTACTGGATGTGATCACCCCCCCCCCCAATCGAAAAAAGAGGTGCATAGCTTGTGGGGGTGTGCTCCTGGACTCATCCTTGGGCCTAGATGCCCAGGTCACAGCTGTGGCCAGGAGTGCATTTGCACAATTAACACTAGTACACCAGTAACGCCCATTTCTTGAGAAACCTGCTCTGGCCACTGTGACACATGCCCTAGTGATGTCCCAGCTGGACTACTGGAATGCACTCTATGTGGGGCTACCAATGGAAAGTCTCAGGAAACTTCAACGGGTCCAAAATTCAGTAGCCAGATTGCTAACTGGGGCAGGGTACAGAAATCACATTATACCCCTACTAAAGCAGCTCCACTGGCCTGAAGATGAAGGTCTTTGCCTGCTTCTGGAAATACAGCAGAGATGAGGCAGTCCTGGCCTCCAGCAGGAGGGACTTCCAAAATCTGGGAGCAGCAACAGAGAAGGCTCATAATTCTAACCTAAACACTTTGGGGAAAACACTTTTCCATCAGCTGTTCTTCCTGATCAGCTCAGCTGGTACCTGCATAGGGAATCAAAATCCTTAAGCCTTCAATACAGTATGTCAATATATTGCATGCAGTGGCAAGGCACACCATGAGAAAACATCTCAAACATTCGGCTGCTAGCTGACAAAGAGAAAATAGATTCTTTCATCTGTATGAGTAGGAAAGGATGCAAGGGCAAGAGGCGGGCTCCTTTGCTTGTTTGTGCAATTTATAACTACTCTGGGTATTTCCATGAAAGATGTCTTAGTGTCAGTTGGCCTACTTAGAGAGGAGCACATGAAACAGAATTTTTACCACCTCCTACTTCCATTTATTTATCACATCAGATGAGAAGTTTGAAGAAGGAGGGGGAGGAAGAGAGGCAAATTATTAAGTAGAGCACAACTACATTGGTGTTTTTAAAAGCTGTGATTGGGTTCTTTTTCTTTATATATATCTAAGTACAAAATAAAAAAACAACTCCCCATAATGCCTTAATTTGGAATCAATGTATGAAATTTCATGTGCAAAAAAAAAAAATGCATCTAAGCTTCCTCTTTCCTTTCATAGACCCAGATGGCTGGGTGCAACCTGAATATCTATGGGACTCTTTGCTACAGGATGTGGTGATGGCATCTTGCTGTGATGCCTTTAAAGAGGGATATGGACAGATTTCTGTAGGAAAACTCCATCGCAAGTTAGAAGCCATGATGGAGATACACGTTATCTCCAGGCTTAAAAGGAAGGTATCTCAAAATGGCAGCCACAGGGGAATGGCATCAGGCAACAGGTATCTAGTTGTCTCATGTGCTCCCAGAAGCATCTGGTGGGGCTACTGTGAGATACAGGAAAGCAGATTAGATGGGCCCTTGGTCTTCTTATGTTCCCTACTGACTCTAAAAATCTGATGCTCAGTTAGTCAGTAAAGCTGATCCTGCCAATTTGCTCTCCAGTCTTGTTTTCTGTCAGGTGAGGGTGTAGAGAGCAGCTTGAATCAGAATTCTCCTATATAATTTGAAACCAATCTGGGTTGAGCGATATGCTGAATTGGAGAAGAAAGTCTGTTTTAATTGTCTCTAATCGCACATTAATAAGAATAAGAGTTATGATGATGCAGCTTCCTCAAGGCAGCAAATGCTAGCAACTAGGCAGTGGTAAGCAAGATTCTAGGGATCAAAACTGTGTGTCCCGTATGGCTTGCCTTTGCTCCTTAAGCTAGTTTTCTACTCTGAGCATAATGGGGGACTCAACATTGACAGCGTTGAAGTTAGGTTCAATAGTCATTCTGATTAACTATAATATGTAGAAATGGGATGTTTTGGTTTCTTGCCATTGGCATCATACTGGGTCAACTTCATTAGGAACACACTCATTTCATATTTCGAATCGAGAGCAAACTGCCTGTAGGCATTTGGTTCAATTAGTATACAGCTATCTGCATAAACTGTTCCTATATCTTCTCTCTTTGTTACAGAAAAGACAAGTTGATCCTGAAAATTTCCTCAGCATGAAGTTATTTTCAACAGAAATTTCAACCAGACGGGCTGTTTACTCTCACCTGTCTAGAATCCTGAAAATTTCAGTGTTTGCACTTCACATTGTGGCGTCGAAAAGGTGACTTAAAACATGCTCTTTGAAGCTCAGGGAAAAGAACTAGTCCCAAAATTGCTTCCAAGCCCTCAGCAGTTCCTTTGCTTAATGTTGTACCAGTTATAGCAATAAAACTAACACATGACTTTAGCAAATGTGTGTTCTCCACTTCAGGGTCCAGAGAACGGATGGATGTGATGCTTAGCCCTTTGTTTTGCTGGCTGATTCTCCAAAGAGCATTTTTAATTCAGATGACCTTCTCTCCAGTCTCAGGATCAAACTTGATAATATGTATATTATATTTTTCTGCAAAAGTCCTCCCCCAAATTGTGGAAGACATCAGTTTGACATGGCGCCTGATTTTCTTCGCTTGTTTATTAAGCATATAGTATGCTTTGTTTTGCAGTTGGTCTTTGGGAGGTAAACAGGATTTTTATTTCCAAGTCTGACTCCTGACTCTGAGGCATGCATCTGAGAAGGGAAAGTCGTTTCGGGTTGGGGGGGAATGTAGTTTTTCCTTTCTGTTGAGTTTGTCCCAGAAGCCAGCCAGTCTATTTTACTCACTTTTAGCAGGGACTCCATACAATATTATTAGACTATTAATCTACTGTTTTGTTTTGCAGCCCCCTTTTTTGAGATTGAAGCTGCAGATTTATCTTCTAGTGTAAAATCCTCCAGGGTCGTTTCTTTTAGGGGAAATGACCTTCAAAGACAAAGAAAGTATGATGTGGTCCCTATGCAAAATCAAAAAAATGTGAATGGGTACCTCTGCAGTATCTGATGTTAATGTTTTATTAGAGCCGCTCACATCAGAAGCAGATTAATTTTTGAGTCCTGTAGAAAACACTGTGAAAGGAAACCTGTGATGCCTCAAACTGATTTTATAATCCCGCAGCCACCATTTTAGAACTTCAGTTTAAAATACAAGACTCTCACTTTGATAGCTGGTCAAGACAGTCTGGAGCTGCCTAGGTGCCCTAAACTCATCCGATCTCGCCTGACTTCGGAAGCTAAGCAGGGTCGGCCCTGGTTAGTACTTGGATGAGATACCTCCAAGGAATACCAGGTGCTGTAGGCCAGCATGGCTGCAAGGAAACACTGTTTTACCTTCCCACTTTTTAAAGCGATGCCTATTTATCTACTTGCATTTACCAGCTTTCAAACTGCTAGGTTGGCACGAGCTGAAGTTAACAGTAGGAGCTCACTCTGCTGCGTAACATCCAGGATTCGAACCATTTTGCTGCCGACTTTGTAGCTAACAGTTTTCAGTGCTCTAGCCCGCTGAGCCACCATGCCACTTGTTCAAAATATGTAAAATGCATTTTAATTTTGAAACTGTCCCTGAGAAACGCTATCTTCCCGAAACACTTGGGCAAGGAATATACAATACATTAAAGATAGCATATGTATCAAGCAAGAAAGAGAATTTTTTCTTTTTTTATCTCTTCTAGATTGTGTTGTGGGTGGGTGTTTTTAAAAGGAGGAACACTAATCTAGGTAGACACGGTTATGAATTTTTAAAAAATGATATGAGCAATAGATTGGGGGACTCCCCAGTCAGCTGCCTGTGTTTCCCAGTGAGAGGAAAACACCCTGTAAAGCAGACAGGGAGTCTGAATTATTAAAGCCAGAGGAATAATCTACTCCAACTGATCAGAGGAGAGCTCTCTGGAGAAATGGTGGGTTTTTCCACTGGAAGCCTGAATACATCATACGTGTGCTGCATCTGAAAACAGACAGCCTTATTTCCATAAAGCCATTTCAAGCAGAATTCTCTCTCTCTCTTCCCCCCCCCCCCAAGCTTTCTGTCAAAGGGAGCTGAAAATCAAATGAGAAAATGCTACTGGCATGGACTGAAAAACAATTGGATTTTTCTCTTCTCTGTGCCTCTGATGCTCCCAAGGAAATGATATTACTGGAAATGATTGCTGTACTAAATGCAAAGGACAGCAAAAATTAACATCGATGGCAAACTGTGTTTCCCAGGCAACCCCTTATCAGATCCCTTCCTGCCCCTGGGCGATACAGATTTCAGACACTTAATATTTCAAATGTGCTTACACAAACACCAACTGAGCTCAGGCATTTGCATGCCTTCCGTTTTAGGAGTATGATGCCGTTGTGCCTTTATTTGGATTAGTCATTTCCACTTCTGAATCATCTGGTCTGAAGAAGGAAAAAATGTCAGTTTCGTTATAAAAGAGATGTGATCAAAAAGTCCTAAAGGTTTCTAAGATATGGGGGGACATCCTCCAAAAGTGGATCTGGCTGGTCTTGGAAATCTATACACGTGAGCATCATTCACTTTCTGATTGGGGACAAGCATGCCAGAAACAGAATGCTTCATGGTCCGAAGTCCAGCTGCAGCTTCCATCTCTCAGTCTCTCTCGCTCTCTTTCCCCACTCCTGCCCTTTTCTTTTCTATCTACTATTAGTCAGCATTCCAGGGCCTCATGGGACTGTTTCAAGGCCTCCCCACCCCCCAGGTACAGATATTTTAAACCTTTCTAGAAACGTCTTCTTGTGAGTGGTTGGTGCTGTTTTGGCTGCATATGTGGGGCTACTCACAGCCATAGTACTGGATTTGGAAGGGGGAAAAAGGCAGCCTGAATTACCCCATATATGTGTAGCCTGTGTAGCCTTGGGTGACCTAAAGCATTGCACATCATCCACAGAAGATGGGAATAGTGATCTACTTCTGTCTATGTTATATCTTTAAAACTTTGAGAAACATCACCATAAATCAGAATCAACTTTTTGGTGGCATATACCAGTAATTGCTATTATTTATGAAATTTTGATAACATTATTTATTGTATTTACCATGTGGGAAATGAGAGAATGAGGGGATGAACCAGAGCTTAATGGATCCTCAAGATAGATTAATCTCTCTCTCTCTCTCTCTCTCAATAGAATCACAAGCTTGGTAGATAAGGAATATGCTGTGGATGTATGGTATCATCATCTAGTTTATATTTTATCAGCTTAAGCGCAAGAATGTGTGAGAGCATTCTAACAATGAGAGCCATTGGACAGTGGAAGTGACTGCCTCAGAGGATGGCCAGCTCTCCTTCACTAGACATTTTAAAGATGCGTTTGTATAGCCACCAGTGAGGGATGCTTTAAGATGTGTTTTTCTTGTACCAGCAGGAGACTAAAGTTAGGACCCTTGAGGTACCTTCCAGCTGTACAAGCCTATGTCTTAATTATTCAAATACATGCAATAGGGAAAATGCATTCCTCTTAATGTTTTGCTTGACCCACAATTCTTCTGGAAGAAATAATAGATGTCAAAGGACATTATACCTTAATATATAACAGTTTATAGAATAGAAACTATTGATTTTTAAAAATGATTCATATGGTAATGTTTTCTGTTACAAGTCGAAGATCTCAGTGGTAGATAGCAAAATAAATATTCTAATTGCAACATTACTTGTACAAATCCAGTAATAACAGTAACATGAATTATGACCTTCTGTAGGCAGAAAAAAAAATCAGTACTTTTTCTGAACTTTGGAGTGTTCGCTCCCATTGTGGGATTTATGTTGAGTAGGAAATTGCCAGTTTATTTGTTATTACAAACTATCGTTTGTTAAAGTTTAAATTAACAGCATCTGGAAAGTAACAGATGTGGGTAGCATATAATTTCCTGCATGTGAGTAGATCAAATTCTTAATGCCCCAGCAGGAAGCTTATTAGTTATGCTTTTGCCCTTGGTTCTTGCTGCATAAAACCAAGCTCAAGCTGCAATATTACTCTGAAAAAATATCAGGTCAAAGGAAACTAACAATGGGTGAGGAGAGTGCAATAAAGAGCGAAAATAAATGGAAAAGTGTAAGCAGAAGGCTATGCTAGAATCCTCTTAAGCTACAACTTGAATACTATTCATGGTGAGGATGATATGGTCCTGTTTTGAGCTACTTTAACTCCCAAATATGTTTCTAGTGCATATGCTTGTTTTAAACTGGGATATCCATAATTCCCAAGTGAAATATATCCCATGGTATTCCAACAGAAATATCTGATGGGGCAGTGTGATGAACTGGTTAGTGCTTGACTATGGGAAATCCCACATCAAATCTCCAGTGGGCTATAAATTGTCCTGGGTGATCCTGGTCCAGTAATCAACCTTCCTCAGCCTATCCTGGCTTACAGAATTGGGCCAAAACAGGGAGGAGATATATATCTCTTTAGCATCGATGGAGGAAAGGAACAGAGTACTGTAAATGTAGCAAACAGACAAAATGTTGAACAAAATGAATTTTTTTATTAGGAGTAAAGAGTGAGGAAATCAGGGATCCGAAATGGGACCTTGATTGTGAGCCCTATACAGCAGTTAAATGCTAAGACTGCCTTCCTCAGTTTGAGGCCTTCTAGATGATCTTTAGCTCCCATCATCCATAACTCCTATTGTTGGCCTTGCTGGATAAAGTGAGTGGAAGTGGCAATATGACACATCTAGAGCGCCTCAGATTGCCAAAGGCTGACTTCAATAATTGGTGTTGTTGTTCCTCTGGGACTTGAACCAGCAAACTCATCAGAACTGGCAACTGTAGCAAAATTAGCTATACCACCTCCAAGCAAAGGGTATAGGCAAGCTTGCAGAGATGGCTAGGTTTCAATCCTGTGGATGTGGAACTACCTCTGGCATGCATGTGCCAGTGTGAATGCCCATTGCCCATAGCTGTTGGGAACACTGACATCAGTGGCTCTTCATTTGCAGAGCATCTTGTGCATATATCCAGGCTTCCGGAGCTATCTTGCAAGCAAAGCTTTTGCCCTGCAGTATCTTTGACCCTTCCTAACCTTGTCCAGCCAAGTGGATCTAGAGATTAGGATTGTGCTGCAAAGAAATATTTGAATTAAATAGAAAAACGTCCTTGGCTCCCAAGGTCATCTTTGGAAAAGTTACGTAATGACAGCTTCAAGGGATGGGATGGTGGAGGCAGGATGCTTTCATCTCTATGAGTCTATGAAACATTGACATTGTTTCTCTGTTAAATTATTGCAACTGATGTCAAACTACTGCTTATATATAGTAGGCACTGTAACAATGTCCTTCAGCCAGTACAAGTATAAAGAATAAATTAATCCACATAGAAAAGCATGTAAAGTGTGTTTGTTTGTTTGCTATTTCAACTTGTATACTGCTCCATAGTACATACAAAAAATAATAAAAACCAGATTTGAGCGAATCTTTGTTACTTCTTGTGTTATTTCATTATTTCTGGTAATTTTAGGTTTAGTTTTTAAAAAGAAACGAGTAAAAATAGTAAAGAAATCCCTTGAAGTTTGAAAACCTCCCCTTAAAATGTCACACAAAGCATTCCCCCTCAAAAAAAAAGTATGTAGAAAGATTAAAACTAAGCCATGCTTTTGCACAGTCAAGTAACACATTTTGTTATTTTTCAAAAGAGGTCATTACTATATCTTTATGTTACCCGGCCAAGTAATGCATTGCAGGTAACATTTCTGCTTGTAACACTTGACTTTTGGACCTTTCCTTTCAGCCAGTAATGACAGCTGAAAGATTCTGCAAGATTTGAGGATCTGTTTGAGGTGCCATGCCAAAGGCCTCCTCAAATGATAGCAGTCACTATTAAAGAAGCACAGTTGTAAGAAAGTCAGCTGCCTCCATCCTCTGCAAAGACAAGGTGACAGATGGTGCCATTGTGCATATTCATCAAAGGCACACACATATTCACACCCAGCCAGATTCCCTGCCAAAAACATACGGGAAAGGAGGGAATTAAATGCTGAAAGCCAAGATCTCAGACTCACATAATGCAGCAACACAAACCAAAGTAACAATCACCATATCAAAAGTGAGTCATTTCCCCAGATCTCTTTTTTTTTACCACCGTATAGCACAAATATGTCTTTTTATCTACTACAGTTTTGAAGTTTCTGCTCATAAAATGAAATACTTCTTTATAGTAGTCCTTTCTGATAAGCCTTTAAAAAGCAGTAAGCAAGAACTTGGAATGGCCCTTTAAAATGTGTGCTGACAGGAGAATGAAAGGACAATTTCACCCAACATCTAGCGGCGGCTACACCCACGCAGTTGCTGGCTGGGTGCAACTGAATATGACATCACAAAGAGCCAATTAGAAAGGTTCACTTACGTGCATTCAATAATGAGATAATGGGCTCCTTTTTTGTGTGTGTCAGCCACTTACCAAGTCCTGCCAAAGTCTATATACACCCACAACTCTCTTAGAAAAAGAAGAAAATATTAAGAGTGTTGTACATATGAATCTCTAATACATTCTGCAATAAGTCAGGCATGCTCTGATAGATCACATACCAGACAACAGTGTTTAATCTTCATGATCAGTAGACATTTTATGCATTTCTAACTAGAACATATTTCCATAAATGATAGATCACACCTTAATTCTTACAAAATGCTGACATGTTATGTTTGTCCTTAGATTTAGAAAGTCTACTTTGCATGTACCTTTCTTTCCTTTTGGCTTCTTCCCTTTGCCATTTCTGCTTTTGAATTCTTAACAACAAGCTCAGACAGAGAGTGTTTTGTCCCAATAATTGGCAGAAGATTGCCCTACTGAAATAGTCAATTTTCACATTGGTGATTTTTCACAGATAAATAGCACTGTTCAGCCAAGGGGATACCTTTGACTTTCAAACCATCTGCTGCCTCAGCGAAACTGTAAATTGAAGAGAATTTGCAGAGCAGAGTCTCTTTATTGATAAGAGCCTGTTTTTGTTTGCATTAAATCTTGAATGTTACAGGAGAGGGGGGAAATGTGCCAAGTACTGGAGCTGCAAGCCTACACTGGATTGTTCTTAATCTTCTTCACTCATTTCTATATCAAACTATACCATTGATTGATAGTCGCAAACACTCCGGGCCAAACTAACTTGACAGAATAGGTGGCAACATTATATACTATTCTGGCTGGAGTAATCAGTCATTTATTGACCCAATGTTTGTTAAGGTGTTTGGCCATGGTGGCTCAGTGAACAAGAGCATTGAAATGGTCAGCTGCAAAGTCGGCAGCTCAGTGGTTCGAATCCCGGGTGCCACACAGCAGAGTGAGCTCTTGCTGTTAATCCCAGTTCCTGCCAATCTAACAGTTTGAAAGCATGTAAATGCAAGTAGATAAATAGGTACCGCCATAAAAAAGTGGAAAGGTAAACAGTGTTCCGTTCAGCCATGCCGGCTACACGGCCATGGACTTGCCCAACACAGTCTCTTTGGCTAGAAAACGGAGATCAGCACTGCCCCTAGAGTCAAATATGACTAGCACGCATGTGCGGGGGGAAACTTTACCTATATGCATATACTTGTAGAAAGATCTGGACAAAGATCCTTTTTGGGACGGTAATCCCATTCTTGGGTAAAGTCCTAGAGCAGGTTGTGGCCTCGCAGCTTCAGAGGTTTCTGGATGAAATAAACTATCTGGATCCAGCTCACTCTGGCTTTAGGCCTGGTTATGGGACTGAGACAGCAGTGCTTGCCTTGGGTAGATGACCTACGCAGGGAAATGGATAGGGGATCTGTGTCACTTTTGGTCTTACTGAACCTCTCAGCTGCTTTTGACACTATCGACCACAGCATCCTCCTGACCCATCTCTCTGAAATGGGACTTGGGGGTTACTGTCTTACAGTGGCTTCAGTCCTTCCTGCAGGAGACAATGCAGAAAATGGTGTTAGGGGACTCATGTTCAACACCACGGCCACTGACCTGTGGGGTACCTCAGGGTTCTATTCTGTCTCCTATGTTATTTAATATTTATATGAAACCATTAGGGGGAAATTATTCGGTGTTTTGGGATTAAGTGTCACCAGTATGCTGATGACACTCAACTCTACCTCTCGTCACCTCTGGATTCCAAGGAAGCTATTTTGACTTTAGACCAGTGCTTAGTTTCAGTAATGAACTGGATGAGGAAGAACACACTGAAACTAAACCCAGACAGGACAGAGGTGATACTAGTCAGTCAAAAAGATCAAGGGATAGGGATGCAACCTGTACTGGATGGGATTATCCCCCAATTGAAAAAGGAGGTGTGTAGCTTGGGGTTCTCCTGGACTCATCCTTGAGTCTAGATGCCCAGGTCACAGCTATGGCCAGGAGCACATTTGCACAATTAAAACTAATATGCTAGTTACAACCGTTCCTTGAGAAACCAGCTCTGACCATGGTGGCACATTATTTGTGACCTCCTGGTTGGACTACTGTAATGTGCTCTATGTGGGGCTACCGATGGAAAGTCTCAGGAAACTTCAACGGCTCCAGAATGCAGCAGCCAGATTGCTGACTGGGGCGGGTTACAGTGATATTACACCCCTACTAAAGCAGCTCCACTGGCAACCAAACAGCTATCGGACACAATTCAAGGTGCTGACCTTAACCTACAAAGCACAAAATGGCCTGGGTCCAAGCTACCTCAAAGATAGAATCTCACAGTATGAACCGGCTCGGGTGCTTAGATCATCAGGAGAAACCTTTCTCTCCATCCCGTCACCTTCACAGGTGTGTCTCAGAAGAACACATGAAAGGGCCTTCTCTATTGCTGCTCCCAGACTTTGGAACTCCCTCCCACTGGAGGCCAGGATTGGCTCATCTCTGCTGTCTTTCTGGAAGCTGGAAAGGACCTTCCTCTTCAGGCAAGCTTTCCCTGAATGAGGAACTACCTGCTATGTGACTTTATATGCATTGATTGATTTCATAAGAACACTAGTGTTCTCCATGTGGAGAACCCCTCATAGTGGATTTTTCTTTTCTTCTTGCTCAAATGTTACCTTTTTAATGTTCTAAGATTCCTCATCAAATTCCCTGTTCTTAACTTGAATATGTCTTAATTGTACTGGACTGTATATTGTCCCTCATTATTGTAAGCCACCTTGGGTCTTTTTTGAAGGAGAAAGGTGAGGTAAAAATATTCTAAATAAATAAATAAATAAATAAATAAGTCAGCTTGACTTCAATTCCTGGAAAGATCCTAGAGAAGATTATTAAACAGGCAGCCTGCAAATATTTAACAAACAATGATGTCATTACAAGAAGTCAACACAGGTTTCTTAAAAACAAGTCATGCCCGACTAATTTGATCTCTTTCTTTGATAGAATTACAGGCCTAGTGGATGAGAGGAATGCTGTGGATATTGTTTATCTGGACTTTAGTAAGGCCTTTGATAAGGTTCCCCATGGTATTCTTGCTAAGAAGTTAGTAGAAAGTGGGATAGATAGTGCTACTGTTAGGTGGATTTGTAATTGGTTGACTAATCGCACCCAAAGGGTGACCATAAATGGCCTCTCTTCAGCTTGGAGAGACGTGACCAGTGGGGTGCCCCAGGGTTCTGTTCTGGAGTGCTGTTCAATATCTTTATTAATGACTTGGAGGAGGGAATAGAGAGTATGCTAATTAAATTTGCAGATGGTACCAAATTGGGAGGGGCTGCAAATTCCCTAGAGGATAGGATGAAAACCCAAAAAGACCTTGACAGACTAGAGTGCTGGGCCAAAGGTAACGAAATGGATTTCAACAGAGGGAAATGTAGGGTACTACATTTAAGTAAAAAAAAATGAATTGCACAAATATAAGATGGGGGATACTTGGCTGGAAGATAGTACCTGTAAAGGGATCTGGGAGTCTTGGTGGACCACAAATTGAACATGAGTCAGCAGTGTGATGCGGCGGCCAGGAAAGCCAATTCGATTCTTGGTTGTATCAACAGAACCATAGTGTCTAGATCAAGGGAAGTGATAGTACCACTCTATTCTGCTCTGGTCAGACCCCATCTGGAGTACTGTGTCCAGTTCTGTGCGTCTCAATTTAAAACGGATGTTAACAACCTCGAGCGGGTGCAGAGGAGGGCTACCAGGATGGTTGAGGGTCTGGAGGAAATGTCTTATGAGGAACGGCTTAGGGAACTGGGAATGTTTAGCCTCTCTAAAAGAAGACTGAGAGGGGATATGATAGCTACGTTTAAATATTTGAAAGGATGTCATATTGAAGAGGGAACAGGTTTGTTTTCCATGGCTTCAGAGACTAGGACTCGGGGCAATGGTTTCAAACTATAGGAAAAGAGATTCCATTGGAACATTAGGAAGAACTTCATGACAATTAGAGCTATTCGGCAGTGGAATATGCTCCCGCGGAGGGTGATTGAGTCTCCTTCTTTGGAGGTTTTTAAGCAGAGGCTGGATGGCCATCTGTCGGAAATATTGTGATGGGGGTTCCTGCATGGCAGGGGGTTGGACTGGATGGCCCTTGAGGTCTCTTCCAACTCTATGATTCTATGATTCTATGAAATAAATAAATAAATAATAAAAAATCATCCTCTCTGGTTGCTATTTGCCTGGAGGAGAGGAGATGCATTGAGCTGTGAGCTGTCCAATGTGCTGCAACTGTATCACTGTTTCAATATGTTAAGGTTTGGCTCTGCTGTTTGCCAGCTTCTCCATGGGAAGTGGCTAGAAGGGCTCTGTGGAAGGAGCTACAGGAAAAGTATATGCCAGGAAATGTATATATATGCCTCGGTCCACATATACAGTGTATGGTCTGACAATGACATTTGGCAATGCTGTAAATTGCAATCAAGAAGTGGCAAGCATGTGCACTACCTGCTCTGCGCACCTACATTGGCCACATGGATCCTGACATCGTGTTTTTAAGATACTGGAAACCCGTCTTGTATTAAACTTTTTATTTTCCATTATGTATTGAACAGAATTCAAGATAAATACATGATGTTGAACAGAACATTATGTATTTATTTCCTACCAGCAGTTGTCCCAAACACCCACGTTTGGCTGCTTGGTGACAGCTTAAACAAGTGAGAAAAGAAAGGTGAGAAAGTGCTATACTGTATTACTAAAAGGTTCAGGTTTAGGAACCAGCAGTGATCATGTCAACTAGCTTTTGAGTTTTAATGAAAGGCGTAATTCAAGATCTACCACCAAGTGGTAGAGGTTTTTTTAAAAAAGAGTCCCAGGGTGTTCCAAGTGTGTGCAGGCAATAGTGTAGAGCAGTGGTTCCCAGACCTTCTCTTTAAGATGTCAGGCCATGAGGGTGTTTTCTTTCAGTCACCTGTATAGCCTAATCTCTGGTTCCCTTGGTGGCCAGTCCTGGTGATACACCCTGGGAAGGTGTACTCCAATAAGATCTTCTCCAAGAGAAGCACCTTCCAGAAAAATGGAAAGGCTGCCTTTTTTGTGGGTGCAGGACAAGGGAAGCTGTCTTGCAAAAAGAAGGGCAGGGAAGCCATTTCTGGCTCAGGGTTCCCTCTCTCCACCATGCACAGACACCAGAGAACCTGCAAGTAAGTGCTGTAAGATACATGGGGGGCAGGGGGTGGATGAGAAGATTCTTTGGTGCCCCCATGTGGATTTTTCAGTGCCCTGTGGTGCTACTGCTCAATTTGGGAAACACTGGTGTAGAGGAACACACTGTGTGTCTAACTGGGCAGTAGCATGGCCAGCCATGAGGATATAGGTTCTTGAATACTATGAAGAAATAGCAGCCCAACTGAAAGGGTTTCAGGGGGCACTAAAGCATATACTGCATGATTTCCAACTAAAATAAATGCACAAGCTAGAAGTGGGACCACACAGATTAGTTTCCTCTGCAAGAGTATTTCCATAACATAGCAGGAGCAGTGTGTTCCCAGGTATGAACATTCATGGTTAATGAACCTGTTTAAGCTCTTTCCAAAGTTTGGTTTTTCAGCTCAGGCTTTAAATCCTTTATGTGAAGATACAATTCATATTTTTAA